>JAPDVR010000012.1:45465785-45780785 GCA_026230005.1 Gila orcuttii
CAAAATAATTTAGTTATTTAGTTTTCTATATGATTCTCCTGCTTCTATTTTGAATGAATATACATTACACTTGTACAAAAGTTTGAGGTCTGTACGTTTTTTTTCTTCTATAAGTCTCTTATGCTCATCAAGACATTATATTAAAAACAGTAACATTGTTAAATATTATTACTTGCTGAATTTTCAGCATCATTACTCCAGTCTTAAGTGTCACATGATCCTTAATAAATCATTCTAATATGCTAATTTGCGGCTCAAGAAACTTTTCTTATTATTATCAATGTTAAAAACAGTTGTGCTGCTTCATACTTTTGTGGAAATGTTAGTAGTATAGAATGTTAATCAGTCTGCCAGAATCTAGTATTCCACAGAACTTTATAAAATATACTTTA
Organism: Gila orcuttii; assembly: GCA_026230005.1. NCBI lineage: Eukaryota > Metazoa > Chordata > Actinopteri > Cypriniformes > Leuciscidae > Gila > Gila orcuttii. The sequence continues at coordinate 45,466,178 of JAPDVR010000012.1, forward strand.
TATATGTGTATAAATAGTTTAGTATGTGTTTTTCAGTATCTGAAATATAGATCTGAGCTCTACATATGTTTCATCTTTACATAAACACTCATATGCATTTGAAAACGAATGTTTTCTCCATACGGTTGATCATAACACTTACATGTATAAAGTCAATCCAATATGTTTGATGTAGTAATATGAGCTAGTTCATATAATGTTTTTGCCAATACGTTGAGAAGCCATTGAATTCATTGCCTTTCTTGAAGGTTTCATGCATGCATGCATAATCCCATGAGATCAGCAGTTCATGTGATCGTCTATGCATTAATGTTTTATGCTGACTCTTCAGGGATGATGTTTTGAGCACTGGAAATCTCTGCGAGCAGCACACTGTGGTGTTTTTCCCCCAGTACTGAGACTCGATACACAGCGTCTGTGTTGTGTGCTTGTCCTTGGTGTTTCAGCACAAGGTGAGCTGTTAACCTGTCCCAGTAAATTCACTCCTGTGTTCCCTCGCCTGCCACTTAGAACTCACTCTAGAGCTCTGGGCCCGTCTGTTCTGTTTTTTCCGTCTGGAATCGGTGTCGCTGCTGCCTCTAGCCCAATACTTTCATTAAATTAGTCATTTATGGCAACTTGCAGAGGTGATGAGGGATGCAATATGGGTACCCCAGAGCTTGTAAGCCCCCATTACATATTATTACACTGACAGCACATGCACAACTTGGGATTATGGGTGAGCCGATCACTCAAAGCGTGCCATCACTTTGATCAATGTCTGTAATAAAACCTCTGCGCCCAGAGTAAATAAACTTCTCTCAACGAAGTCATCAAATAAACTGTGTTCAGTAGAAATCTAATAAGCTTATATTTCAAGCTCATGCGTCAACGTTAAACATCGACTCGTACATCGTGCTCAAGATGGATGTGTGAATATGAATAATGATTAATGGTAGAGAAACATAGGCAAAACAATGATTGACAGATAATCAGAACACAACAGGACTATAGGAATATAAATGCCAGTGTTGATGTAAAGTCTACGGTAAGTGTGATTAGTCATTCAAGCAGGATTCATGTCTTGTTTTAATTGTCATTGTACACTAATCCTTTCTTTCTTTCTTTCCTTCTTTCCTTCTTTCTTTCTTTCTTTCTTTCTTTCTTTCTTTCTTTCTTTCTTTCTTTCTTTCTTGCACTGTAGAAAATGAGTCCATTTCATGCTTTTAAGAGTTCTCCAGAAAGAAATATGTCACTGGTAAAACACATATTACTTGAATTTTTTTTTTTTTTTTAAACAGTGCACGAATGTTCCTTTGAAAGTGTTACTCAAAGTGCTGTGAAATACTGTAACTATATAAAATCATTTCTGACTATAAGTAAACTTTAAATCATTACTTTTACTTATTTTTCTTTTTGCAATTCCATTCAGTGATGCTAGTTGTCCAGAAATTACATACGCTGTAAGAAATATACACCATTCAAAAGTTTGTCATCAGTAAGATTATTTTTTTTAAAGAATTAATACTTTTATTCAGTAAGCATGCATTAAATTGATCAAAAGTGACAGTAAAGACATTAATAATGTTAAAGAAGATTTGTATTTTAAATAAATGCTGTTCTTTATTAACTTTACATTGATCAAAGAATGTGATATCAGAATTACAAAAAAATATTAAGCAGCACAACTGTTTTCAACATTGATAAAAATAAGGAATGAATCTTAAACTGCAAATCAGCGTTTTAGAATTATTTCTGAAGGATCATGTGACACTGAAGACTGGAGTAATGATGCTGAAAATTCTTTGACATTACAGAAATAAAATACATTTTAAAATATATTTAAACAGAAAACGTCTCGGTTACGTATGTAACCCTAGTTCCCTGATAGGGAACGAGACGCTGCGTCAAGCTGTGGGAACGCCTCTGCGTGTGTGCGTCATGAAGCACGTATGGAATCAGTCCAATGGAGAGACGGAACGTCATAGGCGGGTGACGTCATCGACCAGGAAACTATAAAGCACCCCCAAAACACAAGCGCGACAGCTTCTGATAGGCCTGAAGGAAGCGCTAACGGGCATGCTGGGAGTATGGCAGAACGACGCAGCGTCTCGTTCCCTATCAGGGAACTAGGGTTACATACGTAACCGAGACGTTCCCTTTCAAGGGAACTCGAGCTGCGTCAAGCTGTGGGAACGCCTATACCCACGTCGCCATAGGAGCAAATGACCGTCATGTGGGAACTAGCGCACAGAGGACGAGAGCACCTGTGCCCCAGGAGTGGAACTCAAGTCCAATTCGTAGAACTTAACAAACGTATGCGGTGAGGACCACCCAGCCGCATCACAAACGTCACTCAGCGATACTCCTGACAATAATGCCTTAGAGGCAGCCATACTCCTAGTAGAGTGGGCTCGTACAGCCAAAGGTGAAGGCTGACCAGCCGACTCATAAGCAAGTGAGATGGCCTCAACCACCCACTTGCTCATTCTCTGTTTAGACGCGGGACACCCCTTCCTGGGTGGCCCAAAGCACACAAATAACTGTTCTGATTTCCTCCACAGGGCAGCTCTGTGGACATAAGCGTCTAACGCCCTAACAGGGCAGAGAAGGTTAAGTTTCTCCTGATCTGATGACACGAAAGGAGGAGGATAGAAAGCCTGCAGCACTGTAGGTCTAACAGCATTAGTAGGGACCTTAGGGACATAACCTGGTCTAGGGTATAGAAAAGCCTTAACCATACCAGGCGAAAACTCCAGGCACGAGGGTGCAACCGACAGAGCCTGCAAATCTCCGATTCTTTTAACTGAGGATATTGCAAGCAGAAAGAGAGTCTTATATGTGAGGAATTTCTCAGAAACTTCCTCAATAGGTTCAAAGGGGGCCAAAGAGAGGCCCTCTAATACAATGGACAAATCCCAAGTCGCCACCCTCATGCGAACTGCAGGCCTCAGCCTCAAAGTACCACGAAGGAAGCGAGTTATAAGTGGGTGTCTCCCAAGAGAAACTCCACTGAAAGGGACATGGTAAGCAGCTAGTGCCGCCACATACACCTTTAGTGTGGAGGGGGATAACCCTGCAGAGAAACGCTCCTGCAGGAACTCCAGCACTGCACCCACTGGGCCGTTAACTGGGTCCTGCCGGTGTTCTGCACACCAAGAAGTGAAAAGTTTCCACTTCAGGGCATATAACTTCCTCGTGGACGGAGCTCTGGAGTGAAGGATGGTCTCAACAACCTCAGTTGAGAGACCAGTTTCTATGAGCTGGGCCCCCTCAGAGGCCAAGCCCACAGTTTCCACAACTCTGGGCGGGGGTGAAATATCGTACTGCCCTCCTGAGAGAGTAGATCCCTCCTGATCGGAATCTCCAAGGGAGAGCCGTCCAGAAGAGATATTAGGTCCGTGAACCATACTCGGGCCGGCCAGAACGGGGCTACTAGAAGTAGGCTGACCCCGTCCCGGCGAACCCTCTCCAGAACTCCTGGTAGCAGAGCAATCGGGGGAAAAGCATACAGACGTGACCTCGGCCACGGCTGTACCAGAGCGTCCAACCCCAGAGGGGCTGGCTGACTGATGGAGAACCACAGATGACAGTGCGTTGTCTCCTTGGAAGCGAATAGGTCCACCTCGGCGCGACCGAAACTCAACCAAAGGAGCTCCACCACCTCGGGGTGGAGCCTCCATTCCCCCGGCCTCGGCCCCTGCCTCGACAGGGAGTCTGCTACCACATTCAGATAACCAGGAAGATACATAGCTCTCAGAGACTGTAATCTCCCCTGGGACCACAGGAGGATCTGACGGGCCAACTTGTAAAGTGGACGCGACCGCAGGCCCCCCTGATGATTTATATACGAGACCACCGACATGTTGTCTGACTGAACTAGCACGTGATGACCTCTGAGGTCTGCTAGGAAGTGTTTCAAAGCTTGGAACACCGCCAACATCTCTAGACAATTTATATGCCATAATAGATGATGGTCCTGCCACAGACCTTGGGCTGGACGACCACTCATGACCGCCCCCCACCCTGTGAGGGAAGCATCCGTCGTTAGCGTCACGCGACGACAAAGAGCCCCCAACACAGGCCCCTTGGATAGGAACCAGGTTTCTTTCCACATGACCAGAGCACGAAGGCAGCGCCGCGTGACTTTGATCGTGCGGAGGGGATTTCCCCTCAGGGAGAATCCCCTGGTCCGGAGCCACCACTGCAGTGGTCTCATGTACAGCAGGCCGCAAGGTATAACGTTGGACGCTGCTGCCCTCAGACCCAACAGTCTCTGAAACTGTTTTACAGTGAGTAGCTGGCCTAGCTTTACTTGTTTCACGGCTGCGAGAATCGAAGCGATGCGGGTCGGGGAGAGCCGTGCCCGCATCGAGACCGAATCCCAAACGACGCCCAGAAAAGCGGTCTTCTGAGAAGGAGATAGAACACTTTTCTTCGCGTTCAGCCTTAACCCCAACTTTCTTATATGAGCGAGAACGACATCTCGATGCCGAACCGCCATCTGCTCCGTCTGAGCTAAAATCAACCAATCGTCGATGTAATTGAGGATACGAATGCCCTGAAGCCTCAGGGGGCACTAGAGCTGCATCCATGCATTTCGTGAAAGTGCGGGGAGATAAAGCTAAGCCAAATGGAAGAACCTTGTACTGGTACGCCTCGCCCCCGAAGGCGAACCTCAGGAACTTCCTGTGCTGTGGAAGGATGGAAATATGGAAGTACGCGTCCTTCAGATCTATCGTGACAAACCAGTCCTCGGATCTGATTTGTGCCACAATCTGCTTGATAGTGAGCATCTTGAATTTTAGCTTCCCTACCACGCGATTCAACAGGCGCAGATCTAAAATTGGACGCAACCCCCCATCCTTCTTTGGAACGATGAAATATCGGCTGTAAAAACCCGACTCCAAACTGGGAGGAGGAACCCGTTCTATAGCCTCCTTCTGAAGGAGCGCTTTCACCTCTCGTTCCATTACCAGAGCCTGCTCGGGGCCCACCACTGTGGGCAGAACCCCTCTGAATTTTGGTGGACGACACCTGAATTGGATAGCATAACCTTTTTCTACTATGTGCAGAACCCACTGAGATATTTTTGGAAGGTTTTTCCACTCTGCCAGAAATACTACTAAGGGTACCAGTCTCTCGAGACTGGCCTCTGGTGTAACTTGAGCAGCAAACGCAGCGCCCTGTAACGGCGCACCGGCAGGGAACGACTGGCTTAACTGCTCTGAGACCCTCCTCAGAGGGGGCGAGCGTCCCTCGGGAAAGCGCTCGCTGGGACCGTCTGTGCCCCGGCATGAAGGCGGGGTTGGCAGAACGGGCCCCTGAGGGCACCGAAGAAGAGCGGGCACCGTGTAATGCGGTGAACACCTCTCTCCCACGGCAGGGACCACCCTCAGCATCCTGACGCCAGTGGCGTCAGGACTTCTTCTTTGCCGAAGCCTTCTTGGCCATAATAACTGTCCTCAGATCAGTTTTGCCAGAAGACTTCGGCTGAGAGTGCCGCGTCTGGTCCCACTGTTTGGAAGGGGGAGCGCGAGACGCGACACTCTGCTTCTGTTGCGCCCTATGTGAGGAGCTGACTGACGGCCTGGACTGCTCCCGCCCAGCAGTACCGGGGACATGAATTTTAAGAGGCATAAATTTCTGAAACGCTGCTGATTGTTTCTTCTCTTCCTGAAATCTATCTATGACAGTATTCACAGAATCACCGAACAGACCATGAGGAGAGAGAGGAGCGTCTAAAAGAAAAGCTTTGTCTTTTTCTTTCATGCCAGAGAGATTTAACCATAGATGTCTCTCTGCGGCCACCAGGGCTGCCATAGTACGGCCCATTAGCTTGGCCGACTCCTTGGTGGCGCGCAGAGATAAATCTGCAGCCTGACGCAGTTCGCGAACTACATCAGTGCTGACCTCTTGAGAATCACTCACGTCCTTTAATAGGTCAGCCTGGTATGCCTGCAAGATGGACATAGTATGCAGGCACGCCGAGGCTTGACCGGCCGCCGAATACGCCTTACCCACTAAAGCAGATGTACTTCTGAGGGGTTTAGAGGGTAAAAGTGGTGCTTTAAAAGAAGATGCAGCTTCAGCAGAAAGGTGACTAGCAAGCGCCTCTTCTGCTTTAGGCATCGCCCCATAACCGTGAGATTTAGCCCCCACGATATTCGAATATGTGGACGTTTGAGGGCTAAAAACACGATAAGAGACCGGCTTTTTCCACGATCTCGAAACCTCTGAGTGTAAATCAGGAAAAAAGGGCAAGCACCGGCGTGGAGGTTGGGAACGGGAAGGCAAAAATCTCTCATCTAGTTTAGATTTTTCTCTAGACTCCTGCCTAACAGCTGGCCACTCGATGCTTAATTTAGAAACAGCACGAGTGAGCACCTCCATAAGCTCCTCACTTTCGGGAGAGCGAGATGGCGAATCATCGACATCTCCCGCATCCAGACTAACAACATCCAGATCCTCAGAACTGGATAGTTGCAGTACTGGGGCCTCAGTTCGGGGGGAAGAAACCGCAGAGCGTGCTTCCGAACCCGAGACTGAGGCACTGGATCTAACAGGTAAGGGCTGAGATAGGGCAAAGCCCGTCTCAAGCCCCGCTGTTAGATCCATCTGCGATCCCCACGAATGACGTCGGCGCTCAGCCTCGGCATGAGCGGGACCCGATCCGCGGGGATCGCGAACCGAACCACTCTCCTCAAAGAGTGATCGGCGGGAGCGGAGCGTTCTAAGAGGCAAACGCTCGCAATGCTCACAATCAGCCCCCTCGAGAGCTGACTGGGCATGCTGCACTCCCAAACAAACAACACATAAGCTGTGTGTATCCCCGCCCGTTAAATAGCGCGAGCAGGGAGGAACACACTTCTTAAATTGCTGTTCGCTCGCCATTGTCTCTCAATATAATATATATATATATATAGTTTTTTGAAATAGTGAAACTCCTGCTTAGTGACAGACAAAAACACTTGAGACAGATCCACATATAGCGCTTACTGAAGGCATAGAAGCTGTCGCGCTTGTGTTTTGGGGGTGCTTTATAGTTTCCTGGTCGATGACGTCACCCGCCTATGACGTTCCGTCTCTCCATTGGACTGATTCCATACGTGCTTCATGACGCACACACGCAGAGGCGTTCCCACAGCTTGACGCAGCTCGAGTTCCCTTGAAAGGGAACAGTATTTACTGTTTTTGCTGTGTTTTTTTAAATAAAAGACTTCTTTCAAAGAAAATCTTACTGACCTCTAACTTTCGAACGGTAGTCTTTTGCTGGCATGTAATATATTAATATAATATTAATAATATATTATTGAGCACAGACATCATAGCCATAGAAGAGTTTCAGTGCAAACCTCTGATGGTCTGTAGCATATAATATTTATTATACAGGCTAAAGTGAAGACACATCTACAGGAATCCTCAAAAGTCTGTTGAATGTGCCACAAGGGTGAACACAGTCAGACCTGAAATGATGACTACAGGCTTCTTTAATGAACAATAAAAGAGGTTTATTAAGCTTAATTGCCTCTACAATAAGTGTTGTTATTAAACTACTGTACCTGGCAAACGCATTCTTAGGTTAGCCGTTAGCATAATTTACGGCTACTTAAGCGTGATGCTGATGCTCTGTGTTTAAAAGCCCGGGACAGTAGATCACGCACCAGAAGTATCAGGAGACACTTTTGAAAAGGCCATTTCACAGCAATTGCTCATTTTGTAAGGATTTATCTGAAGTCAGCAAACTTCAACTGCTGTAGGGAGAGAGCTTCGTCTTTGCACTTTTACCTCAGAGTTTGACAAAAACACAGATTTCAGTCGCCACAGAAGTTGAGCAGCGTGGGGAATAATATTGTTTCCGAGTCCACCTCAAGTCCAAGTCCTTAACCAATTGAGTTTGAGTGGGATAAGTTTATTAATGTCTTGTCATCTTAGTTTTATGTTCTTACTTATTGTCCGAGTAAAGTTCGAGTAAAGGGAGACCGGAGAGTGTTGAAACATGGGGTCAGTTGCAACACTGTCAGTTTAACAAGTCAGAAAAGAGCTGTGGTGATGTCATCGATATCATACACTCCCATCAGCTTTTTAAGCTCAAAGGAGAAGTGGCATGTGAAACATTGTAGATTTTATGAAAAAAAAAGTGATTTTCAAGATTAATTTTTGCCTATAGCAATCATTGTATTATACAGTACAATTAATTGACTTACATAACCTAAAGTAGCTGTTTCTCTAGTTAATTTAATGCTTTACATTCATGCTAACTTCAAACGCATATGCTAAAACAGTTAGTTATGTTATGGTTGTTTGGTATTACTAGTATTTCAGACAGCTTGAAATATAGAGTATTGGAATAAGCTCATTTTTAACTTCACAGGGTAGTAAGAATCCAACAGAATATAAACACAAAATGTTACAGATGCCTTAGCTCATCAGTTCCCAGCAGGGGGGTCTCGGCCCACAAGGGGGCCTCAGCGAGCTCTTTGGGGCGTCGCATTATATTTTGAAAAGTGTTGAACAGTGAGCATTAAAGCAGCAGTCCGTAATTTTTTAGCGTTCAAAATTTACTACATTTATATAATGAGCGAGTACATCATGAATCCATTTTACAAACTGACTTGAACGCACCTCACGTCGTAAACACGACTTCTTACCTCGTACGTACGAACTCCCCAGGAGGACTTGAACACACCATTAGTGCGCGGATGAGGAGGAGGGGGGGTCGAGCTAACCTCAGTTTTGTTTGACAATACTTCGAACGTCAACAAGAAGTGACGTCACCCGACATCGCTTAGAGCACCTTTAACTCACATAATCTGTGATTGTGTAGTATACAGGTACAAGTGAGTTTTATTTGTAGTAGACAAATGTGGCTAAGGCATATCAAAGTTTGAGAGATCTAGCACAAACAACCACTGAGTTACTGATGCTCGAACAACAAGTGTTACTACATTATCAGGACTACAAGTCCATCCGAGTCCGAGTTCATTCATAATTGCAGTCCAAGACTAGCCTGGCATACCAGAGCCACATCAAGATGTTAGTTCTCCATTGGCATGCCTCAATCCGAGGGGCAGGATAAACGGTTGTCTTTCAAATTCCCTCTGCACACAATAGGATAGGGCTACAACCAACCAGGGGTGCGTTTGCCGAAAGCATCGTTAGCCAACTATGGCCGCAAGTTCCGTCGTTACTAACATAGTCCAACGATTTGGTGTTTCCCGAAACCATCGTTACAACGAACATTCGCAAACAGCATCACAAAGTTGTGTAGTTGGAACGACAAATCTCAAGCTGCGGTTAGAAGCATAGTTTCTAGTTTGCATGACATGAGGACATAATATATCCTTACTTTGAGCAAAATAAGCAAGCTGACATTCAGTCCCATTTGTATCTTTTATTTAGAATGCATACAAATGTCATTAACGTCTTTTAGTTTGTCAAGAGATTTAAACCACCGTTTTTGAAGAGTGCGCATTTGCGAAAACGCTCTACCACGTAAAAACGGGCCTATGATTGAATCTGGAAATAGAGCAAAATAACTGAGAAAAATTTGAAATTATCCTTAGATGCCATGTCCGTAATTTATAGCAAAACATCTAACATTAATTCGATCTCAACAGATTCATTAAAAGACTCCACCACATGCGTGACATCATTAACCAACGTGGTTGAACGATAAATTTGCGACAATATGGTTTCGGGAAACAGTCCTGACTAGCAAGGTGAGTTCTTCAACGATGCATCGTACCGTGGTAGTTAAACCAGTGAGTTACGTCGTTGTACGGGAAACGCACCCCAGAGCAACGAAGAAGGTGACGTAGTCAGAGCGACGGAGTCAGAGTCAGAGCAAAGCCGTTCTTTGTTCTTGTTTCAAAGAAAAGTTTAACTTAAAATCCTCCAGAGTCGCGGCCAAAGCCGAATCAAAAGACCGCTGTTCACCAGCAGCAACAGCCATTCTTTGTTTTCAATTAGCGCTGAACCGTCGCAACTCTGTCGTCTTTATGTTAAGCCCGCCCACCGACTCTATACACAATCTGATTGGCCTGACCAGTTTTTGGTTTTTCCAGTTCGAAAGTCAACGGAGAGTTGCTAGACCACACTGGCAGCAAAATAATTTTTGCTGCCGCTAGGGTGCGTCTTGATTTCTAGGCTAGTCCAAGACCAAGTATCCCAGCTCTACCAGTTGCAAATGACACATTTTTACTGTGGTTCAACCAAGCCGCATAGATATCTGATCGTAAGGGAGGCGAAAACAAATAAAATTGCAAACTGAAACTTGTGATGCACTTTATCTGTGAATAAAGAAAAGGTCTGTAATGAAAAGTTGCCAGTGTTTGCTCAGATTTGGCCAGACACGGTTATTTTATAATTCCTTGAGCTTTGCCTTGTATTGCTCCTATTGATCTGTTTTTTGAGGCTTTGGAAAGATGGCTCTTAAATACAAAATGTAGCGCAACTGAGATAAAATTGATTTCTTTCACTATTGGACAGGTATCCTTTTTTTTGCAAACATAACATTGTAGCAAACATAGTGATAGGAGCTAAGTTTGCTCTGTCCATTTGTGAAAGGGGAATACTTCCCGAACTTTATTTTACCATGGAGAATGCATTCAGACACAGCTAGATTTTTACTTTTGGTGAAGAAATGTTGTGCTTGTCTGCAAAACTGATGCTAGGGTGTTGTGGGTGGTTGCTAAAGGTTGTTTTGAAGTATCGAGGGAGTTCTGGGGTATTGATAGATGGTTGCCAGGGTGTTTTGACTTATATTCTAACTCTTTCAGTAACTGGGTTAAGGACATTGGGTTAAAAATATTGTAGGCTATGGAAAAATGCAAATGAGAAATCTTTACACTCCTTTAAAGATAGACAAATTGTTTTATTTAGTAAGAAGACATGAGCATAAAGTTTGATGGGAACACATTTGTGACCCTGGACCACAAAACATGGGTACATTTTTTGAAATTGAGATTTATACATCAAATGAAAGCTGAATAAATAAGCTTTCCATTGATTTATGGTTTGTTAGGATAGGGTAATATTTGGCCGAGATATGACTATTTGAAAATCTGTAATCTGAGGGGGCAAAAAAATCAAAACATTGAGAAAATCTCCTTTAAAGTTGTCCATTTATGTTCGCGATTGTGCTGCATTTACTCACAAATATAAATGTTTTATATATCTACAGTAGGAAATTTACAAAATATCTTCATGGAACATGATCTTTACTTAATATCCTAATGATGTTTGGCATAGAAAAATAGGTAATTCTGACCCATACAATGTCTTGTTGTTACTTGTGACTGGTTTTGTGATCCAGGGTCACATTTAGTGAATACATTTTTAAATGTAAATAAATACATTGCATGACTTTGTCATGTATTCATTACATTAAACATAAAAAAAACCACAATGGCTTCTACTTCTAAAACAACTTCTATTGCCATTTCTAATTTGCACTACTTTCCCTGGAAGTGATGGATTTTGTTGATTTTTTTTTACATGTTCTGTGAATCATTTTTGGAATATTCTGACTGTTTTCATTATATGCACTACCATTCAAATGTTTGGGGTCAGTAAGACTTTTTTAAAAGACATTAATAATTTTATTCAGCAAGGATGCATTAAATTGAACCAAGGTGACAGTAAAGACAAAATATGTCTGATTTAAATAAATGCTGTTCTTTTAAACTCTTATATTCATCAAATAACCATGAAAAAAGTTGAATGGTTACAAATGTCACTTGTGCAGAAAATCAGCATTAGAACGATTTATGAAGGATCATGTGAAGTAATGGCTGCTGAAAATGTAGCTTTGTCATCACAAGAATAAATTACATTTTAAAATATATTTTTATATAAAATAAATATTTGATCAAATACATGCAACCTTGGTGAGCATAAGATAATTGCTTACAGAATAACTTACAAAACATGCTATTTGAAGGGAATGGTTGGGAACATAATTTGTATGTTTCATATTGCAGCCAAGCACCTGTTCTTGGTGAGATGGCAGTAGCAACACGTGGGTTATTCTCATAGGAAATGCTTCAAAATGTGATATTTCTCTAGCGAGCTACTGCCCGAAGCCTCGTCCAGCTCGACTGTGAGGCTGAAATGAGTCTGATTCTTCCATCAGTCCGTCTCAGCAGTTGAGCCTGACCTTAAATCCCAACACTGCCGCCTGTAGAGCTGATACACGATAACAATACACCATATTCAGCACAAGAAGAACCGTCACACAGACCCTATTTACCCGCTGTGGAGCGACGAGTTGCAAGTTGAGGAAAACACATTTCTTTTTTTTATATCAAGCCTTGAATGAATATAAATTGGGATATTTGTTGGCCTTTAGGGCTTGGCACCATTGCAATGTTTTCCATCCCATTGGCAATTTGGCCCAGATGTGGGCATATATGTGCCAATGTTAATTGTGCCCTTATTATAGAGCCCTAGGGTCAATGAGCGCACTGGACAAAGGATTTCAGGGACATGGCGATATATAGAAAAATCCCTTGAGCAATTAAAACCATTTAGAACTGAAAACAAATTCCTGGCAACACACTTTCCATTTCAGCACAAAACGGGGTCTTGTTTATCACAGCAAGATTTCTTTTCAATACGAGGCTAACACAAAGCGTCATATTTTTTTTCATATCCTTCGATATTGTGATCGCTGACTGATGTAAGGTAATGAAACTGTCTCCAGCAGCTGTACCTCTTCCCGCTGTCACTTTCTATTTGTTTCCATTCAAATGCTAGACAAGTCAAAGAAGACTGAAATGACAACACACTGCGTTTGATTTCATGCTTGTTTCCAGAAACCTGATATTTAATTTCATCTAGTCAAAAATGGTCTTATCAGATATAATAGAAAGCAATTTTTGCATAGATTATTATTTGTCTTGCTCTATAAGTGCATGGTGTAAACATAAGAGACCTGTTTTGATGACTGATAACTGTAGATTCAATGCATATTTATAATTTGTGAATGGAAAGCCATCTTAACTGTGTAAATTGACTTTTAATTGCACTTGTTGGCATGTTGGCATCCCATTAGATTAGCTTCTACCAAGTGAAAGATGAGCTAGTTAAATCTTTAATGTGCAATCTTATGCGGGAAAAATTTTGACCACAGTTGCATTAATAATTACAAAATGTTAATGATTTGTTTCAAAAGCATTAGTCCTGCCACTGCGCGTCAACATGCTAGTTATTGTGTGGCCTAATTGGAGGCACAGGGGGGCTCTTATGTTTACAGTAGAGATATCTCCTGACAGAAACAAACGACTGCAGGCCCAGGGTGAAGATGATTACTTTATTTTCCAACTCACTGAAAATGAACAATATTTTTTCCTCCCATGGACGAAAACAGTAATAAACATAAGTTAACAAGCTCTTGGCCCAGTGTTTGCTAATGAGCTGCTAATGAAGAATCTGTGTGTTTGGTGATCAGAAGCCACCTGGTGAAGAGTCAGAGAAATAGTCAATGAACAGCACTCAGTAAAACACTTAAAGGAACAGTGCACACATAAAATAATATTCTGTAATTACTTATTGTTTATATATTTATGTTCATTACGTTGTTTTTGTACATCATTCTGAATTTCGGCCATTTTTGTTCCACAAGAATTTCACACAAAAAATTCCACCAAATGTTTATTTTTAGGTGAACTATACCTTTTAGTTTTGTCAGAAGTACCAGTACTTTGGTATGAAGTATACACTTAAATTTTACAAATGTAATGATAATAGCCTTTTTGAAGTACGGGTACCTGCTGATAGGCGGCTGCTATCAAACACTCACATGCATATTTGTGAGAGCGTTAAAGGTTTGTATTTACAACATGTTTTGTAACGTTGAGCATTGTAGCCAATCAGAGACATGTTTGTTGAACTCGTGAAGGCAATGGCCAATCAGAGGCATTTAAGTTAGTCAGAATCCACTTGATACAACAGATTTTGTTCAGCATGAGCTTTGCACACTCGTGAATCATTATAACCAACAATGTACACTGCCTGGACAAAACTAATTTTGTTTGGATTTAAATATGCAAATGCATGTACTTAAAATCATATGATTGGATAATTATTGCAGTGATTATTATGTTTCTAGCATGTGATTGGATCATTATTGCAGTGATTATTATGTTTCTAGCATGTTATATGTTTGGCAACAGTTCTTCTAACTCTAATTGATGGAGTGTGTAACTTTCATTTCTTAAACAACCATGTAGAAAGACACATTATGGTCATATTCCAGGATGACAATGCTCAAATTGTGAAAGAATGGTTGTGAAGGAGCATGAAGAATAATTTTCACACATGAATTGGCACCTCTGAGTCCAGACTTAAATTCATTGAAAGTCTTTTGGGGTGTGCTGGAGGAGACTTTAAAGAGTGATTGTACAATTTATATTGTCAATAAGAAAAGTAATCTGATTACATAACTCCAGTTACTTGTAATGCATTACCCCCAACACTGAACATGAATCATGAAATGTTGCTGGTATTGGTACCGACTACTGAAATTTTGGTACCGTGACAACACCAATACCTTTTATATTCACATAATGAACAGAAACACAATATGAAAATTATATTTTACATTACTGTGAACATACTGTGTAGTTAATTGCTTGATATAAAAGTTATTCCAAAAATAGTAAAATATTTGTGTAAGCAAGGAGCTACCATTAACAAAAATGAATTGAGAGAAACTGGCCTGTGCTTAACTTCAGATCTTCCTATGTTTATTTTAAAAGCAATGCCGTTTCTCACTTGAAAATCAGGCAGTGAATAAGGAAACATGCTGACAAAATGCCTGGTCATGAGCAGCATAGATTACACACACAAAAGAGAGATGCATGAAGTGCTTCTGTGCATTTATCATCTTGATAGAGTGTGTTAATCCAGCTCTGAGAGCCCACACAGAAATAGCAACCATCCACATTATTACAACCGCTTCAGCCATTGCAGGCGTACCATGAAGATAAGAAACATGGCCCTCTCTTACTGTAACTGACAAAGAGATCAAACATTCTCCCAGCAGATTTCCCTGTGTTCCCCATTCACTAAATTACAGTAGTTATTCATGTAAAGCCATGTATACACTGTGTATTTCTAAAAAGAAATGTTGCTGCTTTTTTTCTTGAACTGTCTGGTCCTGTTGACTCTCTTTCTCATTCTTCCTAGTTAATTAAACAATAAATCTAAACATAAAAGGCATTTGAAAGGTAGAAGAAATAAATGAAGGCAAGGTCATGACAGTTTTACTGTGACCTTCAGATAACAAAAAAGTTTGAATCTGATAGTTTTAATAAAATAAACCACTGGGACAGGAAAGTACCTGAAGTTTGAAAGTACCTAGTGTCGTATTGTATTTCCAAAACTGTGTGTGTGTGTGTGTATGTGTGTGTATGTGTGTGTGCGTGTGTGTGTGTGTGTGTGTGTGTGTGTGTGTGTGTGTGTGTGTGTGTGTGTGTGTGTGTGTGTGTGTGTGTGTGTGTGTGTGTGTGTGTGTGTGTGTGTGTGTGTGTGTGTGTATGTGTGTCATACCATACATGTGACGGCCAAATTACTCAAAATATTCTCACATATTACATAGACACTTAAATGTTTATAAAGATATATTGCTCTTGCCTTTTTGACTAGTATTCGCTGAGTTTTGTTTAAGTTTAGAGATGTGCTCCAGGAAAAAAGTTTACGGAGACGGAGAGCCAGAAAGCACACCCTGTTTATTTTCGTTATTTTACAAAAGCACAATGTTTTGTTTCGATTGTAAGTGGACACATAAAAAAGTAGACATTTTACAGTTTATTTTTTCATATTTCTTATGTCTGTATGACCATAAATGACAGAGTATTTTAAGTCTATTTGCTGCTATGTGAAGAAAATCTAGCCAAACGTGCCGGTCGACCCCAGAGGGTTAAACCTCTTAAAACACTTTGTGAGGATGTCCCTCAGTAGTAAAACATAAATGGGCAAAATAATGTCTTAATTAAAATCTAAACATGGCAGAATGTGTAAGGAAAGTGCTATGGCTAAGAATAAGGTGTAGTTATATAATTACTCTCATTAAGAACAATACAAATCTGTGGTAGTATATGTTTGAATATGAGTGTGTATTGAGAACTTAGTGAATAGTGATTAATTTTAATAATAAGGGCTGTTTCAGCACAGCACAAAGTGGGGTGTCATTTTCCTGTGGCTCCTGAGAAATGAGTCAAGTGGGGTTTTTTTACAGCTCAGATGATAAGCTCAGAATCAATGCTAATGCTAATTTCCAGATTTTAGTTGTACATTCGTCTAAAATAGTTTAAGTATTACCATAGATATTTACACTAGATTCTAACCATCCGTCAAAACCGCCGCCATCTTGGAACAGGGGTCTTGTCATAGGAAGTAGCTAGGTAACGCTGCTATCTCCGCCTGTACTTCGAATTCATGGATGATGCCGGACTTTTGTGCTACGTATGGATGTTCACACGAACGAAATCTAAAAACCAGACAGCAAGGGATTACATTTCACAAGAATGTGAAATTTTGTAAAAAAAAAAAATAATTTCTCTGGACTCAATGATAAATACATGTCTGACTGTTGGAACGAACTAAAAAAAATTGAAAATCGCATTCATGACGATTTATGGTGATTTTTATTTCCGTTAGACCTTTTTTACATTGACGCTGATGCATTAAAGAGGAGGGGCTCCCCTGTTCCATGATGACGGCTCTATTGACGCATTCGTTCCAATGAACTGCCTTAGCCAATGCGACATCTAGTGTATATATCTATGAAGTATTACTACTTGTTTCAGAATGTTTGGAGAACATTTAAAAGTAACATTCTATGAAGTTTGAAGAATGATTAATTGGAATGTTCCCTTAACATTTGCATTACCAAGAAATAAAAAACCAGAATGCTTTAAACGTTCAGAGAACATCCAGAAATAACATTTTCGCAACTGAATAGAAACATTGGCAAAAAGTTCTTAGTACATATTTTTGTTAGCTGGCTTGATCCAGTCAGACTGTATTTGGCAACACTTTTGCTCTGGTCTTTTGTAGTAGCAGCCTCTCACTGGTCTGGATGAAAGTGGAAGTGTTAAAGATTGACTGAATCAAAAGCACAGCCACTGGATGTGTATCTAATTCTCAAGCCAACAGAAAAAACTGCATTGATTCATACGTGTTTGGAAGGCTAATAAAAATCTCAACTGTGAACACGTCAAACCTGTGTTTGTTCTGGTCTCAGTCCTTAAAAGGATATAAAAATATCTACGGAAGCGAGCCCACTCACTATCCACATATGTGCCTTGCCAGCAGTTATATAAAATGAATTATGGTACAGAAATCGATATGTGATCCATCTACGAGTTAAAGTGCTGGTTTGTGTAACACGGCTCCATCCCAAGCTGCCCACGTCAGTGACTGAAACCCAGCCTGTGTAAATAACATTAGACTACATCTGTTCGAGATTCCTTCTCTCATCGGTCAAAAGAAGAAAACAAGGCAGGGACTCAAACCTTTACTTTTTTCAAATCTGAAGAAATTTAATCTAATTGCTCATTTCTAATGTGCTGTCAAGACCTCAGTGGACTGAAAGATTATAAGCAAATACAGTTTAAATTTCAATCTGTTACTCAATTAGATACATTAATTGTTACTTAATATCTCAGGAAACGTCCCGTGAGGAAGTGTGGCTGGGCAAGCAGAGGGAGTGAAGACACACAATAGCTGGCACTGAGACTGTGTCACACGGGGCTCTTTCAGACCCACCTGAAAGCTGGATGGGAAACAATACGTTGTGCTTTGAGCCTTTGGGCACTTGGGATTGCCAGACTCTGCCAAAATGGCAGTCTTTCAGTGTAACCTGCTGAAAAAGGCCCACACGCCTTTTTGTTGTGAGGACAAAGACTGTATTTGCAGTCTTCTGGAGTATGGTTGAAGCAGAAATTTGTTTCACTTTAATTTGATGGCCCCTTTAAAGGTGCAATGTGTAATATTTCTGAGGATCTATTGACAGAAATGCAATATAAGATCCATAACTATGTTTTCAGTGGTGTATAAAGAATTTGCATAATGAACCGTTATGTTTTTATTAGCTTAGAATGAGACATTTATATCTCCATAACCGCGGGCGCCCCCTTCTAGGTCGACATATTGTGTGTTCATGTTTCTAGCGTAGCCGACAGCGAACACACAGCGCTACAGAGCGCGTTTCCTCACTACCTTGAAAAATAAGTTTTCAGTGCTGTATAAAGACCTTACTTAATGAACCGTTATATTTGTATTACCTTAGAATGAGCAGTTTCTGTCTACACACACCGCGGGTTCCCGATCATTGAAATGCGCCGACATGTTTCTACGGTGGCCCTAAATGGACAAACGCGTTTCGTTAATATGTTGCTCTTCGTGCAAGGAAGCAAGCTTAGTTCAGCAAATAAAACACTGACACAATAATGAACAAGTAACAATAATATTCGCAATAACATATAGTTTTGCTGAATAATTAAGTAAACATAATTTCTTAATTTATCCTTGTAAAGAAACCTCATTGCTGAACTGGCTACTCTCTGCTGTCTCAGACGATGACATCACTTCCTGTCGGCCAGCGTAACTTTTGTTGGTTGCTATTCGTAACCTCACCACTAGATGCCACTAAAAATCACACACTGCACCTTTAACACATTCTGTTAACTATAAGTAACGTTGCACCTACATGTCTACTAACTCTCATTAGAGTGTGAGTTGAGTATTATGCCCCATCCACACTACTGCGTTTTAGTTTAGTAACGGAGAATTAAAATGAATACGATCTCCGCCCACACCAGCGTTTTAGCTGCGTATTAGAATTGATCTCCGTCCACATTAAAACGACTGAAAACACGGATCACGTGACCATTCACCTACACTGGCCATGCGCGTGCCGGTGTAAACTGGAAACAGATTGACTATTCCTCAGATTTGACGAAGAAGAAAGTAGCTAAGTTACCTCTGCAAAGATTAGCATTGTCGATGACCAGAGATGTCTCTTCATGGACCGACGACGAGGTGGAACTTTTACTGATGACACCCAATCAGAGAGCCGAGCGTGAGCCTCTGCGTCATCGTTTCTAAAGTCCTCCGTTTTGACCCGTCTTCACTAAAACGCCCTCCTGAGATTCAAAAAACGCAAAACGGGGTCGGCAGCTTTTCTAAACTTCTCCGTTTTAGGTCTTCGTTTTTGCCGTTTTAGTCTGGACGGGAGGTGCAAACGTAGCAAAAGGTCTCCGTTTTTAAACTAAAACGTAGTAGTGTGGATGGGGCCTTAGTAGACTAATTAGGGTTAGAATAAGTTGACATGTACTTGGCAAAGTTATTTATAGTCAGTCGAATGTATGTTGGAGCATCATCACAATAAAGAGTTAGCAGAAATTAAACAGACAGTCTACTGATACTCCAATGAGAGTTAGATGACATGTAGGTGCAAAGTTGATTATAGTTAACAGAATTTTCAAAAGGTACCATCAAAATAAGTCCATTTCAAATTATTGAAAATTGAATTGTAAAAACATCTTTATGCATAAACATGTACCCTGAGGTCATCATTCTCATCCTATCAAAAGCCACTTTTCCACTACCGGGCCAGTGCGTCCCAGGGCTAACAGCATGCCGGGCAGAGCCTAACCCTAACCCTACCCTAAAACATAACACCCCTCCATAGAACAACGTCATACAACCCCACAATTTCCCCAGCATGGAGAAGCTAGGTTAATGAAAACTAGGTATATGCTAAATGACTATAACAGACTTAAAGGACAACTCCGGCGCAAAATGAACCTTTGGTCTAATTACACATTGGTACATAGTCAACCGTTCTCTGAGATTTGTTTTCATGATTATCGAATGTAAAGAGTTTTATCTCTAAGAACTGTTTAGCTTATAACGCTAGTATATAGGGCATAGAGTAATGAAAATAAAAATTGCTAGTTAATACCACTAACAAGGCTCAAAATAGCCCGACACTAACACGGTGGCATAAGGAGGGTCTCTAACTACAAACTGAAACATCTACAAACTACAAATCTCAGAGAACGATTGACTATGTACCAAAGTGTAATTAGACCAAAGGTTCATTTTGCGCCGGAGTTGTCCTTTAAGGGATGCTTTCACACCTGCCTCATTTAGTTCGGTTGAATCCCACTAGAGTTCGTTTTCCCCCTTGGTGCGGTTCGTTTGGGCTGGTGTGAAAGCAGCAATCGCACTCGGGTGCGCCACAAAAGTGGACCTAACAAGCGTACCGAGACCTCCTCGACGAGGTGGTCTCAGTAAGCTTTCAAACAAACTCTGGAGCGGTTCGTTTGTGGTGAGAACGTGATCCGACCTCGAACAGACCCAACTGCCAAAAAACTGCGCATTTTTGGACTAAACCAGCTGCCGTAGTCAGCTGCGCTGTGCATTATGCGATGAGGACTAATGTTTGTTGACAGTTGGCACTAGCATGGCAGCTCGCGGACAAACGTGGAGTTCTGAGGAGGTGCGGAGCATCATAGAAATTTGGTCTGATGACCATATTAGCTCCCAACTCTGCAAAACTCATAAGAACAGCGAAATATTTGCTTTGTTTAGCAAACAGCTCATAGTAAAAAGCTGTCCGCCGGATTTTCCTCCTCTTTGTTAACTTCCGGGAGCTCTGGAATTTTTCCGCACGTTAATTCTGACCAATCGAAGTGCAGTTGCCTTTGGCCAACGAGTGATGTGGATGTTGTCACGTGACTGCATTTTGGTTCGTTTCATCAACTCATCATCTGATTCGGACCAGAGCAATCAGTGTGGTGTGAAAAGGAACCAAAACGCCTGAAAATGATACAAAGTATAATTTTTCCCCTTTAGTCCGGACCAAATGAACCGAACTACAGATGTGAAAGCACCCTAAGACTCCAGCAGCGATATTTAACCAGTGATTTACGATAAAAATGTTAAAGTGACAGTCATTTGTTTGGGAAAGTTGTACACATCAATCATGCTGAATCAAACTGGTATTTGTCAGTATTTCACAAAAAAGAGAACAAGCATACTTATTCAGCTGCATCTGCTTCCATTTGTTTCTGATCACAGGAATGCACAAAACAACTCCATTAAGGCTTTTAATTGCAAAGGCTTACACAATAAGAACAATGTGGATAAAATATCATATGTTTACATCACATTTCTTTAGAAAGAATGAGCATTTCTATTATTTTTTTCCACGGAATTATGCGACCTGAGAAGGTCTGGACAATCTCTCCCATCTCACTATACTGTTATCCTTTCAGCAGAACAACAGAGGGAGCTCACAAGCAGAAAACAAGAGTTAAATGAGTTAACCGGAGAATATGTCATTTATGACATATGTGGATTCAGAAGTCCGGTGTCAACAAAGGCATAGGGAAGAGACAGATGAAATAAATATCAATATACCATTATAATCATATTTGATTTGTCTGAGTTCTTCAAGCAGTCTCTGGTATTTTCCATACATGTGTATTTATTATGGCATTGTTTAGCATAGCCTTTAGCATCGCATATAGACCTAAATATATTTCTGCCTTATACAGCGATCAGAATCCCCATCTGATTGCAATCTGAAGTTCTTTCAGACATTCGCTGGTGTCTGAAAGTGAGTTTTGAGCTGAAAATGGTTTAAATGTCTTAAATGTTTATGTTAGCTGGGTAACCCTGGAAATGAACAGGGGTTTTGACCCTATCCTAACTCGAACGACTGGCCCTGGCACGCTTGCTGTGGAAATACGTTTTTTGTGTTTTGTTTTGTTTTTTGTATTTCTCAAATTTTATACTGTATAATTTGTCTAAGTTAATTGTATTATTTGTCACACCTCCCTTGAATAATTCCCACAAATACCTTATACAGTGCACAAATGTGTCTGGGTTAATAATCGTCAAAAGCTGAATTTTAATAGATTTGGCTCTAAAGTTGCATGATTATATCTAAATTTGTAGTTTTTCTCTAAAGTTATAAATGGTGAAGTCTTCAGAGAGCACAACTGAGGACTAGTTTTTTTTTTTTTTTTTTTTACATATTTTTTATGTTTCTCACAACAACAAAAAATCACTGTACACTGTACAATCACGTTACAATCTTTCAGTTATCAGCCCATATAATTAAGCACTAAGCTAAACCACTGTGTACACTGCAACATCCCACCCATCTGAGAAACCCCATACAAATCCACCAACATCCACTGAAAGATTGTGGCTGCCAGAATCTGTGACAGTGAAGCTCCAACCAGCTGGGTTACCATTCAACAGGCAGGAGAGTGAGTGGGCAAAAGTGGGAGATTCATTATCCGGGGTCTCATGTCAGAGGGATGTCACAAAAAAAATGTATTTGTAGGTGATTTTTCTCACTAGTATTGTCTATCTATCTATCTATCTATCTATCTATCTATCTATCTATCTATCTATCTATCTATCTATCTATCTATCTATCTATCTATCTATCTATCTATCTATCTATCTATCTATCCATCCATCCATCCATCCATCCATCCATCCATCCATCCATCCATCCATCCATCCATCCATCCATCCATCCATCCATCCATCCATCCATCCATCCATCCATCCATCCATCTATCTATCTTGCAAAATTGTGTTCACTGTGTGTGTAAACAACCAGCCTATAATAGTAAAAATCCACCCGCTCCTTTTTTATAATCCTCATAAATCAGAAGCAGTGATCACATATCAAAAAACACTGTTCCAGATTCCAAACATGCCCCGTCCATGACTGGTGACGATCTGCCCTATTAGCGGTGAGCTGGTGAGCCACGCCAGAGACAATTTATATAGAGACATGCCACTTCCTCAATCCTCAATACAACTATATAGGGAAAACCCGTAATGCCAAATATTGCGGTTGTTTGTACATGTCCCGCCCCTTCCACTGGAAAGCAAATCGTCTGCCTTTAACAGTCAAGCCGGGAAACATTTAAGCCTATCGTCTGGTTCCATTGACACATGCACACATTTGAGGTTTGCGACAGTGGAAAATACGTTACTGTTTGAAAAGGCGGCAGATTTGATATGCAGTGTATGTGTGCGTTGTGTAAATATCAGACATCCCAAGTCTCCCGGAAGTTCCCGGAGTCTCCCGCATATTGATTGCGGCTCCCTGATGACCCTTGAGAACCCTTGCGCATGCGTAGTAAAAGTATAACCTGTGGGGGAAAAGGCGTTTTAAACCTTATTTTCGGGCAAAGTCATCAAACTTTTTCAGCGTTTTTTATCATATTTTACTGCTGTTTCTATAAATGCAGTTTTTATGTCCCGGTGACCAGTGAAAGTGTAGTTCTGACTCTCTGCCCATTCATTTAGATCAGAGCCTGGTCCTGTTAGTCCGAAATAGCGGCCCGGAGGCATCGCCAAGATGGCGGCCGAGTGGCATGACTTGCCTAAAAGGACTTTGGCCACGCATAGTTCGCCATGTTTATTTCCTTGCTGTAGCACCTATTGATATAATGTCTGCTTCACATAACATTACAAATGTTCTGTTTTTGGATGTACCAATGAACATATACAGTAAGAGTCTTCATAGACTTGCAGCATCTGAGCCATTTCATTTATGAAGTAAAAACACAGGAAATGTGCCAAAGAAATTAGGCAAAGTCTTATGTTTGTGCAAATCAGTTTATGGACTGCTTCTCAAGCGAGGGTCAGTTCAATGCTAGATTTGCTTTATAGTTATTTCTGAAAGATGGGTCGATACCAACTGTTCATGCTCAAACTTCATATCCAGAACAAGTATCGCACTTCATATTTTGTGAATCGGCTAATGTAGCTAAAGATGATTATATAAATTTTAAATATGCGGCATAGATTCTCTGGCTCTGTAGGCATCCTACTACAGTTCCCACATGAGCACAACAATTTATAGATAATCATGAAGGAACATGTTAATTGATAAGTTGAATAAAGTTAACTCTACAACAACTATAAATTTATCAACTAACCATTCAGAAACTTATGTTGCATTCTCAAAGTTGTAACTTCTTCCTGAGTCTCTCCATCTGTGTCAACTCCGGTTCGAACATGGGTGAACACCGCTACTGACAGTTTCTAACATTTTGTGAGATTCTCCAGTTTTGTTGTTGCCGGAGTATCAGAAGCTCGAGTTGTAAAGGTTCCACCCTCTTCTGGAAAGGGGCGGGGAGCACCAGCTCATTTGCATTTAAAGGTACACACAAGAAAACTGTGTGTTTTTGCTCACACCCAAATAGGGGCAAATTGGACATGCTATAGAGACAGAGCGCAACACGTCATAATCTGAAGACCATGCCCACCGGGGGGGAAAACAATCCAACCGTCTCCATTGACTCTGCATTGCGAGAGGCTGCCTCCTTGTCATTTATGACACATAACAAAAGACATAAAAATGCCTAAAAGCTGCTGTGTGACAAGGTGTACAGCAAACGAGCTAAAAAAAAAACAGAAATACATTTTTATAAGCTTCCAAACCGTAAAAGCCAGCCTTTAAGGAGACAGGCATTAAGATACAGGCAATAAGACGTGAAGCATCAGCAGGAAGAATGGGTGAATTGTGGGATCCTGACACTCAGTATGTCTACATGTGCTGTAAAGATTTTGTCACTGGTAAGTCAAATATCCAAATGTCAGTTTTATATATTATATTTCTGTAAGCTAAGCAATATCATGTCGCGTTCCAGTGGGCGTAGTTCCCAGAGTAGTTCGAGAACTAGTTGCGCTCTGTCTCAATTGATCCACTTTTATGTCCTGAAACAAACCGTTTTTTTGGGGTCGACAGCTTATAAAAATGTTTTTCTGAGTTATTTAGCTTGTTTGCTGTACACCTTGTCACACAGCAGCTTTTAGACATTGTTTTGTTTTTTGTTAGAAGTCATAAATGACAAGGAGGCAGCCTCTTGCAATGCAAAGTCAATGGAGACGGTTGGATTGACAGTACCTTAAAAAAAGGTACAAAAGTTGTCCCTGGGGTAAAAACTTTTCAAAAGGTACACTTTTGTTCCTTTTAGGTGCTAATATGTACACTTTAGGTACTAATATGTACCTTTAAGGTACCAAAAATGCACCCTTTAGGTAAAAAAGTGTACTTTTTGAAAAGGTACCAACAAGATGACAGCTTTTGTACCTTTTTTTCTGAGAGTGTTGGAACAAATAGCCTTGCAGAATATTAATGAAGCACAGATTTCACTGGTGGTGTGTATTAGAGTTATAAATGAACAGATGCATGTATGCAAGCAAACGACTGTGCATCTGAACATGACATTAAACTAATTGCATACAAGGGGTCATAAAAAGGGCTCTTGAGTGACTAGAGTCAGCAAGAGCTATACAGACTAAACCCAGAGAGGCTGTTAATGGGGAGGTTCATTTCCATCATTTGTAATAGGTGTGAACATTAACACAATGCAGCATGTGCAAGCACAGTCTGGCATGAGCAAAAGCCTTCCAAGTCGCTGAGGAGGGGATACGATCACTACAGCAACTGGAGTTTTATCCTATTCTCTGTTATATATGTTTGTGTAATCTTGTGATTTACTGATTGATGCATTCATTAATTTTGTGCACAGAACCTTATGAAACACGACAGCATAGCGTAAATATCAAATGTTGCATTTACATTCACAATTATACAATTACTAGGACTGTCAATCAATAAAACTATATTTAATGATCCAAATGAATGCACTAACTTTGGCAGCCTTATAATTACCAACATGTAGTATATATTTATATTACATATGTTTGTCTCCTTTAGTGCATTACATGCATTCTTAGATTTGCATTGTCTTTAAGTTAGCAGAAAATGAATCGGTTGCAGCCTGGAATAGTACTTATGAGGAACAAATATAACTATGCTTTAGAACAGCTAGTCTCTCACCACTAGAACACTAAAGCTAATCAGATCAGAGATTCCAGGAAATGATGAACCTTCCAATCAAATCAGTGGCTTAAAGAGCAGAAATCTGTGTTTGTGAGAGTGCAGAGGTCAGAAGGAATTACGAGCAGAATCGAGAGGAAAGCGATGTGCACACGCATTATAATCGCATGAACTATAAACTACAGAAATTCAGCTTTTGATATGTTCAGTAAAACCTGATATTTGAGATTGGAGAGACTGCTGTCAAATATGAAATGCAAGACAAAAAAATACTCAGTCACAGTCAAGCCTTCACCGAAGTATGTTAAGTTATACTTAATTTCTACTGCACTTCATATGATTGTTCACATAGAGTTGTCTAATTAGTACACAAAAAGCAATTATTTCATCCAAAACATAAATTGACTTTCATTATGACAGTTGAAACGTTCTCAAAAAAACCTGCCTTTGTGTTCTACAGAAGAAAGAAAGTCCTACAGGTTTGAAACCAAATGAGGCTGATTAAATGATGACACAATTATTTAAAAACATTTTTTTAATTTAATTAAATTTAGTTGAATTAGGCATTGCTTTATCGTAAAATAACAACGTAAGTCACAATGATCTTGATTCCTTGGATTAACAGGAAACCCAGCCGAAGTTAACTGGATAATCTCTTCCAAAAGATTTACCTGACATAAAACTCTTGTAAGGAACTCAGCTTTTTGGAAATATTAATAATCAATAATATCTTGTTATTATTAATTATAAATATTTGGGTCAGTTAATTGGATTAACTTGATGTGGCTGAATTAATATTACAATCAATTAATCAGTTCGTCCAACGAACTCTTTTGATTATTAATTTATTCTAAGAAAAGGGTATCTTCCATGGCCACAGAAGAATAATTATTTCTTCGCATATACCGCACGTTGAGCCAGTAGCAAAAACCGTGATCATAAAGTGACAATGTATTGCAAACAAATCAGAACCAAATACATATTTTGTACAAGTTTTATTAACTAAATATAGATATTTATATGAATATAAATAAACTAAACAACATACACACATGAATACATAAATAGGTTAGTGATAGGATGAAATTGGAAACCGGAAGAGGGTCTATGAGAAGAACCATCAGAATTTCATTTTCACATTTCATTGAATTGAATACTTGCATTTGTAATGGGAACAATTCTTGAAGTTGTTGAAAATTGAAGTCGTTGATGGTTCCGGCAGTGTCAAGTGGAAGTTGGCCGAGTACCCAGGAGAAGTGAGGAAGTCGGAAGGATGGGTGATTGGAGTCGTTGTTGGTTGGAGTCTTTGTTCCAAAACTCCTGAGATTGTCTTTGGTTCTTTGTGAGAGAGTCTCCTCTCTTTTCCATGAGGCCGGATCTGGTTGGGATCCAGGCCTGCTGGAAGGCCTCTTGGCCCCCATGGAGGGGGGAGGGGGGGTTTCCCCGTATCACCCGAGACCGTGTTTGCGGCAGGATGGAAAACCAAGAGCGGGCGGTCACTGTTGCCTGTCTCTGATATAGTCTGAAAAAGAACCACCCCTAAGGTTTGAATGGACCTATGAGTAAGGTGACATGTCCAAGAGGGGAAGCGGCTCTTAGTTGATTTATCGTCTTTGTCCCCAGCGTGCTTAGACTGTTCATTCAAGCTCAAATAGACATAACAAATTCAAACTGCATTCTAAGAGAAGCTGATGTACATCAAAGTATGTGTCATTAAATGAGGATTAATTAGGTAGGAAGAATGATACAGGTGAAGTTATATTGACCGTTGGGTGGTTGTGCAACCACATACACCCCAATCAAACATACCATGTTGTTATACCTAATAGTACACGAGACAGTAAATCATCACGGTTTCTGTGAGGCATGTTCCTTCATAGATCAGAGTAATACCGCAAAGTTTATTTAATTAAAGATTGTCTCTCTCTCTTGAGCATGTGGCGCATGTGGCCACATTCCTTTGAGGTCGTAAAAGTCTGTTATCAGTCTTAAAGTGTTCTGTAACCGGACACCCGGCTGACAAAGTAACTTCATTTGTGAGGTTAGTTTTGGTGGGGAGTTTCATAGACCTTTATATTGATTAAATATAGTGAATATGAATAATTAGTGTGTGTCTGAATGGTCCAGACCCTACACTCTCTAAAAATTCATCCAAATAGTCGCTTTAAGAATTCATAAGGTACAGAAAATCTCTTGTGCTTTCTGCAGTTCTCAAAGATTATTGCTCAAAAGCTTGTGCCAATTACAATGCAGCTGTAGTTTTGGCTGTCAGCAAGTATGTAATTCAATGATACATTCAGCCTTTCTTCCACAAAAGAACTAGTTGTTCTGCAGAGGTACTAGATATATAAATATAACCTCTAGATATATAAAAGGAAGAATAAATGTGAGAGTTTAATAATAATTTATTCTGTCATTTGCTCAATTTGCAGGATGCAGTATGCATGGAACACAATTTTATTAGGTTTATTAGATTTTCCTTCTATACAACACCAGTTCATAGTGTCCACATCTTTTCTTAAATGATACAGAATGACACAAAAAAGACCAACAAGTGCCATAGAAGTTAGTTGTCATGGTAACTAGAACCACTGGTTTTACCAGATCATTGTGAATTTAATCTGTGAGCGAATCATTCTTTTGAATCGGTTCTTTTCAAATGATCTAGTTCACCTTGGTTGTGTTTGAGTCTAATCATTAGGTACACTTCAGGCAGATCCATAGACCACAATGCAACATGATTGTGATGTCACTGCAGATCGCGCCTAATTTATCCTCAGCCCAACTCCAGTGTATGATATTGGAGTTATTTTGACTTTTCACTGCATAATACTTTTTTTTTTTTTTTTTTTAGTTTTTTGTTTTTACACAGTTATAATTTTTTCTATTGTTATTTTCATTTCTGTATTTTTTATTTTATTTTCTCCAAAAGCCCAAGAATACAAACAGGCCTAGAATGGTGCGTAAAACAAATCAGCTCCATTTGCGAACCAACTGAAGGGCCGCATACTAAATCCATGATAAAATAACTTTTATCTACACTAGAGGTATGCATGGAAAATATATTATCTGACAGAAATAGTTGTCACATTAAACAACAATTCTAATTTAATATCTATTATTGAGTCAAATTTACAACAGATATAATCTCATGTGCACTGCTATTATAGGCTAATCATCATATGTCTGATTAAAACTGAGGGAGAACCTTAGTCTTTGTCTTTCAAGTCAAGTCTCTCAAGACATGGTTATTAAAGTGTTCATGTAAACAATGAGCCTGGTCCCCTGTCCCTGCAACGGTGTCAAAGTCTGGACAAACTGTGTACAGTGACATGACCAAAGAGTATAGAAGTACCAAGAGGCGAAACTCAATAGAACTGTCACATGCCTGTCCTGTCTTGTGTTGCACATGGGTGTTTTGTTATTTTGGGCCATGTGCTCTGGTCGTTGTCTGATCCCTCCCCCTCGTTACCTGATTATTGTTTGAGTTCTTCCACCTGTCCCCTCTTGATTTGTTCCCTTCTTAAGTCTCCTCTTGTTTGCAGTCTTTGTCGGATCGTTTGTCTAATGTCTCCTGTTCCCCGTGATTCCCCGTTCCCCGCGTCATGTTAAGGTTCAGTTGTTTCATTCTTATTTATTGTGTTTTTCCCCCTCGTGGGTTTTTGCTTTGTGTTTGTTTATTTTTGTAATAAATCATCATTCTCTGCATTTGAGTCCTCACACCTTTTTTACCTTGCACGTTCCGTGACATAACGATCCGACCAAATGAGGACTCAGCGGAGAAGAGGGGCCATGCCAGGGACTGTTCAAGCTCCGTTTGCCCAGTCAGAAACTGTTCACGTCACGTCTGCCCAGTCAGAGACTGTTCACGTTCCGTCTGCCCAGCGAGAGACTGTTCACGTCACGTCTGCCCAGCGAGAGACTGTTCACGTCACGTCTGCCCAGCGAGAGACTGTTCACGTCACATCTGCCCAGCGAGAGACTGTTCACGTCACGTCTGCCCAGCGAGAGACTGTTCACGTCACGTCTGCCCAGCGAGAGACTGTTCACGTCACGTCTGCCCAGCGAGAGACTGTTCACGTCACGTCTGCCCAGCGAGAGACTGTTCACGTCACGTCTGCCCAGCGAGAGACTGTTCACGTCACGTCTGCCCAGCGAGAGACTGTTCACGTCACGTCTGCCCAGCGAGAGACTGTTCACGTCACGTCTGCCCAGCGAGAGACTGTTCACGTCACGTCTGCCCAGCGAGAGACTGTTCACGTCACGTCTGCCCAGCGAGAGACTGTTCACGTCACGTCTGCCCAGCGAGAGACTGTTCACGTCACGTCTGCCCAGCGAGAGACTGTTCACGTCACGTCTGCCCAGCGAGAGACTGAGCACGTCCAGTCTGCCCAGTCTGAGACAGATCCGGAAATGCCCATTTGTGTGGCCGCCAAGGCACTTACGGACTATCTGGAGCGTCTGGCTCGGATCCTGGACATGCCCGTGTCTGCTGTTCCATAGCCGGAGCCAGTGCCTGTTCCAGAGCCGGAGGCAGAGCCAGTGCCTGTTCCAGAGCCGGAGGCAGAACCAGTGCCTGTTCCAGAGCCGGAGGCAGAGCCAGTGCCTGTTCCAGAGCCGTAGGCAGAGCCAGTGCCTGTTCCAGAGCCGTAGGCAGAGCCAGTGCCTGTTCCAGAGCCGTAGGCAGAGCCAGTGCCTGTTCCAGAGCCGGAGGCAGAGCCAGTGCCTGTTCCAGAGCCGGAGGCAGAGCCAGTGCCTGTTCCAGAGCCGGAGGCAGAGCCAGTGCCTGTTCCAGAGCCGGAGGCAGAGCCAGTGCCTGTTCCAGAGCCGGAGGCAGAGCCAGTGCCTGTTCCAGAGCCGGAGGCAGAGCCAGTGCCTGTTCCAGAGCCGGAGGCAGAGCCAGTGCCTGTTCCAGAGCCGGAGGCAGAGCCAGTGCCTGTTCCAGAGCCGGAGGCAGAGCCAGTGCCTGTTCCAGAGCCGGAGGCAGAGCCAGTGCCTGTTCCAGAGCCGGAGGCAGAGCCAGTGCCTGTTCCAGAGCCGGAGGCAGAGCCAGTGCCTGTTCCAGAGCCGGAGGCAGAGCCAGTGCCTGTTCCAGAGCCGGAGGCAGAGCCAGTGCCTGTTCCAGAGCCGGAGGCAGAGTCTGCTGTTCCAGAGCCGGAGGCAGAGCCAGTGCCTGTTCCAGAGCCGGAGGCAGAGCCAAGGCCTGTTCCAGAGCTGGAGCCAATGTCTTTTCCAGAGCCAGCGCCTGTTCCAGCGCCAGAGCCAGTGTTTGTTTCTGTGTTTGTGTTTGTTCTTGTGACTGTTACAGTTCTTGTGTCTGTCCCTGAGCCGGTGTCTGTTGTTCCGGAGCCGGTGTCTGCTGTACCTGAGCCTGAGCCGGTGTCTGCTGTACCTGAGCCGGTGTCTGCTGTACCTGAGCCGGTGTCTGCTGTACCTGAGCCGGTGTCTGCTGTACCTGAGCCGGTGTCTGCTGTACCTGAGCCGGTGTCTGCTGTACCTGAGCCGGTGTCTGCTGTACCTGAGCCGGTGTCTGCTGTACCTGAGCCGGTGTCTGCTGTTCCTGAGCCGGTGTCTGCTGTTCCTGAGCCGGTGTCTGCTGTTCCTGAGCCGGTGTCTGCTGTTCCTGAGCCGGTGTCTGCTGTTCCTGAGCCGGTGTCTGCTGTTCCTGAGCCGGTGTCTGCTGAGCCAATGCCTGTTCCTGAGCCGGTGTCTGCTGTTCCTGAGCCGGTGTCTGCTGTTCCTGAGCCGGTGTCTGCTGTTCCTGAGCCGGTGTCTGCTGTTCCTGAGCCGGTGTATGCTGTTCCTGAGCCGGTGTCTGCTGTTCGGTGAGCCGGTTCCTGTCCGCCGCCCTGGCCGCCCGATGGGTCTTCACCGCCCTGGCCGCCCGATGGGTCTTCACCGCCCTGGCCGCCCGATGGGTCTTCACCGCCCGATGGGTCTTCACCGCCCTGGCCGCCCGATGGGTCTTCTGCACCGCCCTGGCCGCCCGATGGGTCTTCTGCACCGCCCTGGCCGCCCGATGGGTCTTCTGCACCGCCCTGGCCGCCCGATGGGTCTTCTGCACCGCCCTGGCCGCCCGATGGGTCTTCTGCACCGCCCTGGCCGTCCCAATGGGTCTTCTGCTTCGCCCTGGCCGCCTGATGGGTCGTCTGCTTCGCCCTGGCCGCACGATGGACTGTCTGCTTCGCCCTGGCCGCCCGATGGACTGTCTGCTTCGCCCTGGCCGCACGATGGACTGTCTGCTTCGCCCTGGCCGCCCGATGGACTGTCTGCTTCGCCCTGGCCTCCCAGGAGTAAACGTTCTGTCCCGCCCTGGTGTTTCCCTCCCGTCCCGCCCTGGTGTTTCCTTCCGTCCCGCCCTGGTGTTTCCTTCCTGTCCCGCCCTGGTCTTATGGAGCGTCTGGTAGCCGCTCCGTAGGGAGGGGGTAGTGTCACATGCCTGTCCTGTCTTGTGTTGCACATGGGTGTTTTGTTATTTTGGGCCATGTGCTCTGGTCGTTGTCTGATCCCTCCCCCTCGTTACCTGATTATTGTTTGAGTTCTTCCACCTGTCCCCTCTTGATTTGTTCCCTTCTTAAGTCTCCTCTTGTTTGCAGTCTTTGTCGGATCGTTTGTCTAATGTCTCCTGTTCCCCGTGATTCCCTGTTCCCCGCGTCATGTTAAGGTTCAGTTGTTTCATTCTTATTTATTGTGTTTTTCCCCCTCGTGGGTTTTTGCTTTGTGTTTGTTTATTTTTGTAATAAATCATCATTCTCTGCATTTGAGTCCTCACACCTTTTTTACCTTGCACGTTCCGTGACAAGAACGTTCCATTGCAACAAACGCACCCATGCGCAGAGCTGCAGCTCCGCCATCTTGGACTGAACGCAACACAGCTGTCATAGAATTGAACGATAGCGGTTCCAATTAAAAAGTGGTTAAGGGAACTAAATAGTAGTTTCTAGTTTTTAATATCTCTACAGCCTAAACTAAAACGGCGTGTTGAATAATGTACAACAAAATAATGTTTATGGATTGGTTTATAATTAAACAATTTCGTCATAGAGCATGAAGCTGTCAAATACATATGGAAGCTTGTTTCCGCCACAGAATGAAAAATAAAAAAGGTAGTTGCGACTTTTTATCTCACAATTCTGACTTTATTTCTCAGAATTGCGAGATATAAAGTCAGAATTGCGTGAAATAAAGACGCAATTGCGTGTTATAACGTCAGAATTGCGAGATATAAAGTCAGAATTGCGTGATATAAAGTCACAATTGTGTTATAAAGTCAGAATTGCGAGATATAAACTCAGAATTGCGTGATATAAAGTCAGAATTGTGTGATATAAAGTCAGAATTGTGAGATATAAAGTCACAATTGCGTGTTATAAAGTCAGAATTGCGAGATATAAAGTCGCTATTGCGTGTTATAAAGTCAGAATTGTGAGATATAAAGTCGCAATTGCGTGATATAAAGTCAGAATTGTGAGATATAAACAATTCTGAGAGGAAAAAAGTCAGTCTTTTTCCCCCCATAGAACTGGACTTTATAACTCGCAATTGCGAGTTTATATCTCACAATTCTGAGAAAATATGTCAGAATTATGTGTTATAAAGTCAGAACTGCATGATATAACGTCGGAATTCCGAGAAAAAAAGTCAGAATTCTTAGTTTTCTCTCTCGCAATTCTGACTTAATAACACGCAATTGCGACTTTATATCTCACAATTCTGACTTTATAACACGCAATTGCGACTTTATATCACGCAATTCTGACTTTATAACACGCAAGTGCGACTTTATATCTCACAATTCTGACTTTATAACACGCAATTCTGACTTTATACCACGCAATTCTGACTATATAACACGCAATTGCGACTTTATATCTCACAATTCTGACTTTATAACGCAATTGCGACTTTATATCACGCAATTCTGACTTTACAACACGCAATTGTGACTTTATATCTCACAATTCTGACTTTATAACACGCAATTGCGACTTTATATCACGCAATTCTGACTTTATAACACGCAATTGCGACTTTATATCTCACAATTCTGACTTTATATCACGCAATTCTGGAAAAAAAATCAGAATTGTGAGATAAAAAGTCGCAATTATTATTATTATTTATTTATTTAGTGGCGGAAACAAGCTTCCATAAATACGCTATTTATTTACCCCAATAACTTTTGCGGATAACTCCCGTTTTCATACACAGCACAATTTTACAACACAAGTAACAACAGCCCATGTTCCTCATGAAATGACTGACAAATTCCTTGAAAAAGCCAAAACACAATTAACAGTGAGTAGGTGAAAGGGACAACACATTAGTCAAGGGAGAATTTAATAATAGAAGATCATCACAAAACGAACAATAATAAAATTGGGGATGGTAAGCAGATCATCACATCATTTCTGCCTGCACAACAAATAAAACATTGTGCAAGTAAAGTGCACACATTTACTACAAGTAGAATGACAATGGTAAGTATATTAGCTGTTCTATATGTTTTAGTCTTAAGTTTTATTATAATTTAATTAATCTTGACTGATAAAAACTTTGTACAACACATTTTACATTTGATACAGAAAGAGAGAGTTAATGTACAGATTTACAGATGACTTAGCTTTAAAAAATGTCTGTTGCGCTTCTGTTTGGGCTGTGAGAGTTGTCGATTTTGGGTCCGTAATATATGATGGATTCTGACTCTATTGAATAGTTTCACCAAGTATACAAGAGTGTTTTTGCACTTTTCCTTGTCACACACAACTTCCCTGCACTCACTGTTGCCGCTATTTTCATATGGAGGCATACGTACGCTGCTCACTTTAACGTTAATAAAAACCTTTTCTACTTTACCTCTCTGGATCTTTGGGGAATCTATGAAATGCTAGTTGATTGGTTGTACACTGGTAGTTGTTGCAGTTGATGGCAGAACACTGTTTTCTTTGTTTCCAATTATTTCCAGACATAATGCTGTACAGTTGTGCTAACGGTAAAACAGTTGGCTCAGTCCAGCGCCATCTAGCGATTGTTGTCAAAACTGCAACGGAGTTTCGCCTCTTGGACCTTCCATACTCTTTGCTGGGGGTCAGTTAGAATATTTTTAATGAACACGTGAAAGGGTTACGACTGCATTCTAATTCTCAGTAGTAGGCCCGCCTAACTGTACTGCGTGCTATACTGCCATCTATTGGCGTTCGCTTGTATTGCATCAAATTAGTAATTCTGAACCAAACCCATTACTCAAGTGTAATATTTTTTTTAACTATGTTATGCAACATAAGCAATTACGTACATCTGAGTGAACAAGACAGAGTGAAGTTGGGATGGGGACTAAAACGTAGCCACTGACTGACTTGTTCACAAGTCTGAGTTCAACTCATTAGCTATATTCCAGTTCTAGAGGCTGCATTCTTCGAAGGCCGATTGTGTCACAGCGGTGCAGCGAAGACGGTCCCGATTTGAAGGCTCCTTCATTTGCAGTACAATCATTACTGCCACTTATCAACAGAAGCTGTCACATTTGCCTAGAACAATCCTCTGTAGGCTAGACCGTCCCATTTAACAAAGCTCATCCGACCTTCACGGCCTTCGAAGGATGCAGCCTCTGAATTGGGACACAGGTATTGACTTTTCTCTCTCTCTCTCTCTCTCTCTCTCTCTCTCTCTCTCTCTCTCTCTCTCTCTCTCTCTCTCTCTCTTGCCATTTTGGAGCTTATGAAATGTCCTTCAAAATAACAAATGTTTCTTTGTTTTATGTCAGAAACAATGAGGAGCACACAGATAAATCATTAGAACCAGAAATAAATGCAAAAATAAAATGAAAAGACATTGTAAAAAATTATCAAATCTCTATAATGACCAACTCTTTAGTCATTCCTGCAGGAAATGGAGGTGTTTCCCATTATTGCAAGGATCAGAAAAAAAAGAAAAAAAGTTTCATTTGATGAAAGAAGTTCTTTGTTCTTTTCAGTTAAAATGAAGCATTCTTTCGACCCTCTCATAATATTACCATCTTTGACATTCATTTCACAGATCACTTCAGGTAATGGTTTTTTGGCTGTCTGCTATCCTGACTCATCACATTTCATTTGGCCACTTAAATTCTGCTGGATTTTCCTTCCAGGTCTCCCAGCTCGACCAATCACGGCGCAGTTCAAAGGATTTTAAACGGTCTGATAGTTCTAATATTAAGCCTGTACGGTGTGCAGCGCGGCCTTTTGACATTATGGAGCTGAACAAAAATTGACAGAGGGAAACAAGCCAAAATTCGGCCTAAGAATTCTTCAGTAATATTTAATTTTAGTGATGGAAGCATATCCCATTAATGTGCATCTTTTGTGACCTTAAGCTATGTGTGTGTTCATAAAGTGAAGTAGAAGCTGTTTCAATGACAGGGCTTTTAATGTGAATAGAGAGAGCAGAGTTATGGAGAGTGGTATTGTTGGCTCTGATGTGAAAAGTCTGCTCATGCATTAACGGCAGACTCGTGAGTCACAGCCCTATTGGCTGATTAACAAGCGCCGATGCTGAGAGCTCCACCGCCCTCCCAGAAGAGCGAAGGTCGTCTTATTCTGTCGGCGCTAGCGAGGAGTACGACTGAAGAGCCATTACTGAACATAAGCTTTTCCCTGAACACAATGACAGCTAAAATAGATGTGTGAGAATCCTCTGGAAGTTAAGGTCAAGTGTGATCTCACTGTTTCACTATACATGCCTATAATGTGGAGAGTTTCAAGCGGTCAAATTGATAGTCTTTTCTCATCCACCTCAACAGAGTCAATGGATTAAAGAAAACTCTCCCAGACAGTTTGAGAATATATTATGTAAGGGTTTGGGCTGAAATCCTTTATTCTCTCTAGTCTTTATAAAGCCTAGTAGATGGGGTTCATGTAGATAAAAGACTCCAATTACATTATTATGTGGAGTCTGACTAAATTAATTGAGGTTGCACAGTCACAGAATAAATAAACAGCAGGGAGATGCGACTGTAATTTTACCCAAAGTGCTTGTTTGGGTTTAGTCTACGGGTTTAATTGACTATTTATTTGAGTATTAGCTCTATTAGTACATGCACTGTAATATGATGTAAAATGTTTATTATTCGTATTTTGCTCAGATATTTGTTCCGAATATAAGGTTATCCTTAAATGGTTGTCAAAGAAGAAACAGGCTTTTGGCCCCTAGTATTAATTCATTTCTAATATTTCCTAATATCTTATTAAATTTGGAGGCCCAAGCCTGCAGAAATTAAAAATATATAAATTAATACATTTAATAATTGGAAAATAAAGGTATATCTTGATAAAACAAATACAATTATTTTTTAATTAAGTTTAGTCCTGGATTTATTTTTGTATTATTTGTATTATTTCCCCATTTATTGATTATTTTCTGAATTTACTTTTTACTATTGTTAATTTTTTTTCTATAAACCTTTTAATGCATTTGTAATAGTTTGACATATTTTTTTATTATTATTCATTTTTGTTCTTTTTATTATTTCTGTCCAATTATTCCTTTTATTAGTTTCTTTCCAATCTCTCGATGATTAAACCACCTTTTTTCCCTGTTAATTTGAATTCAGGAACTACTAAATACAATAGAATACATAAAATCAATATTTGACCCATTTGCAGCTTTTTACACCTAGAAAAACACAGTCAGGCTCAATAAATGATCTCATGGGAAACATCCAAACATCTTTGTGTGAACACCTCAGCACTCGCCCTTGTGGTTTTCTGTGAAATCGAGATTCATGGCAAACCCAGAGGGCAAGCTTCGACTTGCTCTGTATCTGTCACAATTCTGTTATAGCGGAACGGGCTGCAAAAAAGGACAGCTTAGAGAATGACAAATAAAAGCTAATGAACGTAGCAGATGCCATTAAGGTTCAATTCAACAGATGGCGGCGAAGGAACGGTTTACCTAGTGCACTGAAATATGGGTCAGAAATATGAAATGTATGGATTTGATTACAGGCAGCAGGAGGGCGCGATATTTTCTGAGCTGTAATTATCGAGGAGAGAGCTGAAACGCAGCCAGCTGTTCTCATGGAAGGACCCGATGATTGGACCTCCCTCTGAGAACAAACACACAGGGGAGGAGAAAGAAGAGCCGCCAGCTGGGAATAAATTAATGTTCGGCCTATGGAACGACTTTTATTCACAAAAGCAAAAATCACGGATAATGTGACAATTGGAGTAAACCCTCAGCCACCAAAAATATCCACCACACGTATTCACATGAAGGCGTGAATTCACCAGATGCTCACTGCATTTCAATGCAAATCTTATTCGCAAACTACCCATAATACAGTTTAAGAAGCCACAAAATGCAATGAAATCACACTGCGAAATGCATATTTAAAGAAATGAAGCAATTGACATGTTTTCTATTGCAAACTCCTTTCTATGCAAATTAGTCTTATATAGACTAAGTCTTATGGAAAATAAATGTATGCAATTTTTGTTGTACTCTTAAAGCATGGCAAACTGCTTTTTTAAAGAGTTGATTGTGTACATTTAGAGATGATACATTATAAGCAAGAATTCATCAAATAATAATCAAATTCAAGTCACTTTCATGTTTTAGGTAGGGGCTGTTCACACAGAACGTGTTTTTCCATTCCACTGCGCCACTTTTCCATAGTTTTTCAATGTAAACACACGCTATACAGACGTCTTCAACCGTTGCGCTTCCGTCTTTTGCAGCGTCTCATGCATGAGAAGGCGTGAATTCACTAGATGCTCCCTGCATTTCAACACAAATCTTGTTCGCAAACTACCCATAATCCAGTTTAAGCAGCAATTGACATATTTTCTAGTGCAAACTCAAACAATCAAATTTCAAATAAATGTACTAAATTCACAAAAGAAATGAATTCCATTAATGTTGCATTCTTAAAGCATGGCAAACTGCTATTTTAAGTTGATTGTGCACTTTTTCACAGATTATGGAAGCAGTAATTCATCAAATAATAATCAAATTCAAGGCACTTTCAACTTTCAGGTAGGCGCTGTTGAAATCCAGTCTCGTACAGTCAGTCTTTTAAAAAAACCCATGGATGTGACTGACAACTTCGTTTGATTGAAACCGGTTTATCCAATCAGACAGCAATTTTTTGCTTTTGCAATATGCATTAGATGGTTCTTCAACATGGTGTGCATGTCGTCTAAGGTTGAGACTATACGGCTGAACACACAAGGCAATCAGTTGATACCATGTACCACGTCTATATTCCCACAGGAAATGAGCAAATGAAACAGAGGAGTTGTTAGCTCATACTGTAAACTGCCTGCTGCAAGCTAAAGATCCTTATTAAATGCACAGAGACATCTGGCATTGCAAAACGTTGTCTCTTCTTTTATTAAATTCGCTGAGATGTAGTTTGGCATTGCAGAGATGTAAATGTAAATAAAGTGTAAATAGATTATTTGGAACAAGTTTGTATTGAGTGAATCAACTGATTTGTAAGGGGTTTGTGAATTACTGGACAGTAAGAACAAAATATTTGTTGTCGCTTGAGTCATCATTAGGGGTGTGAATCGATTCAGCTGACAGAAACTCAGAAACTCAAATAATTGTTTTGCTTCAGTTTGATTCAATAGCAATGATTCAGTTGAGTATTTTATAGGATTATTTAGATATCCTTTATTGGATCAAAGTAACTTTATTTTTCATTTTAAATCAATGATTCGCCAAATCAAATGATTCACAATTTTGAATATTGTGAGTTCAAAACATATGAATCATCAGGACTTTTAATACGTGCATTGAGAAAAAGTGAATGGTTACCCCTAGAAATGGTTTTACATTATAAAGAAATGTCTTGGTTGGAATTTTATCAACCATACATGTGAACACTTTTACATCACCTTTTCTCAGACTATACCTGCTTGGTTTTTTGTTCTGATCGGCTGTTTTCAGATCTGTGGGACCTGAAGCCCAGGTGAGAACCAGTGTGGAACTGCTCATAAATCATTCCATGTGAGTGGAGGAAGTTTTTAATGAAAGCAAGAGGACATGGGGCTCTGGCACAGTGCTTGACTAGCCAACCATATCCCCAAATCTCCTTTCATCATGCCATGGATTTAGACCTCTCTAATGCAGTCTAACCTGAGATCAGACCACATCAACCAGGAGAGTGAGAGGACCATTGGAGACGTACGTGTCATGCATACCTATCACACAGGGCACAGGAAGTCACCGTCATGACTGCAGAACATGGAAAAGAGGTGGCACACATTACATTCTATAAACGGGGTAGAATTTTTTTTCTTTTTCAACATATAGTCAAAGGAGGGACTTAACCTTAAGAAGATGTTGATCATTAATCTCAAGGGTAAAATATTTTATAGGTCTATATACAATTCTTTCTGAAATTTTATTTAATATTTTTTAATTTCTTGTTATAAATGCAGCCCAAATTGCTGATTGATGATTTTCCAAACTTATATATATATAATTAGTTTTTTCTCCAAAACATGTTGGTCACAATTATTGGCAGCCTTTTATTAATTACATTTTGCGATCTCCTTTTTCCAAGATAACAGCTCTGAGTCTTCTCCTATAATGCCTGATGAGTTTGGAGAACACCTGACCTGAGATCAGAGATCATTCCTTCATACAGAATCTCTCCAGATCTGCAGATTCCCAGATCCATGTTGTGTTTCTCCTCTTCAGTTCACTCCAATCATCAGGTCAGGGACTGGGACGGTCATGGCAGAAGCTTCATTTTGTGCTCCGTAACACATTTTTGTTTTGATCTTGATGTTTGTTTTGGATCGTTGTCCTGATGGAAGATCCAAACATGGCCCATTATAAGATTTCTGTAAAGTTGACGTGTGGGATTCCTCAAGGCCTCATTCTAGCCCTTATGCTGTTCCCTTTATATAGCTGCCCC
This sequence comes from Gila orcuttii, assembly GCA_026230005.1. Classification (NCBI taxonomy): domain Eukaryota; kingdom Metazoa; phylum Chordata; class Actinopteri; order Cypriniformes; family Leuciscidae; genus Gila; species Gila orcuttii. The sequence goes on from JAPDVR010000012.1 coordinate 45,506,962, forward strand.
TTGGCACTATTTTTTGAAAATATGAATTAAATTATCATTGTTATGCAGACGACACTCAAATATAGTTTCCTATATCCAAATATATATTTACAATTAAAATAGCTTAGAACAGATGACTGCCTGCCTTGAGGATGTGAAAGCATGGATGTCTTTGAATTTTTTTAAGTTTAAATGAGAGTAAGACCGAAGTGTTTATCTTCCAGTGTACGTCACCAACATTATTATTTATAATTGGTATTATTTCTACTTCTATTATTGCTACTGTAGTCCCTTTATCTATTTATTTATTATTTCGAATATTTTTATGCATGTATCTTATCATTTATGCGCTATCTTTTTTGCTTTGGAGGTGTTTTTGTAGTTTGTAGTATTTGAAACCAAACCCGTGTCACAATACTTTGAAGATTCTCTGTTAAGGTATTTCTATTTCCCTCGGGAAGACACATTGTATATTGTACATGCTAACACTGAATAAACATGTTAACAAAAAAAAAAAAAAGATTTCTAGCAAAAGCCGTCAGGTTTTGATTTTTTGTCTGTTGATATTTGATAGAATCCACAATGCCATGTATCTGAACAAGATGTCCAGGACCTCCAGCAGAAAAATATACACAACATTAAAGATCCAACGGTATATTAAATTGTACACATGGGGTACTTTTTATCCTGGGTACTATAATTTATGTGTTATTAAACACATCTAGTATGTTTTGCTGCCAAAAAGCTATTTTTTTAGTTTAACTGACCACAGAATCCTGCACTGTAAAAAAAAAAAAACTTACAAAAAGTCCTCCCAATAAACATGAAACAGTAAATTGAACTAAGATATTTTGATTGGAAGTGTTCATGCATGATACTAAGTTCATTCAACAAATTAGTTCCTTAAATGTTAAAAACGTGCAATGTTTTGTTGATCTTACTAAGAATTTAGAGTTTTTGTTTTCATTGAATCTCGTGATTCTCTTTAGCGCGTGCGCAGTTTGAACATTGAACACATGCGCAGTTTGAGACATAAGCTACTTCAACACGGAGTTTCAAAAAGTTTATGCTGGTGAGAAGACGACGACAGCGCTAACGGTTTCCAGAAGTTAAAGCTGGTGAGAAGCGGATGACAGCGTCCTCAATCCAGTTTTTCCTGCACAGTAACTGGTATGTATTAATCATAATCGCCTATGTTATTTGTCATATAGATGTATTGTGCTCTTTACAAACTGATGGTGTAACGTAATCACTCCTGATGTGAAGGAGTGGTGTCGTGCCTGATCAATCCAGCTTTTCTTTAAAATAACCGGTGTGTATTAATAATTTTTATAATCGTCTATGTTATTTGAAATATTTAACCAATATTGTGTTCTTCACAAACTGACGGCCTAATTTCATTTCACAGTGTGTTTCTCATTTCGCGCTCTTCTGGGTCCTTTTCGATGCTGATGCGAAGGAGTGGTGTCGTGCCTGATCAATCCAGCTTTTCTTTAAAATAACCAGTGTGTATTAATCATTTTTATAATCATCTGTATGTTATTTGAAATATTGAACGAATATTGTGCTCTTCACAAACTGACGGACAAATTTCATTTCACAGTGTTTCTCATTTCGCACACTTTTGGGTCCTAATTTCGATGCTGATGTGAAGGAGTGGTGTCCTGCCTGATCAATCCAGCTTTTCTTTATAATAACCGGTGTGTATTAATCATTTTTATAGTCGAATGTATGTAATGTAAGTTATGTTGTGCTGTTCAGACGACCTAACGTTACTCTAATTTAGCAGTGTTTGTTACTGATTTCGCACACGGGAAATGTTTCAATCGTTTTAATAATGGAGGAATTGCGAAAAAATAATGTAATGAGCATTAAATGAGATGTTTGCTCATATGTAACAGTTATAGACAAAAATATTGACCATCTAGACATCTTCCTGAAATTGCTTTAAAAGAAAATGAGCACTGTGCACTAGAGATGCGCGGTTGGCGGTTACAGCCGCGGACTCCGCGGATAAACCGCGGATCGGGCGGATGACATGACGAAAAAAAATATTTTAATTAAATTCGGGTGGGTGGCGTGCGGTTGAACCAATCAAATGAAAAATATATACACATTGTTAAATATTGTTATCTTTGTCCCTGCGCGCCGATCGGAGACGGAGTTCACTGCTGATATTCTGAGAGCTTTCTAGTCTCGCGGCTGTCATCAGCAGGGCCTTGTATCGCCCAATCAGCGGATGGCGGGCGGGTGCGGTTTTGAAAATTGGTCAAAAACGTTGGTGCGGATGGATGGCGGACGGATGATGAGTTTTGTGATGCGGTTGCGGATGAAATAATAGCCCATCCGCGCATCTCTACTGTGCACGTATGGGGTTGAAGATGACAGAATAATTTGTGGGTGTACTACATACTAAAGCAATAGAGTAGTTAAGGTCATAGGGCATCTGCAGATTTTATAAACTATATATATATTTATTTCTTTATTTTTTAGGTGACTGACATTACCTCACATCGGAAAAGAACAGTTCTTAAGGGATTGGCAATTTTTCTGCATGAGAAGCCAACATGTTTACTCAAGATGTGCCTGGTAAATTACCAATTCCATACCCTATTTCTAAATCCTTTTTTTATACTGTATTTTACATGTATTCAGTTTAATTACACAACAACGATGATGATGATGATGATACTAATAATTATTGTTATATGTAAATGTACATTTCCATTAATACCCCCCCATCCATTATTCTTCCAGGATACTGATCCTGTGGACCATTGGTCGAAGATGATGTTGCTGCCGTCACATCACTGACAACTGTAATCAACCTGGCCATAATCCTGGAAGATAATCATTGTGCTTGAGGACATTCCAGATCTGCCAGTAGCATTCGCATACATGTTTGGTCTCATGTATGCACTCAACATGGAGTATCAAGAACTTAAGTATACTTTTGAAGTAATACAAAAGATCTTCATGGATCTTGGTGGCATCTGCTCTGCAAGAGTAGCCTACAGTCTTTGAAGTCTAAACTTTGCTAAATGGACAAAAGCATCTGAATGATGTTCTTCCAGTGGCCATTATTTATTTTATACTTTCATAGTTATTGACTAAAAAACAATACTGTTTTCTTTCAATGCATTCATTAATGTTAAGTATTCACTTGTTAGAACCTTTGCCTTAAAGAGATAGTTCACACAAAAATTAAAGTTCCCTTTCGTAGTCACTCCGAGTTACGTCGAGTGACGGAGAATGGGATTTCGCCTAGAAAGCCAATCATCTTCGAATATTACAAAACGAGCCTATGGCAATGAAAATGCCATGGGTCTGCGGAATTTGCATAGCGTATCTCCGCCCCACCGCGTGGGTATAAAAGGAGGAACGCCGGCAAAGGCAGATCATGTTTTCGCTTCGGAGCCAAGAAACTCTCTTCACTCCACAAGCCAAATCCTGAGTTATCAGTGACTTCTCTTCGAGACGAGCGAGCTCTCCGGTGTTGGTGTGACGGCGGTATCCAGCGAGTTCACATTGCCTGCGGTCTGTGCAGTGATCTGCCAGTTGGTGTGTTTCTCCCTGGTCGCCTCAGCATCGCTGAGCTTTTTTCCTCTCTAAAAGAGCTGCACGTGGCACGTCTTTTTAAAGATGTCTCGCCCGTGTTCTTCTGGGTGCGGTCGATTCCTGTCTGCCTTTGATGGGCACAAACGCTGCTTTGCGTGTCTGGGCTTAGAGCACGCTAAAGCAGCGCTTGTGGATGACTCATGTTCCTTCTGTGGGAACATGACCATCGCAACACTAAGGTCGAGACTCAATGATCTCATTCGAGAGAGAGTCCCCTCATCCACACCCCGATCTACACCCTCCTCGAGAGGTGGTACTTCGGCTGGTGGACAGGGTGACTTGAGGGTGACGGTGTGGAACAAAAATCCGACGATACGTCCTCGGACCACGCCCCCCTCTGTAGTGTTGCAACCCGCGAGCGCCGCGGTGATTTTACCGGGTCCATCCGTTGATGCCCCGCGTATTTCATTCGGCGCTCCAGAGGATGACTCGATGTCGATCGCGGCATCACAAGGTGGGCAAGAGTCATCGGGAAGTGACGATGCGGCTGCGTTGCCTCCTTCTGGAGTTCCAGCGTTGCCCGTATCAGATCCCGAGATGACCGCCATGCTCTCCCGAGCCGCCGCGAGCATCGGGCTCGAGTGGAACCCTCCACCCTGCCCCGAGCGCTCGCGGCTGGACGATTGGTTTTTGGGCGCGGCTGCCGCCTCTCGGCCGCAGCCAACCCCAATACCTTTCTTCCCGGAAGTGCATGAGGAGCTGACGAAATCATGGAAGGCTCCCTTGACCTCCCGTGCACGTTCGTCGGCTTTCTCCGCCTTTCCCCCCCTCGATGGGGCGGTCGCCCGTGGGTACACTGGGGTTCCCCCGGTTGAACGCTCTGTTGCGATGCAATTGTGTCCTCAGAGTGCTTCATATCGTGGTAATCCTAAGCACCCGTCCAAGGCCTGTAGGCTTTCGTCCTCCCTCGTGGCGAAGTCTTACAAGGCTGCAGGACAGGCGGCCGCCGCTCTGCATGCGATGAGCACCTTACAGGTCTACCAGGCCCAGCTGCTCAGAGATATGCACGAGGGCGGGACTGACCCAGGGCTCTTTGATGAGCTGCGTGCCGCCACTGACCTCGCTCTCCGAGCGACGAAAGAGGCCTCACGCTCCCTGGGTCAGGTGATGGCCACTTCGGTGGTCCAGGAGCGTCACCTGTGGCTGAACCTGGCTGATATGCGGGACGCCGAGCGCTCTCGTCTGCTCGACGCCCCCATATCCCAGGCCGGCCTCTTCGGCGGAACGGTCGAGGACTTTGCCCAGCAGTTCTCGACCGCACAGAAGCAGTCTGAGGCTATCAAACATATTCTGCCCCGACGGCCCGCTGCTGCCTCCACCCAGCCGTCGGTTCAGAAGCCTCAGCCTGCTCGCCGCCGAGGGCGCCCTCCTGCCGCTCCCTCCCCTCCCGCACGGCCCCAGCAGCAGCCTTCACCCAGGCCGCGTCGTGGAGGAGGCCGCAGGAAGGCGCCCCAGCCCTCTCCAGCCCCGCGCCCCGCTAAACGCCAGGCTAAGCGGCGCTCCTGAGACGGGCTGCTCAGTGATGGTCCCGGTTCTTCCCCAGGAGGTGGTTGCAGAGAATCTTTTGTTTTCCCGCTGCTCACCCACGGGTGGGCAGTACCCTAAAACTGTTAAAGAAAGAACCAACACTTCCATCACTGAGCACACAGAGCCGGCTGACAGTGTGCGACGCCTCCGGGCCTCGCCGCTCTCATCCCCCTCTGTCACAGAGTTCTCGGACAGCAGTGTGCGCCGCCTCCGGGCCTCGCCACTCCTGTCCCCCTCTGTTCCAGAGGGCGCAGACGACAGTGCGTGCCGTCTTCGGACCACACCGCTCTCGTCCCTCTGTCGCCAGCCCCCTGGCAGAGCAGACCCCCGTGGAACGCTGGCCCTTCCCTGGTCTCCTCTGTCAGGGCGCGGAGCCTGACCACGCCCCCGCACAGGGCCGCTATGCCACCCTCGCCGGGGCCGGTCACTCCGCTTCGCTGCCCCTCCGGGGGGACGTCTGTCGTTCGCATGACCCCGCTGGTTCAGTTTCTGGCAGCTTGGTTAGAGCTCCCCAGCCTGTCCCGCTGGGTCGCCCGAACGATCAGGCGCGGCTATGCGATTCAGTTCGCTCGGTCTCCTCCCTGTTTCAGCGGAGTCCGCTTCACTATGGTCGGTGGCAATGCCCCCATCATGCGAGCGGAGGTTGCCACCCTGCTGGCGAAGGGTGCAATCGAGACTGTCCCTCCAGCCGAGATGAGGTCGGGGTTTTACAGCCCGTACTTCATCGTCCCCAAGAAAACCGGTGGGTTACGACCGATCCTGGACCTGCGCGTCCTGAACCGCTCCCTTCACAGGCTGCCGTTCAGGATGCTCACGGCCAAACGCATTTTCGTGCGGCCACAGGATTGGTTTGCAGCGATAGACCTGAAGGACGCCTACTTTCATGTCTCCATCTTACCTCGACACAGACCGTTCCTTCGGTTTGCTTTCGAGGGGCAGGCATATCAGTACGCGGTTCTCCCGTTCGGGTTGGCTCTGTCTCCTCGCGTCTTTACGAAAGTTGTCGAGGCAGCCCTTGTTCCCCTACACGAACACGGGGTTCGCATCCTGAACTATCTCGACGACTGGCTGATTCTAGCCCACTCTCGAGCTCAGGTTTGCGAACACAGAGACCTTGTGCTCCGGCACCTAGCCCGTCTGGGCCTTCGGGTCAACTGGGAGAAGAGCAAACTCAGCCCCGTGCAGAGGATCTCTTTTCTCGGTATGGAGATCGACTCGGTCGCCATGTCCGCGCAGCTTACGAGCGAGCGCGCACACTCACTGCTGACTTGTCTTCGTCAGTTCGAGGGCAAGAGTGCGGTCCCACTGAAATTATTTCAGAGGCTCCTGGGGCATATGGCATCTGCAGCCGCGGCAACGCCGCTCGGATTGCTTCATATGAGACCGCTTCAGCTGTGGCTTCGCGATCGAGTCCCGAGGTGGGCATGGCATCACGGCACGCTCCGAGTCCCAGTGACTCCGACCTGCCGTCAGTTCTTCACCCCGTGGAGGAACCTCAGTTTTCTACGGGCCGGAGTCCCCCTAGAACGAGTTTCCAGGCATGTTGTTGTCTCCACAGATGCCTCTTCCACGGGCTGGGGCGCCATGTGCAACGGACATGCTGCCGCGGGCTCCTGGACAGGACCCCAGCGCCTTCTGCATGTCAATTGCCTCGAGTTGCTGGCAGTACGCCTTGCCCTGCACCGTTTCCACACGCTGCTCAAGGGTCAACACGTGCTAGTCCGTTCAGACAATACCGCAACAGTAGCGTACATCAACCGTCAAGGTGGTCTACGCTCCCGCCGTATGTCGCAACTCGCTCGCCACCTCCTCTTATGGAGTCAGAAGCACCTGAGGTCCCTTCGTGCTATCTACATTCCGGGCGTTCGGAACCTTGCAGCCGACGAGCTGTCTCGGTTCCGTCCTATCCCCGGCGAATGGCGACTCCATCCCCAGTCGGTCCAGCTGATTTGGGACCAGTTCGGGGACGCACAGATAGACCTGTTTGCCTCCCACGACTCCCATTGCGCCCTGTATTACTCCCTGTCCGAGGGCACGCTCGGCACGGATGCACTGGCGCACAGCTGGCCGCGGGGCCTACGCAAATATGCGTTTCCCCCAGTGAGCCTTCTCGCACGGACTCTGTGCAAGATCAAGGAGGACGAGGAGCAGGTCACTTTGGTTGCGCCGTACTGGCCCGCCAGGACTTGGTTCTCCGAACTAGTACTCCTCGCGACAGCACCTCCTTGGCCAATTCCTCTGAGAGAGGACCTCCTCTCTCAGAGACGGGGCACCCTTTGGCACCCTCGTCCCGATCTCTGGAGGCTCCACGTGTGGCCTCTGGACGGGACGAGGCAGGTTTGAGTACCCTGCCACCTGCGGTGGCGGCTACCATCACTTCCGCTAGAGCTTCGTCCACGAGACATCTCTATGCGTTGAAGTGGAACCGCTTCGTCAACTGGTGCTCTTCTCGCCGAGAAGACCCCAGGAGATGCTTGATCAGTGTCGTGCTTTCCTTCCTGCAAGACGGGCTGGAGCGAGGCTGTCTCCCTCCACCCTGAAGGTGTATGTGGCCGCTATAGCTGCATATCACGAAGCAGTTGATGGTAAGTCTCTGGGAAGGCACGACCTGATCATCAGGTTCCTGAGAGGAGCGAGGAGACTGAATCCTCCTCGCCCGCCTCTCGTTCCCTCTTGGGACCTCTCAGTGGTGTTAAATGCCCTGCAGAGGGCTCCCTTTGAGCCTCTGCAATCAGTGGAGCTTAAGTTCCTGTCTATGAAGATAGCGCTCCTGGTTGCACTGGCCTCCATTAAGAGGGTAGGGGACCTGCACGCATTCTCCGTTGACGAAGCGTGCCTGGAATTCGGGCCGGCTTACTCTCACGTGATCCTGAGACCCCGGCCTGGATATGTGCCCAAGGTTCCTACCACTCCCTTCCGGGACCAGGTGGTGAACCTGCAAGCGCTGCCCCTGGAGGAGGCAGACCCAGCCTTGGCACTGCTCTGTCCAGTACGCGCTCTCCGCGCTTACGTAGACAGGACGCGGTGTTTCAGGACCTCAGACCAGCTCTTTGTCTGTTATGGTGGGAGACTGAAGGGAAAGGCTCTCTCAAAGCAGAGGTTGTCTCACTGGATAGTGGACGCCATTGCTTTGGCTTACCAACAGCAAGGCCGACCGTGCCCCCTTGGTGTGACAGCCCACTCCACCCGGAGTGTGGCTTCCTCTTGGGCTCTAGCGCATGGCGCCTCGCTGGCAGACATCTGTAGAGCTGCAGGCTGGGCGACACCTAACACATTCGCCAGATTCTATAATCTCCGAGTGGAGCCAGTGTCCTCCCATGTACTCGCTTCAACCAGCTAGTTCAGGACCCGCTCAGGTGTCTTCGCTTGCTCGCCATTCCACTCCACGGACTGGATACGTGCGGTTATTCTCCTCAGGTGAGCCTTCCCTTCTGAAGCCCTGAGTTCCTCCAGCACTGTTGACGCTGGCGCCAGTGTCTATTGCCTGTGCGTCGGCTAGGTGCCTCCGTGTGCATGGTTCCTCCCTTGAGTAACCCCCACATGTGTATGTCCACTGTAAGCCTCTTTGAGCATGTGTCTTTCCCTCGGCAAGCCACCTTGCCCCCTGGAGTTGAAAGTTGCCACCCAACGGGCTGGTTACTCCAGTGTTCCTCCATATGAAGCCTTCCGGCCATATGCGTATTTCTAAGTCCTCCCTACGGGTAGGCATGCTGCGGCTATCTCCTCTGAGATATGCTCCCCAGTGTACCTTGGTATTCCTGTGTTAAGTAGGACTCCTTCGTCCGTGCCAGTATCACGACAGGGGGATCAGACTTTCGCAGGGCACTGGAAGACAGCTGTGAAGGTGGCGTGATTATACGGGGACCCCATTCTCCGTCACTCGACGTAACTCGGAGTGACTACGAACTACGACTACGTCTCGGTTACGGATGTAACCCTCGTTCCCTGAGTAGGGAACGGAGACGTTACGTCTCCCTGCCACTTCCGCTGTACCGCTGGGTAGACGCCTGAGTTCAGTCTCGGCTCCTCAGCGAAGACATGATCTGCCTTTGCCGGCGTTCCTCCTTTTATACCCACGCGGTGGGGCGGAGATACGCTATGCAAATTCCGCAGACCCATGGCATTTTCATTGCCATAGGCTCGTTTTGTAATACTCGAAGATGATTGGCTTTCTAGGCGAAATCCCATTCTCCGTCACTCGACGTAACGTCTCCGTTCCCTACTCAGGGAACGAGGGTTACATCCGTAACCGAGACGTTCTTTCATCATTTACCTACCCCCAAATTCACACAGGTTTAGAACAATTTGGGGAGAGTAAATGATAAAAGAACTTTCATTTTTGTTGTGCCTCATGCCACAAGACAGCTAACGTATTATCGTGTACTTAACACTGTGGATTTCTCTAACATGCATTTGTATGTACCATGCATTGAGTTAAGTGTAAAATGCATAAAGTAAAGAAGTTAAAATGCGATGTCTGCCATACAGACTTGGTACTGTAATGTTGTTGTTGTTGTGCATTGGACACAAACTGTTTAAATAATAAAAAGTTAAAAGTTATTTGACGAGTGTTATGGTCTGTCTTTAATTTAATTAGACTACTTAAATAATGAATCAGTCTATATGCCTATAGATAATAGACCTATTTGTGTTCAGTAAACCAAAAATATTTTGTTCTGTTATTCATTAGGTAAACATGACTATTTATGTTGTGACAACTTGCGATGTTAATGTAATATTTTAAGTTGGGTGGACTTTAGTCCCTGATTGTCGAGTTTACTCAAAAAAGCGCTTGCGATAAGTTGCCTTATAAGTTGAATCAACTTTTTTTTTTACAGTGTGTCGTTTGAAGATCCAGTCGTGTCTGACAACTGAATTTGATGGAGTTTGTTTCTGGATGAGCAAGGAGGATTTTTCTTGAAACCCTCCCAAAAAACATGTTGTGAGGGGTTGTTTGATAGGCTTTCTGACCCCAAGACTCAACTAATCTCTGCAATTCTCCATCTGTGATCCTTGAAGAGTCTTTGGCCACTCAAACTCTCCTCCTCATCGTGCATTAAGAAAATATAGATACACGTCCTCTTCCTGGCAAATTCGAAACATCTTTAAGTCAAGTCAAGTCAAATATATTTATATAGCGCTTTTCACAATACAGATTGTATCAAAGCTGCTTCACAGTATCAATCAAAATAACTTAACAAAGTTTGTTTATTACTGGAAAAAAGACATCCAAGTTTGGTAGGGCTGATCAATGGTATGATTGGTTAATTAATTTGAATATCCCCAACTGAGCAAGCCAAAGGCAACAGTGGCAAGGAACCGAAAAACTCCATCCAGTGACCTAATGGTGTCCTAACACCCCATCAGATTACCCAATGGAGAAAAAAAAACCTTGGGAGAACCCAGGCTCAGTCGGGGGCCAGTTCTCCTCTGGCGTTTATGAACTAGAGGCTGAATTTACAGTAACTGTAAGATAAAAAATTTATATGAATGCCTGGCTAAATAGATGCATCTTCAGTCTAGTTTTAAACTGGGAGAGCGAGTCTGAGCTACGAACAATATCAGGAAGGCTATTCCAGAGTTTCGGAGCTAAATGTGAAAATGCTCTGCCTCCTTTGGTGGATCTGGATATCCTAGGAATGACCAGAAGCCTCGAATCTAGTGATCTTAAAGAGCGCGATGGATTGTAAGGCGATAGAAGATCCGTTAAATAGACTGGAGCTAAACCATTTAGAGCTTTATAAGTCAAAAGCAATACCTTGTATTTAATACGGAACTTTATAGGTAACCAATGAAGTGATGATAAAATCGGTGTTATATGATCATATTTTCTTGATCTAGTAAGAACTCTAGCGGCTGCATTTTGGACTAACTGTAGCTTGTTTATTGAAGTTGCAGGACAACCAGCTAATAAAGCATTACAGTAATCTAGTCTCGAGGTCATGAATGCATGAACTAACTTTTCTGCATCAGAGACTGATAGCATATTACGTAGCTTAGCAATGTTTCTAAGGTGGAAAAAGGCAGTTTTTGTAACATATGAAATATGCTTTTCAAAAGACAGGTTGCAGTCTAATGTAACACCCAGGTCTTTTACTGTAGCGGATAGAGTAACAGGGCATCCTACTATGTTAAAGTTGTGCTGTGAAAGGTTTTGTGGACGGTTTTTAGAACCGATAAGTATTACCTCTGTCTTGTCTGGATTTAATGAAAGAAAATTATATATTTGAGTGTCATCAGCATAACAATGGAAACTAATTCCATGTTTCCTTAGAATATTACCAAGTGGCAGCATATATATTGAGAATAATAAAGGGCCTAACACAGATCCCTGCGGCACTCCATAGTTTGCCGAAGTTATAATCCATTTTTCTCCATTTAAGTAGACGAAATGGTAGCGGTCAGATAAGTATGACCTGAACCAGCTTAATGCTTGTCCTTGAACACCAGTGTAATTTTGTAGTCGATCTAAGAGTATTGTGTGATCTATAGTATCGAACGCAGCACTAAGATCAAGTAAAACTAGTACTGAGATACAGCCTTGGTCCGAAGCTAAAAGTAAATCATTTGTGATTCTAACAAGCGCAGTTTCAGTGCTATGATGTGGCCTGAATCTAGACTGAAACTTTTCATAGATGTCGTTTTCTTGCAAGAAAGAGCCGAGTTGAGCGGACACAACTTTTTCGAATATTTTTTGACATAAATGGAAGATTCGAAATGGGTCTGTAATTTGCTAGGTTATTTGGATCTAATTGTGGTTTCTTAATAAGAGGTTTTATAACTGCCAGCTTGAACGTTCTTGGAACATGACCTAAAGATAAAGATGAGTTAATAATATTGAGAAGAGGCTCTTCCACTATAGGTAACACTTCTTTCAGTAGTTCAGTTGGTATAGGATCTAATAAACATGTTGTTGTTTTAGATGAAGTGATAAGTTTATTTAACTCTTTTTGTTCTATGGTTGTAAAGCATTGTAATTGTTCTTGCGGGGTGATAATTGCGGCTGAATTATAAGGCGCGAGCAAAGATCGAACGTTTACGATTTTGATTCTGATGCTTTCAATTTTCTCGGTGAAGAAGTTCATGAAATCATTACTACTAAACTGTAACGAGGTATTTTGTTCAGACGACGTCTGTTTATTTGTTAGTCTAGCCACGGTATTAAATAAAAACCTTGGATTATTTCGGTTGTTTTCTATTAATTTGCTGAGGTGCTCAGCCCTGGCCGTTTTAAGTGCCTTTTTATAAAGTGACATACTGTCTTTCCACGCGATTCTAAAGACCTCTAAATTAGTTTTTTTCCATTTACGCTCTAAATTACGGGTTTCTCTCTTTAAAACATACGTAGTATTATTGTACCATGGTGCTATACTTTTTTCTCTGACCTTTTTTAATCTAATGGGTGCAACAATATCCAATGTTCTAGAGAGAATGGTGCTCATAGTGCTAGTTAGTTCGTCTAATTCATCTGTTTGTTTGGGTTCAGGCAGCAGCTGAGACAGATCAGATAAGCTATTTGAGAAATGATCTATGGTGGATGGACGAATTGTTCTACCTGGTCGATAACGTGGCGCAGCATGACATATTACAGCAGTGCGTAATATGCAAGTTACCAAGTAATGGTCGGTGACATCATCACTTTGTGGAATGATATCTATATCGGTTGGATCGGTTCCATATGATATAATTGAATCGAGTGTATGATTAAGACGATGAGTTGGTCCGGTGACGTTTTGCTTGACCCCGAAGGAGTTTAATAAATCTGTAAACGCAGCCCCTAGCGCATCATTTAAATTATCTACGTGTATGTTAAAATCTCCAACAATTAATGCTTTATCGACGTTGACCAAAAGATCTGATAGAAAGTCAGCAAACTCTTTTAGGAAATTGGCGTAAGGCCCTGGAGGTCTATATACGGTAGCCAATGCTAGAGATAATAGGGATTTTTTTCTTACATCTAAGAGCGTAACATTTAGCACTTCAAACTAATTAAACCTAAGACGAGTTTTCTGAGTAACATTATTAACAATATCTCTGTAGACTGTTGCAACACCGCCGCCACGACCGATCAGACGGGGCTCATACTTATAACAGTATCCTGGCGGAGTAGACTCATTTAGACCGAAATAATCATTCGTTTTAAGTCAGGTTTCAGTAAGGCACAGAACATCGAAATTATTATCTGTGACCATTTCATTTACAATAACCGCCATAGGTGTGAGTGATCTAATGTTTAAAAGACCTAGCTTTAGAAATTGTTTTTGTTCACTAATAGCGAGATTTTTTGTTTTAATAACAATTAGATTTTTTCTAGATCCCGCAGTAGATTTATTATTTGATCTTAGTAAACGAGGAATAGACACAGTTTCTATGCAATGTTCTACACTAGTATTAATATCAATTAAATTGGTGCAGTAGAGACTGTGGTTTGGATTTTTGGTTACTAGTCAAATGGTATTTAACATCTTGGAGATGTTATCCGACAGAAGATCTGCCCCGATTCTACTTGGGTGTAAGCCATCAGCGTGGAAGAGCCTTGGTCGCTCCCAAAACAGATTCCAATTATTTACAAAAATCAGTTTCTGCTCATTGCACCATGACAATAACCATTCATTTAGCGCGAATAATCTACTGAACTTTTCATGCCCTCGTCGGTACGTAGGAAGCGGTCCAGACACAATAATCGATGTTTCAGGCGATGTGTTGCGTACCGTATCGATAAGGCTCCTGAAGTCTTTCTTCAGAACCTCCGTCTGTCGCAGCCTAATGTCGTTAGCTCCCTCGTGCAGCACAACAGCTCCGACGCGCTCGTCACCGTTCAAGATCTCAGTTACCCGCGCAGTGATATCGAGAACACGAGCACCAGGAAAGCAGTGACAGTGCACCTTACTTTTACCTAACGTAGCGTGGACGTGTCGGACGGTGGAATCGCCGATGATCACAGCATCGCGTTCCGTTTCGCGAAGAGGGGAGAAGCGGTTCTGAGTGGAGATCTCGAAAACCGGGAGGGGCGAAAATATTCTTGTCCTGGCTCGCGGCTTCCGCGGAACCACCCAGGCTTCGTGGTGGTGTGTTGGAGCCGGAGTGAATGAAATCATGGCTGATCGTGACCTGGACGCTCGGGACCAATGCTGAGAAACGCACGGAGTAGACGAGGTCAGCGTCAGCGGGTTACTAACGTTAATCACTGATCCGTGTGCATCAGCGCGTGATGTTTCAAGAGCTAAACGCCGGTCTCTCAGCTCAGCTTGTCGCTCTAGAAGGTCCCGGATCTGCTTTTCTACAGCTTCTAATTCAGACTGCACCGCGAGCAATTCAGATTTGTTCTCATCTGCACCAAAAGGTAGATAACATACACCTGATATATTCGCCATTTTAACAGATGGACAGTAAGTTAGCAATGATGCAACCAGTGATGCAACCAGCTCACAGCAGGCAGCGAAAGCTTTAGTTGATTGGAACTTCTTAATTATTGCCCTGATGGTCAAAATGGGGATTTTCAATTATTTAGCTATTTTCTTACAGCCACTTTCTATTTTGTGATGGTCAACAGTCTTTTGCTGCACATCAGAACTATATTCTTTTGTTTTACTCATTGTGATGGAGGATTAAGGGAATTTGGTAATTGTGTTTCCTCATATTTAAACTCCTGTGAAACAAAAAGTCATAGCTAGACAATTTCATGTTCCTAGTCACCCTACTGTGCTTTAAAAAGGTAAATATTACTGGGAATATACTTCAGAGATATGTTACTCATAAAAAATTCCAGGGGTGCCAATAATTGTGGCCAACGTGTTTTGGAGAAAAACGTCTCGGTTACGTATGTAACCTTAGTTCCCTGATAGGGAACGAGACGCTGCGTCAAGCTGTGGGGAACGCCTCTGCGTTGTGCGTCCTGAAGCACGTATGGAATCAGCCCAATGGAGAGATGGAACGTCATAGGCGGGTGACGTCATCGACCAGGAAACTATAAAGCACCCCATAAACACAAGCGCAATAGCTTCTGATAGGCCTGAAGGAAGCGCTAGCGGGAATGCCGGGAGTATGGTGGAATGACGCAGGGTCTCGTTCCCTATCAGGGAACTAAGGTTACATACGTAACCGAGACGTTCCCTTTCAAGGGAACTCGAGCTGCGTCAAGCTGTGGGAACGCTAATACCCACGTCGCCATAGGACCAAGTGACCGCCATGTGAGAACTAGCGCACAGAGGGCGAGAGCACCTGTGCCCCAGGGGAAGGAATTAAGTCTAGGTCATAGATCTTAATGAAAGTATGCGGTGAAGACCATCCAGCCGCATCACAAACGTCACTGAGGGAAACTCCTGACAATAAGGCTTTAGAAGCCGCCATACTCCTGATAGAGTGGGCTCGTACAGCCAAGGTGAAGGCTGACCAGCCGACTCATAGGCAAGTGAGATAGCCTCGACCACACACTTGCTTATTCTCTGTTTAGACACGGGACACCCCTTCTTGGGTGGCCCAAAACATGCAAATAGTTGTTCTGACTTCCTCACAGGGCAGTTCTGTGGATATAGGCGTCTAACGCCCTAGCAGGGCAGAGTAAATTAAGTTTCTCCTGGTCAGACGACAGAAATGGAGGAGGACAGAAGGCCTGCAGAACTGTAGGTCTAACAACATTAGTAGGGACCTAGGGAACGTAACCTGGTCTAGGACGCAACCAAGCCAGGCGAAAATTCCAGGCACAAGGGTGAAACCGACAGAGCCTGCAAATCACCGATTCTCTTTAGAGAGGAGATAGCAAGAAGAAAGATAGTCTTAAACGTGAGAAACTTCTCAGGAACTTCTTCGATAGGTTCAAGAGGAGCTTGGGAAAGACCTTCTAATACGATGGCCACATCCCACGCCGGCACCCTCGTACGAACTGCTGGCCTCAGCCTCAATGTGCCACGAAGGAAACGAGTTATAAGCGGGTGTCTCCCCAGAGAAACTCCACTGAAAGGGACGTGGTGAGCAGCCAGTGCCGCCACATACACCTTTAGTGTGGAGGGGGATAGCCCTGTGGAGAAGCGCTCCTGCAGGAATTCCAGCACTGCACCCACTGGGCCGTTAACCGGGTCCTGCAGGTGTCCTCCACACCAAGAAGTGAAAAGTTTTCACTTCAAGGCATAAAGCTTCCTCGCGGATGGAGCTCTGGAGTGAAGAATGGTCTCAACAACCTCGGTTGAGAGACCAGAGTTCATGAGCTGGGCCCCCTCGGAGGCCAAGCCCACAGTACTGGGCGGGGATGAAATATCATGCTGCCCGCCTGAGAGAGTAGATCCCTCCTGACAGGGGGCTCCAAAGGAGAACCGTCCAGGAGAGAAATCAGGTCCGCAAACCATACTCGGGCCGGCCAGAACGGGGCTACTAGTAGTAGGCTGACCCCGTCCCGGCGAACCCTCTCCAGAACTCCAGGTAGCAGAGCAATCGGGGGAAAGGTGAACAGACGTGACCTCGGCCACGGCTGCCCCATAGCGTCCAACCTCAGAGGGGCTGGATGGCTGATGGAAAACCACAGATGACAGTGCGTGGTCACCTTGGAAGTGAATAGGTCCACCTCGGCGCGACCGAAACACACCAAAGGAGCTCCACCACCTCGGGGTGGAGACTCCAACCCCCCGGCCTCGGCCCCTGCCTCGACAGGGAGTCTGCTACCACATTCAAATACCCAGGAAGATACATTGCTCTCAGAGATAGTAACCTCCCTTGGGACCACAGGAGGATCTGACGGGCCAACTTGTAAAGCCGGCGAAACCGCAGGCTCCCCTGATGATTTATATAAGAGACCACCGACGTGTTGTCTGACTGAACTAACACATGATGACCTCTCAGGTCTGCTAGGAAGTGTTTCAGAGCCTGGAACACCGCCAACATCTCTAGACAATTTATAAGCCATGATAGATGATGGTCCTGAGACAGACCTTGGGCTGGACGACCAGTCGTGACCGCCCCCCACCCTGTGAGGGAAGCATCCGCCATTAGCGCCACGCGACCCAGCACAGGACCTTTGAATAGGAACCAAGTTTCTTTCCACATGACCAGAGCACGAAGGCAGCGCCGCGTGACTTTGACCGTGCGGAGCGGATTTCCCCTCGGGGAGAATCCCTTGGTCCTGAGCCACCACTGCAGCGGTCTCATGTACAACAGGCCGCAAGGTATAACGTTGGACGCTGCTGCCATCAGACCCGACAGTCTCTAAAACTGTATTACAGTAAGTAGCTGGCCTAGCTTTACTTGTTTCACAGCTGAGAGAATCGAAGCGATGCGGGTCGGAGCGAGTCGCGCCTGCATCGAAACCGAAACCCAAACGACACCCAGAAAAGTGGTCTTCTGAGAAGGAGATAATACACTTTTCTTTGCGTTCAGCCTCAACCCCAACTTCCTGATATGAACGAGAACGACATCTCGATGCCGAACCACCATCGTGAAAGTGCGGGGAGATAAAGCTAGGTCAAACGGAAGAACCCTGTGCTGGTACACCTCGCCCCCAAAGGCGAACCTCAGGAACTTCCTGTGTTGTGGAAGGATGGAAATGTGGAAGTACGCGTCCCTTAGATCTATCGTGACAGACCAGTCCTCGGATCTGATCTGTGACACGATCTGCTTGATAGAGAGCAACCTGAATTTTGGCTTCCCTACCGAGCGATTCAATAGGCGCAGGTCTAAAATTGGACGCAACCCCCCATCCTACTTTGGAACGATGAAATATCGGCCGTAATAGCCTGACTCCACACTGGGAGGAGGAACCCGTTCTATAGCCTCCTTTTGAAGGAGTGCTTTCACCTTTTGTTCCATAACCAGAGCCTGCTCGGGGCCCACCACTGTAGGCAGAACCCCACTGAATCTTGGTGGACGACTCCTGAATTGGATAGCATAATCCTTTTCTATTGTCTACAGGACCCAATGAGATATTTTTGGAAGGCTTTTCCCCTCTGCCAGAAATTCTACTAAGGGTACCAGTCTCTCGAGACTGGCCTCTGGTGTAACTTGAGCAGCAAACGCAGCGCCCTGTAATGGCACACCGGCAGGGAACAACTGGTTTAACCGCTCTGAACCCCTCCTCAGAGGGAGCGAGCGTCCCTCGGGAAATCGCTCGCTGGGACCGTCTGTGCCCTGGCATTAAGGCGGGGTTGGCAGAACGGGCCCCTGAGGGCACCGAGGAGGAATGGGCACCGTAGAAAGAGGTGAACACCTTTCCGCCTCGGTGGGAACCACCCTCAGTGTCCTGCGCGCCGTGGCGCCAGGACTTCTTCTCAGCCGAAGCCTTCTTAGCTAATATAACTGTCCTCAGATCAGTTCTATTACTGGGAGATTTCGGCTGAGAGTGCCGCGGCTGAGCCCACTGTCCAGCAGGGGGAGCACGAGACGCGACACTCTGCTTCAGCGCCTATGTGATGAGCTCGCAGACGGCCGGGGCTGCTCCCGCCCAGCAGTCCCAGGGACATGAATTTTTAAAAGGGAGAAATTTGTTAAAAGCTGTTGTTTGCTTTTCCTTCTCCTGGAATTTATTTATGACAGAATTTACAGCATCGCCAAATAAACCCAGGGAGGGAGAGAGGAGTGTCTAAAAGGAAAGCTTTTCCTTTCCCCTTTATATTTGTCTGATTTAACCACAGATGTCTTTCTACGGCCACGCAGGGAAAAATCAGCCGCCTGACGCAGTTCGCGAACCACGTCAGCACTGACTTCCTCACTCTCACTCACGTCCCTCAGCAGGTCAGCCTGGTATGCCCATATTTTTTTTCATAATAGACATAGCAGCAGACATGACCTGCTGCCGAATACGCTTTACCCACAAAAAATGAAATATTCATAAGAGGCTTGGTGGGTAATGCCGGTGCCTTAACAGATGACGCAGCCTCGAGGGAGAGAAAACTCGCAAGCGTCTCTACCACGCGAGGCATAGCCGAACAACCATATGATTTATCCCCCACCATATTTAAATATGTTGAAGTCTGGGGACTAAACATTTTCTCTATATGACACCGGTTTTTCCCACGATTTCGACACCTCAGTGTGGAGATCGGGAAAAAAAAGACGGCACGCACCGGCGTGGAGGTTGCACTCGTGATGGCGAAATCTCTCATCTAATTTTAATTTAGAAACAGACTCCTGTCTAGTCACTGGCCATACAATGCTGAGTTTTTCTACAGCTCTTGTTAATACCTCCACTAGCTCATCGCTTTCGGGAGTGTAAGGTGGCGAATCCTCCACATCTCCCTTATATATACTAGCAACATCCAGCTCCTCAGAACTGGATAGAAGCAACACTGGTGCCTCAGCCCGAACGGAAGAAACCGCAGCGCGTGCTTCCGAATACGGGACTGAGGCACTGGATCTCACAGGTGAAGGGAGAGATAAGGCAGAGCCCGTCTCTAACCCCGCTGAGAGATCCATATGCGATCCCCACGATACGCGTCGTCGCTCTGCCTCGGCAAGAGCGGGACCCGAACCGCGGGGAGCGCGCCCCGAACCGCTCTCCTCGAAGAGCGCCCGGCGGGAGCGGAGCGTCCTTAATGGCAGACGCTCGCAATGCTCACAATCAGCTCCCTCGAGAGCTGACTGGGCATGCTACACTCCCAAACAAACAACACAAAGAACGTGTGTATCCCCACTCGTTAAATAACGCGAGCAGGGAGGGACACACTCCCTAAACTGCTGTTTGTTCGCCATATCTCTCTTAATATATATATATATATATATATAAATTGTTTGTGTGGTGCAGAGTATGTAAGGACAGACAATATTCACACAGGGACAGATTCACATATAGCGCGACTGAAGGCACAGAAGCTATTGCGCTTGTGTTTATGGGGTGCTTTATAGTTTCCTGGTCGATGACGTCACCCGCCTATGACGTTCCATCTCTCCATTGGGCTGATTCCATACGTGCTTCAGGACGCACAACGCAGAGGCGTTCCCCACAGCTTGACGCAGCTCGAGTTCCCTTGAAAGGGAACTTTTATTTCATAATGTGATTTCGCACCCCCCCACTTTCAATTCTTTTCCTTCAATGACAGGTTAGATTTTAGCATTTTTTTTAATGAAAGATCAAAAGGATAAACAATGCAGATTGATTTTTTACAGACATTTTTTTTATCATATTTACCATTGGTGCCATTCATTCTGACCACAACTGTATATAAAAAAGGAAGCCAGATTTGGGTAAAATTTACCCAAAAGATAGGGTTTCAAATTTACATGAAATTAAGCTGTAACTCAGTAGCCACTTACTAATTTGGGACCAAGTGTTGGTTTACAGCCGTTGAAATTATATTTAAATTATATAATTAAAAAAAAAAAAATGTTTGATCATTTTTACCTACTAATTTTTTTGGGGGAGTTTGATAAACCATGGTCACTATGAACTGTCATTGTTAGCAAGAGCATGAAGATTGTTAAATGTCTCATTTTTGTTCTGACAGCGTGCGGTAGGAGCTTAGAAGAACGACGTGTGGGAGAGTAAATAATAGCAGAATGACAGGTGGGTGGTTATGCTGAATGCAGATGAATCAGTGTCAAAAATAGAGCCTAACATAAAGCAATGAAATAGATTCTTGAATAGAAATGCACACAAAGGTAGAAACCATGATTAGGAGCTTCCTTTGATTAAGAACTATGCCTGCTGTAAAATCTGATGTATAGTCCCTCTCTTCAAGGCCAGTCTGACAGATTCCAGAATTCATGCTATCAAGATGCTGTTTGAACTGCATCTAACTCAAGCCATGGTTTCCGCAACAAAATAACATCTACAGTAGTTCTTTCTCTGTTTCTGAGGTGTTGGCATCTGCCATGGCTTGCTGATAACATTTCTACCGCAGAGCCGACGGTGTGAAGGAACACAATCCTCCAGGGAAACGTCTTGACAGTACGGAGATGCATTGGTTTATATTGCACAGGAATATGCGTTGGATCCCCAGAGGGAACATGCAAACACCGGCTGGTAAAATTATCTTTAACTTTTTATTGCTGTGTTCAGTCCTGGGTAGTAACTGATTACATGTAATCTGGATTACTTAATCAGATTCCAAAAAATAAGAACTTGTAATAAGATTTTATTACATTTTAAAATACTTGTAATCAGAATACAGTTACTTTTTTATTGATTAGGCTACATTATATTATTTTCACAATGGCAGTAAATTATTCATAATTCATTGATTCTCCCTAGTGTTTTATCTGAACTGTTTTTAATTTTTTTTATTTTAATATTTAAAAAAGTATGATTTAATTAATTAATAGCTTTTCATTAAACTCACAAACCCCCTACAGTTCCATGACAAACACCTGTCTGGGAAACCCTGATGTAATGTAATATTTAATGCACTTCATGTTGTTGATAACAAAGAATGGAATATATTTTCATTGGAATATCTATTTTTATATCAATTAAGTCAATGTGATAAACGAGTTAGGTCAAATGTAATCTAAGAGTAATCAAAAAGTAGTCTGATTATATTTCCTTAAATGTGTAATGTAATAGATTACTAACTACTATTTTTGTCATGTAATTTGGAATCAGTAACTGCCTACAATTTGTTGTTAATTTACCCAGCACTGGCTGTGTTATTGTTACATCCCACAGTTGGAGTGCCCTTGATTTCCACTAGAGGGCACTCCTCCCGTCTCCTCGGCTTTCTCATCACGAACTACACTTCCCATAACCCACTGCCTGGACTCATTATTGTTTGATCACTTCCACCTGTGTGTCATTGCACTTGTTAACTCTGTCTATGTAAGCCCTATTTATTCAGTCATTCTCTGCAAAGTCTTTTATGTGTCACTGCATTTCTGAGTGCTTTTGCTTGTCCCCTGTGCGTTGTACTTTATTGCTTGTTTTGGATTGTCTTCACTGTGGTTTTATGATTGTGGATTACACCTAATGAAAGCTGCGTTTGGATCCTCAATCTGTGGTTCGGAGCAATTTGTGACAGTTATAGTAAAGTAAGAGTCAGCAAATAACTACCCTGTGATATTGTTTGCAAGACTTCAGAACTCTACATGATTAATGTGGCTTAAAGGAATAGTTCGCTTAAAAATAAATACATTTAAAAAAATCATTACTCAACCTCAAGTTGAATTTCTTATTAGATATTTTGAGGAATGTTGGTAACCAAACAGTTGATGGACGCATTGACTTCCCTAGTAATTGTTTTTTTCCTATATGGAAGTCAATGGGGTCCAGCAACTGTTTGGTTACCAACATTCTTCAAAATATATTCCTTTGTGTTTAGCAGAAGAAAGAAATTCATACAGGTTTGAAACAACTTGAGGGTAGGAAAATGACAGAATTTTCATTTAAGTTAACTATTCCTTTAAGAAAAACTCACAGAATCAGTCAAAATAAACACAAACCACACAATATCTCAAATGAATATAGAAATGTATTTTATTATTAAAATAAAATAGTATCTTTAACTATATATGGATGATTATGAGAGAAACCTCAATATGTCTTAAAACACTTGTGGGATTGACTCAATGGTTTCCAGTTCTCTTTTTCCCTCTGGTTCTGAATAGTTGATCTTTTCTGAGGGGCATAAATGCAGTTTCTTCAGAAAAGTCTGATGTTTGCAGTTCAAGCAGAAAGTTCCATCTTGCTCAGCAAGAAGTTGCAGGTAAACACGTCTCAAAGCAAAGCGAGTGGAAGCTCATGGGGCCTGAGAGGCAATACTGCTGTAAGAGACGATGAAGAGAAGACATTCAATCAGACTTTTCTCCTCATGTGTGTGGTCACCACTTCTGGGCATCATGTAGTGCAACTTGAGTTGTAATTGCATTTCCATGCCAGAGATTAAACTAGCTGAGAGAAGCTTTCTATCTAGGGCAGGTGTTGGTAAATTTAGGCTAGAAGAGTGAGAGAAATTATATTTTTAAATATATATATATAAATACACTTATGGTATATTGCTTGTATGTTTCGAAGACACTCGTAATGAATTTGTAATGTACTTGTAACACAAATAAAGTACACTTTAATATCACTGATCAAGCATGTAATTAGTCCCTACACAGACATATACTTAAAGTATATTTGTAGTTGGTCCAATTTAGTACACAAAAGTACACTAAATACACTTAAAGTTATGCTTTCCTGCAATTTAATTACAACTTAAATATACTTGGTACAAAATGATTTGTCTCAAAATTGCATACTTCAAGTTAACTAATCATTAACACACTTGAAGTATACTGATAAGTCGTCTGTGTGCAAGTATACTTAGCATATTTTTCTTTCTTTCACCAGGGAAGTGTAATCTCACATTTAAACATGTGCATGCAGATCTGTTTTACAGCTAAAATAATAATTGAAATTTTAATAGGTATGCCTCCGTCTCACCACATGAATCTCTTATATTTTCAATGAAATGCTTGTATTCACAGCAGGCTTCTTTTAGCCTCTTATATTTATCTGGCTGGTAAAATAAAAAAAATAATTTTTTGGTTTGCTTAATTTGAAGGGTAATCAAAAACAAAAACAATTAAATGGGGAAATTTAACCCCACAACACTTTTTGCTTGGCTTGTGTCACACTTTTGAACGTTTGGTTTCCGATTCACCTCACATATTTTTGTATATATATATATATATATATATATATACTCGAACTTGGGTCTCCCGAAACGCATGTCCGCACACTTGGCTATCAGTGGTGTGATATATTTGAGTAAAAAGAATAGCCACATTAATACCTTTGCCTTATTCCAAATAATACAAATTGCTTTGTCTTCAATAGCAAATGTACATTATTAGACAAATAAAACTTAGCTATACTTTGTACAAAATACTATTGTATCTACTATAATGCATTTTGAAAGTATACTTTCAATGCATTGTTACAATGATAATTTCCAGCACACAGTTAAAATATACCTAAAATACATTTTAGTGAAGTGCAAATAAATACACTTTTAAAAAATAAAATAAATTTTCACTTAAAATATATTTTTAGTAAATATACTAAAGTACACTTATTTTAAAGTGTGTTAAAAGTTGTATTGTGAAAATAGGTAAAAGCATGCTACTAATATAGGCCTATTTAAAGATAGTAGGATTTTTGTTAGTATATTTGCAATGTACTATTGAAAAACGGA
Source organism: Gila orcuttii (assembly GCA_026230005.1). NCBI lineage: Eukaryota > Metazoa > Chordata > Actinopteri > Cypriniformes > Leuciscidae > Gila > Gila orcuttii. Next base: position 45,531,180 of record JAPDVR010000012.1, read on the forward strand.
ATATATTTAAAATACAATAAAGTATATTTCCACTTCTCTTATTATCAACGACAAAAAAGTACATTGACTTTTTTTCTTTTTTTGATTTAAAGGTACACTATATAACTTTTTTTGCACATAATTAACAAAATTTAAATAATGCATTAACACATCATCACTCCTTCCAAAACAAGTTTATTTTACAGTGTTTATAGTAACTATCTTACCGTTTATAGGGCCAAAAGAACAATTTTACAGAATTTTCATGTTATATTTGCATAGAGATTAATGGTGTAACTGTTACTGAAGCTTATACTTTGCAGGTCACATTTGAAAAGACTTCAGTAAAGGATCCACATGCGAATCCGCACTGTAAGCTCCTCTAGGAAGCATCCTATCTCTCCGACCTCCTTGTTCCACACGTTGCATTTAGAGAATTGATATGTCCACCATGATGGAGGACTTCGATCTATTCTGGTTCACTGGTTGGAGGAAGGAGCAGCGACACATGTATACTGTATTGTTGAAGCACTTTTTGTGCTGTGCAGAACACAGTGTTTGTATTATTCAAAGAAACCAACATGCTCATGTTGTCTCTATGTACGGGAAGCGAGATGCATTTTAACATGAATGGTTTTAGAAACTTATGTCAGAAGAAAGAGTGGAATAATTATCTCAGAAAAAGCCTTTCCCCTTCTCTTTCATTTTTTATCTGTGTTATCATCCATTTCATTGCTCTCTCTTTGTTTTTCTGTTTCTTATTTCCAGTCTCACCAGGAGAATTGTTTGAAGTCATACTCCCGTTTGGAGCAGATCAATTCACATCAAAAGAACAGGTTTTTATTTCCTTCACTAATGTAACGTGGGATGACTGCATGGTTGAGATTGCTTGTACATGATGCAGATTGGTTGTTTCAGTCTTTTGGTTGGCCACTGATTTGTTCTGTGGGTCGTTTCATTTGGTGCCATTTGGGTTTTGGACTGGGAAAAATGCGTTTTTATGGGGATAATGCGTTTTTATGGCAACACTATCAACACCCAAATGAACCTGCAGTGGTAAAGCGGTCACCTGGTACAAATAGCTCTCTGAAAATTCCCATCGTACAAGCTGTAATTACAAGCTCTATGAGAACGTGAATGCTGTTTTACACATTGAAATCTCGTAATTATGGTTATTACAACATGGCGTGAATGCACCTTTACAACATCTGCCATGTTGTCATTGTCATGTGTGACTTCACTCAAATGCACAAATCCTCCCCTGTGACCTCATCGGATAGTAAAGTGTCCATCGAATGCACACTTCAGAATCTCGCCAAAAGTAGTAGGTCATCCGGGTGCTTTTTGCCTACTCTTTTATGAGAACTATGAATTCAGGCTCAGGTGAGTCACTGTATGTATGAGCGACGAGACCAGACAACGGGGGGTGTTGTGTGTGTGTGTGTGTGTGTGTGTGTGTGTGTGTGTGTGTGTGTGTGTGTGTGTGTGTGTGTGTGTGTGTGTGTGTGTGTGTGTGTGTGTGTGTGTGTGAGAGAGAGAGAGAGAGAGAGAGAGATTCTGGAGCTGATGGAGTTGTGAGTACAAGACACTTCATTCTTTTTTACTAATTAATTTACAACAAAAATGTTTTTGTAATTGTTCAAATCATTAAAATTGAATTTAAACTTTGAATTGAAAATAAATTAAATAATAATCTCCTTCACTGATTGATTTACAGCAAAAAAAAAATTATAGTTGTTCGCATCATTAAAAAAAATAATAGGACTAAACACCAAATTAAATTGCCAGGGAATGCATGAATTGACAACATTCGTAATTGATGTAAATGTATTTTGTTTTGGATAAAAGTGTCTGCCAAATGTATTAATGTAATATTGATAATTGCTTCATATTTATAATAACTTTCATATTTGCATCATATTAACATCATTGTCTTTTAGGAAATGGAAGTAAAATCTATGTAGCATAGAATGAGGAAAGACTAAATAAATACGTTTTTGGCACAGGAATATGCAATTGTATATGTAAATAGTAAAATCTGTTTTTATTTATGCTGTTTGTAATGCGATGTCATGTACTGGACTTGAAAGACACTGTCAACTTGCCAGAAAACAAAGTGGAAAAGACGCCAAGGCATTGAACTATTTTCTGGTGCGATACAATAAACAGATCTCTGTGAGTGAAATTAAGCTCTTTCACCTTGAGCATGTCTATTTCCCATTTACTGAAAGTAATTAAACTTTGGAAAATATTGCAGTGCAGAGGAAATTGATTTTACAAGTGGCAAAATTTGACCTAATATACGAGGTATAGAGCAGAACTGGGTTGAATGATTTTTTTTTCTGGCTCTGATGAGAGATTGATTTTGTAGTACATTTGCAGTAGTTTGATCATCCCTGTTGTAAAAATGATGATGGAGTGCAAATACACACAATGTGGAACGTCTCGTTACGTATGTAACCCTCGTTCCCTGAGGAGGGAAAAAGAGACGTTACGTCAGAGACTGACGAATAGGGTTTCGCTTAGAAAGCCTATCACCTTAAGCCCCTTTCACACAGAGATTCCGGAAATGCACGGATAAAGTGACCTGGGATTTGACCCGGGTTCGTTTGACTTTGGTTCATTGACACTGCCAGTGATTTTCCGGAATCAGAGAGTGCGTTCACACACATCCCGTAAAAATCCCGTAAAGACACGTGACATCGATGTGACATGTAATGTCTCAGCAGCGTCTATAGTTTGCTTATGAGCTGCGATTCCTCTCTCCAGAAACCACGCTTGTGCATTTTTTTCTCTGATTCGATCATAAACTAGCGCATTACGTACCGTTTCACACTGGCGAACGATCCCGGCTTCAGCGCCATCATTACAACACGGCATTGATTACGGCTTTTGTTCACACAGCGCGCGTTCCGGGACTGAACAAAGGCAATGTTACTAGATCCCCAACCCGGCATCGATCCCGCCATCAATCCCGGGTCGTGTTTGCGTTCACACTGAAGGTGTTCTGGCAATTTCCCGGCAATTTCCCGGGATCAACGTGCTGTGTGAAAGGGGCTACCTTAGAGTATTACAAAACAAGCCAATGGCAAGGAAATGCCATGGGTCTGCAGAATCTGCATGGCGTAATTCCGCTCTACCTCATGGGTATATAAGGAAGTACGCTGGCAATATGCAGTTATGTTTTCCTGCTGAGGAGCCGCCGGGGCAGTATATGTTTGATAGCCTCAGTCTGTTTCTGGGCGGTCGAGAACTGTTGGGCGAAGTCCTCGACCACGCCGCCGAAAAGGCCAGACTGGGATATGGGAGAGTCGGAAACTGGTTCGCTCAACAAATACTTTTATATTACATTTACATAAATCTGCATGAATCATTATTCCCAATTATAGTGTCTTTGTTTCCATGTTGTTAAAATTAGATACATTAACTTGAGAAGCATTTTTTTCCTTCTTGTTAAGCATACATCTCACAAAATTTTTGTAAATTTTATGCTTGAACTTACAAAATAGGATTGAATCTATTGGATTGAGATCTGGCGACTGTGGAGCCCATTTGAGTATAGTGAACTCATGGTCATGTTCAAGAAACCAGTTTGAGGTGATTTGAGCTTTGAGACATGGCGTGTTATCTTGCTAGAAGTAACCATCAGAACTGTGGTCATAAAGGGATGGACATGGTCTGCAACAATACTCCTGTAGGCTGTGGCATTTAAACAATGCTCAATTGACCCTTCGCTAAGCCCCGCCCTCCTTAGTTACTGTTGGTACGCCTGTCAAGCTTTCGAGTCTAGCACGTCTATTACAGTGTGTATGCACCGGTGTCAGACATTCCCAATGAGATCATTAGTAAGTTTTGGCGAACATGTGAAATATCTGAGAGAGCAAGACAAAAGGGACTGCAGTATGCATTCGAGGGATATATCCACGACATAATATGCAACCGATTAGAGAATAATTTAATAAAAATTGAAGCTAAAGCCTATAGTCGCAGCAGCAGCGCCTCATACGCTGACCATTCACATGGGAAATCGAGGAACAGCTATGTTCGTGCACAGCAGGGTAAGTGAAATGTGAAACTAATCTAATAATTATAAATCAAACAGTTTATCCATAAATCTTGTGGAATAACACTAACACCGGGAGAGCCGCGATCGGATTGGGTTAAAGTTACTCAGTCAGGGGTAGTAGGCCGTCGATTAACAAAATGCTGAAATATATTTTAAAGTATGTCAGTGAGCCTCCCTCTTGTCTTTAAACGTCTTATTTTACGTTAAAACATGTGCATTATGAACAAAGAACCGTAATTATTTCCAACTTCCAATCAATATGTGATATTTTGTTAACCCTGTCGACACTTAGTTGTGAATGTGGTCTCCCACACTGCTTGATCCACGCACATCATTTCTCACCTTGGCTTTTAGATTTTCGGGAAGGAAAAAAATTACACTCCCCCATCCAAACTTTTAGGAGACCGGGTATCAGATTTGCACAATCCATACGCACAACGCTTCGGCATGTTTACCTCGCTCGAAAGCTTGCCAGACCTCCCGCGCCTAGTTACGGTTGCTAAGACACGATTGGCCAGTGGCGGTTTTCGGGCATGGCTTAGCGAAGGGTCAATTGGTACTAAGAGGCCCAATGTGTGCCAAGAAAATATCCCTCACACCACTACACCAGCAGCAGCCTGAACCACTGATACAAAGCAGGATGGATTCATGCTTTCATGTTTTTTACACTTAATTCTAACCCTACTGTATACCATCTGAATGTTGCAGCAGAAATCCAGACCCATCAGACCAGGCAACGGTTATTCTAGTCTTCTATTGTCCAATTTCGGTGAGCCCGTGTGAATTGTAGCCTCAGTTTCCTGTTCTCATCTGACAGGAGTGTCATCGGTGTGTCTGCTGCTGCTGTAGCTCTTCTACTTCGAGATTTGACGTGTTGTGCGTTCAGAGATTCTCTTCTGCAGACCTTGGTTGTAACGAGTGGTTATATGAGTTACTGTTGCCTTTCTATCAGCTGAACCGGTCTGGCCATTCTCCTCTGACCTCTGGCATCAACAAGGCATTTTCACACACAGAACAGCCACTCACTGGATATTTTCGAATTTTCTGACTATTCTCTGTAAACCCTATATGGCTGTGCTTGAAAATCGCAGTAGATCAGCAGTTTCTGAAAAGCCCGTCTGTCACCAACAGCATGCCACGTTCAAAGTCACTTAAATCACCTTTCTTCCCCATTATGATGTTCAGTTTGAACTTCAGCAGATCATCTTGCTTAGGAACTACATGCCTATATGCATTGATTTGCAGCCATGTGATTGGCTGATTAGATTAACAAGCAGCTGAACGGGTGAACCTAATAAAGTGGTCACTGAGTGTATATTCTATAAGATCTACTGTATTAAACATGATATCTTAAATGGTAGCGTATGCTCCACTTCATCTGACAGTAAATGTAATGCTGTTAATAGCTCTGGCGCCGGCATGTTTCCAACACCGGCCCGCCTTGATGCAGTGATTGACAGGACGGGGCTGGGACGTAATCGGCTCGGTGTGCATTTTCAAATCCACATTGAATTTTGCTATATTGATTATGTAATATTTATTGAAAATGCAATTTGCAAGTGTATAAACTGTGAGTGTAAATGCAATGAAGAAAAAGTAATATGTAAAATGGCAATGCATTTCTGTATTTAAATTAACATTTTCCATACCAATGAAATGTACATTTGGAGAAAAATGATTATTTAAATTCAATAATATAATTTACATTTGCTATTTCCTACACTAGTTTTAACTTATAAAACATTTATATATATGTTTCAATTATAAGTTGCAAAATTTACAGAAATGATTAGATGTTAAACGTGTTCAAGCTAAAATTGTTGTAAAATTATCATTTAAATGTTAATTTCAAATTAAATATTGCTAACCATATGCTTCCATATCCTTACTGGAAAACAATACTAAAATTCTGATTGAAAATATTTTATTTTATTTTTTGCAGGCAAGTTATGTAGCAGAGGATCATGCATAATGCAACACCAACAACAGAGAAGCAATCTGAAGATACTTTGATGCAGATGTTAATTGCAGCCCACTATCACTGCCCTCTTCTATTAAACTGTCCAAATAAAATATTTTTGCTGTGACATGCATGGTCTGAAACCACAGAGTGTGGGTGTGTGCGTGCACGTGTGTGTGTGCGTGCGTGCGTGTGTGTGTGTGTGTGTGTGCGTGCGTGTGTGCGTGCGTGCGCGTGTGTGTGTGCGTGTGTGTCTGCGCGTGTGTGTGCCTGTGTGTGTGCGTGCGTGCGTGCGTGCGTGCGCGTGTGTGTGTGCGTGTGTGTGCGTGCGTGTGTGTGCGTGCGTGCGTGCGTGCGCGTGTGTGTGTGCGTGCCTGTGTGTGCGTGCGTGCGTGCGTGCGTGCGTGTGTGTGTGTGTGTGTGTGTGTGTGTGTGTGTGTGTGTGTGTGTGTGTGTGTGTGTGTGTGTGTGTGTGTGTGTGTGTGCGCATGCATAGGTGTGGGCTCCATCTTTCTAGTAACTGAACTCCACATCTGCCATTGTCAAAACTCAGAAAGCATAACAAGACCAAAAAAAAAAAAGAATGGCTGCCACCTTTCAGATTTACCAGGTAAATATAGTTTCACTGAGCAGACATCAGGTCATGTTTTATTCAATGCCAGAGGGCTATTAACCTTATAAAACAGAAATGCACATTCCAACTTTCCCGAAACTGCAAATGTTTACTTGTGTTTTTTCATTGTCTGTGTTTGTGAAAAACAATGCTGTTCAAAGATTAATGATGTTTTGATGTGAATCTAAAATATAAAGTGGGACCGATTTTTTTTATATCAAGTTGCTTTAAGTATTATGTACTTACATTGAAAAATATGTACAATGTACTTATTGTGTTCATGTTGTATTGTAAACCACTTGTGCCGCTATTGAGGTGTGATACGGGTAAGGTTAGGGACAGGTGTGTGTGATACGGGTAAGATTAGGGTCAGGTGTGTGTGATACGGGTAAGGTTTGGGACAGGTGTGTGTGATACGGGTAAGGTTAGGGTCAGGTGTGTGTGATACGGGTAAGGTTAGGGTCTGGTGTGTGTGATACGGGTAAGATTAGGGTCAGGTGTGTGTGATACGGGTAAGATTAGGGTCAGGTGTGTGTGATACGGGTAAGGTTAGGGTCAGGTGTGTGTGATACGGGTAAGGTTAGGGTCTGGTGTGTGTGATACGGGTAAGGTTAGGGTCTGGTGTGTGTGATACGGGTAAGGTTAGGGTCAGGTGTGTGTGATACGGGTAAGGTTAGGGTCAGGTGTGTGTGATACGGGTAAGGTTAGGGTCAGGTGTGTGTGATACGGGTAAGGTTAGGGTCAGGTGTGTGTGATACGGGTAAAGTGTGGGTCAGATGTGTGTGATACTGGTAAGGTTAGGGTCAGGTGTGTGTGATACTGGTAAGGTTAGGGTCAGGTGTGTGTGATACGGGTAAGGTTGGGGTCAGGTGTGTGTGATACGGGTAAGGTTGGGGTCAGGTGTGTGTCATACGGGTAAGTTGGGGTCTGGTGTGTGTGATACGGGTAAGGTTAGGGTCTGGTGTGTGTGATACTGGTAAGGTTGGGGTCAGGTGTGTGTGATACGGGTAAGGTTGGGGTCAGGTGTGTGTGATACGGGTAAGGTTGGGGTCAGGTGTGTGTGATACGGGTAAGGTTGGGGTCAGGTGTGTGTGATACGGGTAAGGTTGGGGTCAGGTGTGTGTGATACGGGTAAGGTTAGGGTCAGGTGTGTGTGATACGGGTAAGGTTGGGGTCAGGTGTGTGTGATACGGGTAAGGTTGGGGTCAGGTGTGTGTGATACGGGTAAGGTTGGGGTCAGGTGTGTGTGATACGGGTAAGGTTGGGGTCAGGTGTGTGTGATACGGGTAAGGTTAGGGTCAGGTGTGTGTGATACGGGTAAGGTTGGGGTCAGGTGTGTGTGATACGGGTAAGGTTGGGGTCAGGTGTGTGTGATACGGGTAAGGTTGGGGTCAGGTGTGTGTCATATGGGTAAGTTGGGGTCTGGTGTGTGTGATACGGGTAAGGTTAGGGTCTGGTGTGTGTGATACGGGTAAGGTTAGGGTCTGGTGTGTGTGATACGGGTAAGGTTAGGGTCTGGTGTGTGTGATAAGGGTAAGGTTAGGGTCAGGTGTGTGTGATACGGGTAAGGTTAGGGTCAGGTGTGTGTGATACTGGTAAGGTTAGGGTCAGGTGTGTGTGATACGGGTAAGGTTGGGGTCAGGTGTGTGTGATACGGGTAAGGTTAGGGTCAGGTGTGTGTCATATGGGTAAGGTTAGGGTCAGGTGTGTGTGATACGGGTAAGGTTGGGGTCAGGTGTGTGTGATACGGGTAAGGTTAGGGTCAGGTGTGTGTCATATGGGTAAGGTTAGGGTCAGGTGTTTGTGATACGGGTAAGGTTGGGGTCAGGTGTGTGTGATACGAGTAAGGTTAGGGTCAGGTGTGTGTGATACGGGTAAGGTTGGGGTCAGGTGTGTGTGATACGGGTAAGGTTGGGGTCAGGTGTGTGTGATACGGGTAAGGTTAGGGTCAGGTGTGTGTTATACGGGTTAGGTTAGGGTCAGGTGTGCTGGTATGGGTCGGTTTAAGGCTGGGTTAAGGTGTAAGGGAAGGGTCAACAGTGTAATTACAAATGTAATTATATAATTACAGCTGTAATTACATGCAGCTATTTTTAAAATATAAGTACAACGTAAAAGTCACAAAAGTCCATTGTATCAAATTATTAGTTTCAATGTAAGTACGTACTTAAAGACACTTAATATAAAGTGGGACCATACATGCTTCTTGATAAAGCAAATCAGCATAGAATGATTTCTGAAGGATCATGTGACACTAAAGACTGGAGTAATGATGCTGAAAATTCAGCCTAGCCATCACAGGAATAAATTACTTTTTAAAATATATTCAAATAATATTTCACAATATTACTGTTTTTTTTTATCAAATAAATGCAGCCTTGGTGAGCATAAGAGACTTCTTTTAAAAACATGAAAAATCTTACCAATCCCAAACTTGAATGATAGTGTATATATGATGAAATATCTAAAATGATATGTTTGTGAGGAGTGATTGACAACAAGTGCACATGTGACCTGACTAGCCCCTCCCTCCAGCCTAATTAGGAGAGTGTGACAGGAATAATTGCGATCAGGAGTTAATGTTCTGCTGGCTCTTCCCACGCTAAATCATAAAGTTAATCAAATTTGAGCTGTAAATGGGCCGGATCAAACCTGCAGATAAAAATAAATGTGTAGAGCAGTGGGAGACTCCTCTCAGCTTTAACTATGCATACAAAACAAGAGAGGGCTGCTTAATCTTTCATGAAGTACAGTCTCAGACCTCACCTTTGACCTCAGCTTTCACACTTTCAAGGGCACGACTGAAGTTGATGGGAAACGAGAGACATCCAGACAGACAGCGAGGGCTTTGTTCAGGGCTTACGGAGCGGCACATGCCGGAGTTTCATATCAAAGAGCATAAAGTGAAAGAGCAGCTATAAAGACGGTCCAAAAGCTGAAAATGGGACAGCATCAATGCTTGTATGTATCCCGTGTTCAAGAAACACAGGGCTGTAACCTCCATGAATATTCAGATTAGTGGTCAATTAGGAGTTTTTTCAATATTTAATTCTTAAAAAAATGATGTTGGCTTGACAATGCCAACACACTGACCTACTATTTAAGCTTATTATTATTATAAAAAGTCTCATACTTTCAATGAGGGGGTCAAAACTTTTGTACAATAAGACAGAGTATTTAAGCTATCACTCACAAAGCTAAGTGACTATCATAGGACAACATGTTAAAACATGCTATCAATATGCTAATCATGCTAGCAACATGCTAAATAATTTTATAAACATGTTAGCAATGTGTTAAATCATGTTAGAAACATGTTAATCATGCTAGCAACGTTCTAAATCCTGTTCGCAATGTTAAAGCATGCTAGAAACATGCTAGCAATGTGTTAATGCATGTTAAAACGTGTTAAAACGTCAGAAATGTACTAAATAATGTTAAAAAAATGCTAAATCATGCTAGCAACATGTTAAATCATAATAGCAATGTGTTAAAACATGCAAGCAAAATGCCAATTCATGTTAGCAAGATGTTAAAACATGTTGGCTACATGTTAATTCATGCTAGCAAACTGTTAAAACATGCTAGCAAAACATGGTAATTCATGATAACAATGTGCTAAAACATGTTAATCCATGCTAGCTCTTTCTTTCTTTTTTCTTCCTTCTTTCTTTCTTTCCACTTCACTAAATTTAAAGCTTATGAAACTTTCAAACTATTTTAATACAGCTTTGTCAAGCCAAAATCAAAGTTTGTCCTAATGAACTTTACTTTCTAGTTCCATTTTGGTCTCCAGTTTGGATTACTGACATGATCCTGGATTCTTCCTTCGATCGTAGATGTCCATAGACTCAAACCTGCTTTGTATTACTACATGTGATATTTTTAATAAGCATGTGAACTCACATTTTTTGTATCCAGATATTCAAATTTAATTTGCATGAGTTTGAAGAACCAAATTGGTCAGAGAGAAATTTGCACGATTAATTAGATCAAGCATAAGTCAAATAATATCAAATGCATTAAGGAGATGTATCCTTTGAATAATCCACAATCCTGTGCTTGCAGTTTGACGATTAGTGGAAAGAACAAAGTTGTGGTTGCAAATAGTGCAATAGAAATAGTAGGCCTACATAAATTTCAGTTTTTCTCAACAAACTGCATGACTCAATTTCTACTGAGAAATAAGCATTGTAGACATTACATCAGTATTTTTTCTTTTTTATACGTTATGATGTCTTGGAAGTCTGTCTATAAAACGTGCCTTCATAGAAAAAGACAGTCTGAAGTCATTGACTGACTGGGAAGTGAGGAAGCTGGCTTCATTCACGGCCAGTGTCTGAATGTGTTCTTGATTTTATCTAAAGCACACTGTATGCCTCACTGCTCCAATAGTTACACCAAGAAAGGGAACTGTTCAGCTATCCTGTCAAAACTGTGGAAATGCAAAAAAATAGACAGTTAGAAAGTTTGTATAGCATTGTTAACTCCATATTTTTGGTTTTTCAAAAGTACCTTGAACCATCCCAATGCATTTGAATTGGACTTATATGAGGTAAGCAATTCTCTTTCGGAATATATTCGATTTTTTTCTTTTCCTCAACTGAACTATGTTGCCAAATATGCCAAAACTATTCACACAGAAAAACAGATTAAAATTTTGTGCAGCACCACAAAATATACCATACTGCTTTCAGCTAAAACTCAAACTGATTATTTATTGTGTCTTTAAAGCTTTAACATTTTATATCTGCAACCCCAAAAGACATAATAGAAAGGCATAATACCCGAAATGATAAATAGTAGTAATAGTATTATTAAAGTAATAGTAATAATAATCGCACACAAATATAATTTGCATTGCATTTATATCTATGAGTGTTATAGAACTCTGTGTAAAAAAACGCTGAAACTTTTATAAATGCAATACAAAATGTATTGACACTGACACTGTTCTCAGATGCAAACTCAGCGTCTTCATATGACTGATGCACTGTACCGTTGCCTACAGCTGAGGTATCTTAATAGAACTGAACAAATAGTGTCATTGTTTGAGTTTAATTTAGTTAGGGAAACGAGCAGGAGATTGCAGCAGTCACGTTTCGGTCGACACATTTCCTTTTTAATTATGCACCTCCAGTCTCAAACCCCAACACACACACACACACACACACACTTAAAACATGAAAAAGGATATTAAATGACATTTGAGTGCTTTTCATTTAAAAAATTGTAATCTAATATTAAGGGGAATATTTCACATGAGCTATTGTGTACAAAGCAGAATTGCTTCATTAAACTGTTTTATTTTAATTCAAAGTGGAAATTATCAAAGAGAAGAACCAGTTAGTTCAATTAATAATAAAATGTTGTCGCCATTTATAATTAATTCCCTCAGCCAAAAAGAAAACCACAAACTACTAACGGAGCTGCTTAACTTAGGTTATTTTCAACAAACTCTAATTAGAAATGCTTATTGATGTTGAGTTGTAAGAGAAACTAGTGTGTGTGTGTGTGTGTGTGTGTGTGTGTGTGTGTGTGTGTGTGTGTGTGTGTGTGTGTGTGTGTGTGTGTGTGTGTGTGTGTGTGTGTGTGTGTGTGTGTGTGTGTGTGTGTGTGTGGCAAGCAGAGATATGAATGATGGAGAAAAGAAAATGTCTTAGAACAAAATACTATTGTTTTGTTTTCTTCAGTACAGGATGTCTCTCAAAGAAAAGCATATACTGTACCATTGCCAAGCATTGATGATAATTAAGCTTCATGTAGTGAACAAAGGTACCTGATTGAAAATTTAGAAAACAAATCCAGTAGGAAACACCAAAGGATTACAGTCAGTATGAATCACGTTTTATCTGTTGAAAAGTCAACATGAAATTAAAAGCATGAAACGTTTGCTTTCTTACTGCAGGTTCCTGCTATATATTACATTACATTCAGTAAGTACATTCAAGGAAGTATATCACACACACAATATTATATTATTAAAAATATATGTAATTTCATTTGAAATAGCATGCATAACTTATTTCTTAAATTTGTTTGAACAAATTTCTCTCTTTGACAAATTTAAGAATGTAGTTTATTAATTAATTTATTTACTTACTGCACTTATTTATAATATTGCAATGAGTTATTCATTTTAAGTGTGAACTCAAATCCTTTCTGTCCAGCACATTCTTCAGTTGTGTTGATTGTAGTTATAGAGGAAAAGCAAAGATATTTATTGCCTTGTTTGTTGTTTTTCTTTTTTTTCCTGCAGTCTCGATAGAGTTGAAGTCCCCTAAGAGACATAAAACACACTGGAACTAACAACTGCCATGGAACCATATTGATTAACAGCTTTGACAGCGTGTTGGAAATCAGGACTCAGGATTGCTGCTGTGTGAATCACGGTTTCATGGTCAGAAACGACTCGGGCCGGATAAACTCACCTAACGGATTACTGGACCGGACCTGGAGAGGCGAATTACAGCCTTCCAGTGCAAACTGCATCATCTACAGAGAAGGTGACACAGAAATTACCTAGATATCAGCCAAAATGTTAAATCTATTAAATAACCTTCCTTGATTTTATGAAATCCTGAGCCTCACAAATATGCTTTCATTGGCACTGCCTCTTGTTTGGGTTTTGTTTCATGTCAGTTGTGTTTCATGTCTTTGTCATGTGATTCCCTGTTAGTCATGTGATCCTGCCATGTGTTCCCTTGTCTGATGAGTTATTTTGTCATTGGTTCATTGTTTCATTGTTCACAGGTGTCCCGTGTCTAGTCATTAGTCCTTAAGCCCTCATGTTTGTCATGTGTCTTTGTCAAGTATTGTTTCTCTGCAACCACTATTGGTAAGGCTCATGCTCACGCTCACAGTTTCATGCCATGCCTTTGTTTTATGTTTGATCACGTTTTGGAATTAAAGCTGCACTTGGGTTCTCATCTTAAAGGGATAGTTCACCCAAAAATTCTGTCAGTAATTACTCTCCCTCATGTTGTTCAACCCCGTAAGACCTTCGTTCATCTTTGGAACACGAATTAAGATATTTTTGATGAAATCTGAGAGCTGGATCACTCCTCCATAGGCTTCTAAGGGATTGAAACTTGTTCCCCAAAAAGTCATTAAAGACATCGTTAAAATAGTCCAAGTGACTACAGTGGCTCAATCTTAAGTTTATCAAGCGACGAGAATAATCAAAAATATCTTAATTCATGTTCCGAAGATGAACGAAGGTCTTACGGGCTTGAACAACATGAAGGAGAGTAATTACTGACAGAATTTTCATTTTTGGGTGAACTATCCTATTAACTTGCCTTCAGTGAACTTCATAACATTACAGCCTGTGAGAGAGTGATTGAGGTCACAGCCCATTTAAAAAACATATATAATAAAACCCCTGAGTGTTTCGGGAATCTTGAATCTTTCAAGAAAAACAAGGACAGGGACAAATACAGTATAACATGTAATGTGGTAATGGGTGTCAATAATTCTGGCATATATTTGAGAAAAATATTTGTTTTCTCGAAATTATTTCACATCAATGAAAGGTTGCAATTGAAAACTAAGAGAATACATAGCAAAGATATTTTTCAATATGCAGTAAACCTCATTTGCAATAAAAAAAAGATCATTAGGAAACTTCAGATTAAAGTTGGAGGTCCATTTTAACCCAAAAATTCACGTTTATGTCCTTTCAAACGCTTTAGCTGTTGTTTTTGGTCCCATGTCTCATAATCAAAGGTCATGTGTGGGTAAATATTATGACTGAATGATGACTTGTTGATCACACAAAAAAACTATTGTATCAGATAGACCATGGTCACAAAACATCTAACTCAAAATATTTGCAACTGGACATTGTATTTTGACAGTTCTGAAAGAAAAATGATTCAAAGAAAGGAAAAAAGCAGCAAAAGTATCAAAGCATGTACTAATGTCATCCAGACAAAATAATGCCAGCGTTCCCTTTCGTTGTCACTCCGAGTTACGTCGGATGACGACGAATGGGGTTTCGCTTAGAAAGCCTATCAACTTCGAGTATTACAAAACGAGCCAATGGCAAAGAAATGCCATGGGTCTGCGGAATTTGCATGACGTAACTCCGCCCCACCTCGTGGGTATAAAAGGAGGAAGTCCGCAACAGCAGTTTATGTTTTCGCTTCGGAGCCAAGTTTATTCTTCTCTCCACAAGCCATCTCTGAATTGTCAGCTTCACAAACGAGTGCCTCGAGTGTTGGTGTGACGGCGATCTACGGCGAGAGCGTGCTTCCTGCTGATCTGCTGCAGTGATTTGCCAGTCGGCGCGTTTCTCCCCGGGCGCTTCAACACTTGAGTTTTCTCACTAAAAGAGCTTACACGCGGCACGTCTTTTTAAAGATGCCTCGCCCGTGTACTTCTGGTTGCGGCAGATTGGTATCGGACTCTGATGGGCACGAGCGCTGCTTGGTATGTTTGGGCATTGATCATGCTAGAGCAGCGCTCGTGGATGACTCATGTTCTCTCTGTGGGAACATGACCATCGCGTCATTACGGTCGAGACTCAGTGAACTCGCAAGAGTGAGAGTCCCCTCATCCACCCCCCGCCCTGCGGCTGGTGGCCAGGGTGACCTGAGGGTGACGGTCTGGAACAAGGCGCCGACTATGTGTCCGCGACCCCAGCCCCCCGCTTCAATGACGGTGCCCGCTAGCGAACTGCCGATCCCCGCGGGTCTACCCTCTGGTGGCCCGCGTGTTTCGGTTGAAGCTACAGAGGATGATGCCATGTCTGTTGCTGCATCACTAGGTGGGTTTGATTCTTCTGGAAGTGAGGACTCGTCACAGCTGCCACCTTCCGGTGTGCATACGGCTGTGCTCGAGTCTGATCCGGAGATGACGGCCATGCTTTCCCGGGCAGCCGCGAGCATCGGGCTTGAGTGGAGGCCTCCACCCTGTCCTGAGCGCTCGCGGCTGGACGATTGGTTTTTGGGTAAGGCCGCCGACCCTCGTCCTCGGCAAACCCCAATACCTTTCTTCCCGGATGTGCATGATGAGATCTCGAAGTCCTGGAAGACCCCGTTGTCTTCCCGTGACCGCTCGGTGACCTCATCCGCCTTTCCTCCCCTCGATGATGCAGCCGCCCGTGGGTACACTGGGCTCCCCCCGGTTGAACGCTCTGTTGCCATGCAACTATGTCCTCAGAGTGCTTCTTCTCGTGGCGAGCCTAAGCACCCATCCAAAGCCTGTAGATTTTCGTCGACCTTGGTGGCGAAGTCTTACAGAGCGGCGGGACAGGCGGCTGCGTCACTGCATGCTATGGCCACTCTGCAGGTCTACCAGGCCCAGATGCTCAGAGACATGCACGAGGGTAGGACAGACCCAGGGCTCTTCAATGAGCTGCGCGCCGCGACCGACCTTGCTCTCCGGGCGACGAAGGTTACCGCGCGCTCCCTGGGTCTGGTGATGTCCACAGCCGTGGTCCAGGAGAGACATCTCTGGCTGAACCTGGCCGACATGCGGGACGCGGAGCGGACCTGTCTGCTCAACGCCCCCTTGTCCCAGGCCGGCCTCTTCGGCGGTGCGGTTGAAGATTTTGCCCAACAGTTTTCAACCGCCCAGAAACAGACCGAGGCCATCAAACACATCCTGCCCCGCCGGCCAGCTGCTGCCTCCACCCAGCCGACCGGGCAGACGCCTCGTCCTGTTTCCCGCCGAGGGCGCCCTCCTGCGGCTCCCCCCCCTCCCGCCCGGCCCACGCAGCAGCCTCCACCCCGGGCCGGTCGCGGAGGAAGCCGTAAGAAGGCGCCACAGCCCTCTCCCGCCCCGCCCCCCGCTAAACGCCGGGCCAAGCGGCGCTCCTGAGACGGGCTGCTCAGGGAAGATGGTCGTTTTTCAGGAGATGGTAGCAGGACCACTCCTTCCCCCGGTGGAGGGCCGGGGGAGAATCTTTTGTTCTCCGCTCCCCGCTGCTCACCCACGGGTGGGCAGCACCCTAAAGTGGTTAAAGACAGAAACGATCCTCTCTTCCCTGAGCTCACAGAGTTCTCGGGCGACACAGAGCGCCGCCCACAAGCCGTGCTCTCCTCGCCCCCCTCTGTCCCAGAGGCGGTTGACAGGGCGTGCCGTCCACGGACCGCGCTCCCCCTGTCCCCCTCTGTCGCCAGACCCCTGGCAGAGCAGGCCCCCGCGGGACGACCAGTCTGGTCCTCCCCTGGCCCCCTCTGTCAGGGCGCGGTTGTTAACTGTGCCCCCACACCGGGCCGCTATGCCGTCCACGTCTGGGCCAGTTACTCCGCTTCGCTGCCCCTCCGGGGGGACGCCTGTTGCCCGCTTGATCCCGCTGGTTCAGTTCCTGGGAGCCTGGTTAGAGCTTCCCCGTCTGTCCCGCTGGATCGCGCGCACCATCAGGTTCGGCTATGCGATTCAGTTCGCACGGTCTCCTCCCCGCTTCAGGGGAGTCCGCTCCACTTTGGTCGGTGGCAATGCCCCCATCATGAGAGCAGAGATTGCCACCCTGCTGGCGAAGGGTGCAATCGAGACTGTCCCTCCAGCCGAGATGAGGTCCGGGTTCTACAGCCCCTACTTCATTGTCCCCAAGAAAACCGGTGGGTTACGGCCAATCCTGGACTTGCGCGTGCTGAACCGCTCCCTTCACAGGCTGCCGTTCAAGATGCTCTCCGCCAAACGCGTTCTCGAATGCGTGCGGCCCCAGGATTGGTTTGCAGCGATCGACCTGAAGGACGCCTACTTTCATGTCTCCATTCTTCCTCGACACAGACCGTTCCTACGGTTTGCTTTCGAGGGGCAGGCATACCAGTACGCGGTTCTCCCTTTCGGGCTAGCCCTGTCTCCTCGCACCTTCACGAAGGTTGTCGAGGCTGCCCTTGTTCCCCTTCGGGAACACGGGGTTCGCATCCTGAGTTATATCGACGACTGGCTGATCCTAGCTCACTCTCGAGACCAGGTTTGCGAACACAGGGACCTAGTGCTCCGGCACCTAGCTCGTCTGGGCCTTCGGGTCAACTGGGAGAAGAGCAAACTTTGCCCCGTGCAGAGGATCTCTTTTCTCGGTATGGACATCGACTCGGTCGCCATGTCCGCGCAGCTTACGAGCGAGCGCGCGCAGTCACTGCTGACTTGCCTGAGACATCTCAGGAGCAAGAGTGCGGTTCCACTGAAACATTTTCAGAGGCTCCTGGGGCATATGGCATCTGCAGCCGCGGTCACGCCGCTCGGATTGCTTCATATGAGACCGCTTCAGCTTTGGCTTCGCGACCGAGTCCCGAGGTGGGCATGGCATCAAGGCACGCTCCGGGTACCAGTTACTCCGACCTGCCGTCAGTTCCTCACCCCGTGGTCGAACCTCAGTTTTCTCAGGGCGGGTGTCCCCCTGGAACGAGTTTCCCGGCATGTTGTGGTCTCCACGGATGCCTCCACCACGGGCTGGGGCGCCATGTGCAATGGACATGCTGCTGCGGGCTCCTGGACAGGACCCCAGCGGCTATGGCATGTCAATTGCCTCGAGTTGTTGGCAGTACGCCTGTCAGGGAGGACGAGGAGCAGGTCATTTTGGTCGCGCCGTATTGGCCCGGCCGGACCTGGTTCCCCGAACTTGCACTCCTCGCGACAGCACCTCCCTGGCCCATTCCTCTGAGGAAGGACCTTCTTTCTCAGGGACGGGGCACCCTGTGGCACCCTCGCCCCGATCTCTGGAGCCTCCACGTGTGGCTCCTGGACGGCTCGAGGTAGGTTTGAGTACCCTTCCACCAGCGGTGGCGGCTACCATCACTTCCGCTAGAGCGTCGTCCACGAGACACGTCTACGCGTTGAAGTGGAACCTCTTCGTCGACTGGTGCTCTTCTCACCGAGAAGACCCCCGGAGATGCTCGATCAGCGTTGTGCTTTCCTTCCTTCAGCAAGGGTTGGAGCGAAGGCTGTCTCCCTCCACCCTTAAGGTCTATGTTGCCGCCATTGCCGCACACCATGACCTAGTCGAAGGTAAGTCGGTAGGGAAGCACGACCTGGTCATCAGGTTCCTGAGAGGAGCGAGGAGACTAAATCCTCCTCGTCCTCCTCTCGTTCCCTCTTGGGACCTCTCAGTGGTTCTAACTGCCCTGAAGAGTGCTCCCTTTGAGCCCCTGCAATCAGTTGAGCTTAAGTTCCTGTCAATGAAGACAGCGCTCCTGGTTGCACTGGCCTCCATCAAGAGGGTAGGGGACCTGCACGCATTCTCCGTCGACGAAGCGTGCCTGGAATTCGGTCCGGCTTTCTCTCACGTGATCCTGAGACCCCGGCCCGGATATGTGCCCAAGGTTCCTACCACTCCCTTTCGGGACCAGGTGGTGAACCTGCAAGCGCTGCCCCCGGAGGAGGCAGACCCAGCCTTGGCACTGCTCTGTCCAGTACGCGCTCTTCGCGCCTATGTAGACAGGACGCAGTGTTTCAGGACCTCAGACCAGCTCTTTGTCTGTTATGGTGGGAAGCTGAAGGGAAAGGCTCTCTCCAAGCAAAGGTTGTCTCACTGGATAGTGGACGCCATTGCCTTGGCTTACCAGCAGCAAGGTCGACCGTGCCCCCTTGGTGTGACGGCTCACTCCACCCGGAGTGTGGCATCCTCTTGGGCTCTAGCGCATGGCGCCTCGCTAACAGACATCTGCAGAGCTGCAGGCTGGGCGACACCTAACACATTCGCTAGATTCTATAATCTCCGAGTGGAGCCAGTGTCCTCTCATGTACTCGCTTCAACTAGCTAGTACCGGACCCGCTCAGGTGTCTTCGCTTGCTCGCCATTCCACTCCACGGACTGGATACGTGCGATATTCTCCTCAGGTGAGCTTCCCCGAAAGCCCTGAGTTCCTCCAGCACTCCTGACGTCGGCGCCAGTGTCTATTGCCTGCGCGTCGGCTAGGTGCCTCCCGTGTGCATGGTCCCTCCCCTGAGCGACCCCCACATGTGTATTTCCACTGTAAGCCTCTCTGAGCATGTGTCTTTCCCTTGGCAAGCCACCTTGCCACCCCTGGGGTTGAAATATTCCACCTGCGGCTGGACACCCCAGTGTTCTCCATATGTTTCCTTCGGGTCATATGTGTATTCTCTAAGTCCCCCCCCCTCCGGGTTGGCATTAATTGCATACTTCCCCTAGCTTGGGATATGCTTCCCAGTGTACCTTGGTATTCCTGTGTTAAATGGAGTCCTTCGTCCAGTCTATGACAGGGATCTTGATTTACGCAGGGCACTGGAAGACAGCTGAGAAGGTGGCGTGATTAGACTGGTAACCCCATTCGTCGTCATCCGACGTAACTCGGAGTGACAACGAAAGGGAACGTCTACGGTTACGTATGTAACCCTCGTTCCCTGAGTAGGGAACGGAGACGTTACGTCTGCCTGCCACTTTCCGCTGTACCGCGGGGATCGCCTGAGCTCAGTCTTGGCTCCTCAGCGAAGAAACATAAACTGCTGTTGCGGACTTCCTCCTTTTATACCCACGAGGTGGGGCGGAGTTACGTCATGCAAATTCCGCAGACCCATGGCATTTCTTTGCCATTGGCTCGTTTTGTAATACTCGAAGTTGATAGGCTTTCTAAGCGAAACCCCATTCGTCGTCATCCGACGTAACGTCTCCGTTCCCTACTCAGGGAACGAGGGTTACATACGTAACCGTAGACGTTTCTTTTCCTTCATTATTCACAATGACAGGAGGACGACAATTATGCTCTAGTAGACAGAGAATGATTTAAGCAGTAGGCTGGAGGTTTTTAAACTCGACTGCTTGCTAAATGATCCATTTGAAGTTTGCAGTTCAGTCTATGAGTCTTAAAAGGAGTTTGAGTCCCCAGAAATCTCTTTCTTCAGAACCTCCTGCTGGCCTGGAGCTCCTCTGTAGATCTGCTGCAGTCGAGAGAAGGACTCTCCACATCCTTGTCCTCAAAGCCCCTTGAAGTCTGGGACAGTTTATGGCTCAGCATGGGCTTCAAATGTGTGCTTGTTCTTTCTCCAGCATCTCTGAAACTAGAGCACTTTTCTCCAACACCTGGTGGGAGAAAGACACGTCTGCACTCTCAAACCCCCATCTCTAATCACAAAACTCTCTCAACAGGATTCCAGCAAATGAGATAAAGACGAGAATTGAGAGGAAAATTGAGCCGTACGGTGAGTCTAGGCTCTAGACAATTACTGGTGGAGGTGTATCAGGTCTGCAGTCTGGACTTTGGATGAAAAGGTGGTGAGTCTGGGAGCACGGACTGTATTGATTTTGGTTCAGCAGCAGGTAATGTTTGCAATACAAAGCAGGTTGCACTGATTTGTTATTCCCGTAGAGGATGAAGGTTACCTTGGATACTTGTCACCTAGTTGATACACTTTATCCAAAGCAACCTACTGTAATAATCAGCCTGGACGTCTCTATGGAGCAATATATGATTATGTGTTGTGCTAAAGGGCAAGATGATGAAAGGGCTGAATGTGTTCCTGGGATTCAGACCTGCTGAAGTTCTTATATTTTCAAAGTACATTTAATAATGCATTTTTAAAATAAAATAAAAAATGCCAACAAGAAACAATGTTACACGTGCAATGCAGTGGACTTAATGTTGTATCTCGTTTGGTTTTCCAGTGTTATTATAGTGTTATAAATATCTTATACATCTACTTTAACAAAGTAGTCATGGTTTGGTCAAGTTTTCCCAATGGCACTGTATGCAAAATGTATATATTATATTATGTATTACATTTATTATTTAATTTTATTTCACACACAAACACACACATACAGAATATATATTAATATACAGGTGAAACTCGAAAAATTAGAATATCGTGCAAAAGTTATAATTTTGATGATTATGGCTTACAGCTTATGAAAACCCCAAATTCAAAATCTCAGAAAATTAGAATATCACATGAAATAAATAAAAAATATTATTTTAAATACAGAAATGTTGGCCCTCTGAAAAGTATAATCATGCATATGTATATAGTTATATATATTAAATATATTCGTTTCACGTTTTAATTTGAATTACAGAAATACATTAACTTTTAATTTTAATTAATTTTTCGAGTTTCAAGTATATACTGTATTTGACATACAATTCATCACCGGTGCTAAATTTAATTTTTTGTGTGTTTATTTATTTATCTTAGCTGTTTCCTGCACATGGAGGCTTGTTTCTGCCACGGAATAAAAAAGGTAATTGTGACATTTTATCTCGCAAATCTTTTTTTTTTTTACTTTTTTCTCCGCATTGCATCATAAAAACACGCAATTGCGAGTTAAGCTAGAATTGCGAGTTATAAACACTCAATTGCGAGAAAAAAAAAGATTTCGAGATATAAACTCACAATTGTGAGAGAAAAAAAGTCAGAATTGTGAGATAAAAAGTCACAATTATCTTTTACATTTTTTTATTCCATGGCGAAAACAAGCTTCCATACTTGCACCATCAGAGAGCCGCCATTGATAACGGATAGCTTTCCAGGTATTGACTAGCATTAAATCTAATCTCATGCAACTGTGCTGTTTTGTGGCTGTTGTTCTGTTGAGTTTAATTTAGGGGCACAACTCTGAAAAGAGTATCAAAGGAGATATCAAAGCCCTTTTCCCCTCCGCCTGGTTGTCGTTTTCTTTCTACAGCCATAGCATCTTAAGCAGCTTACGGTTCTTTAAGCTCCTTCTGCAACATTCACAATCTGTTCCCAGCATGGTCTCCTTTCCATTTCAACTTACAGTTAACTGTGAGCTTAATGTTCAAGCTGAACTGTAAGCTCAGTGTTACTGCTGGAACTGACGTTGCTGTCTTGTTCCAGCGCAGTGTATTGCATTATGCATGCTGCGACAGATGCTTCTGTATCTGTTCAAAACTACAAATGGCAGTACTATGCGTAGTGTATAAAGCTTGTAGTTTCAAAGCCCCCGATGAGCTATTTGACCCAACCCCCCTTTTAAAAAACACAGAAACTGAGGTTACAGAGAGGCACTTAGAATGAAAGTGAATGGGGACAATTTTAGGAGGATTTAAAAGCTGAAATTTTGAGGCATATAATTTTATTAAAAAGTAAAATAATTGTCTTGTTAACATTTTTTTATAATGCGAGCTGTAGAGTTGTTCTCATCATCTGAGTAGTTACGTTATCGTGGAGAAAAAGTACACAGAAAAGTAAACTGGATCAACATAGAACTGAATAATGACATGTCTTCTGTAGAGCTGCTTATAGCTGAATTGAACTCGTTTCATAATTGCTGAACTTTATTGTTATTGAACTGAACTGACTTGAGCTGAATAATGACAGCATTGCCTTTTTAGAGCTGCTTCATAGCAGAATTTGAATTTGAAGAAGTTTGCATCATTGGTTGTATATTGTATTGTATAAAGCACTATAAACAGAGGTAGAAAAAGGTAAAAAAAAAAAAAAATGTAAGTGATTTTTTTTTTTTTTCATATTGTTAGATTAAGCCAAGATTAGGCCTTATTTTAATTAGGACATTTAACAGCTTGTATACATTTTTATAAATATATTAGTCCTAGAATAAAAACATTACAGGTGTGCATCTTGAGACAAAACAATGACACTGATATTTTAAGATATTTAAGGTTGATTTGAGTTAAAACAGCTCAAACATACATTTTAGTCCAGGAAAAGGCTTAAACCTTGTCTGTGAAACCAGAGGATATTGCTGCTATTCTTTTGAAACATTGACTATTAAAACATTTACCGATTACCCCTTTAACTTTTATTGTAAGTCCCTTACTGTAACCCAGATTTTGGCTTTTTTTTTAAGAAAAAGGGAGTTGTGTGGTTATCACCATTATGCCAAATGCTTTTTTTTTTTTTTTTTTTGCTTGTTTTTTTGGAGGGGGGTTTGCAAAATGCTGTTGTTTAGGCTTAATTTATACTGAAACTGGGATATTCCTTTAGTTAAATTAAGTTAAGTTAAGTATGTTAGGTCTCCCCCTGCTGGCAGAATATTGAAACGCACGTGGCATCAGGCACAAGAAAGCATGAACAGAGGTGTGCTGCATCACATGACTACCATCTTTCATGCTGCTCTTGTCGTTCGGTTCTCAGCGGTGGCTCGTTCTATCTCCTGCATCTACATGCAAATGAATAGCAGAGGCCCAGAGCAGGAGAGAGAAGGACAACTCATAAATGAATCATTTTTCTGACACTGCCACCCCTGTCACTGGCTTAAACTGCAGAAGAGGGACCAGAAATGCCATGTTACCTGTGGTGGACGTAAAAAAAACATGCATTAGAAACTGTGCATGGAGCAAAAGGTAAAAGTTATGAAGATCATTTTCTTTCCCGGACTGAAATGCTCATTGCATGAGGAAGCTCTCTGGTTTTTATTTCCCTCTGGTTCAAGGCAGTGGCAAACAGCTCAAGTTCCATATTAAATTATGCAACACTGTTGTAAACTCACTGAGTTAGTCTCGTCAACACTGTGCATAAACAAGCAAACATTGCGAAATAGCTGATCGTTGAAGCTCAAAGGCAGAATGGAAGAAAATGATGCTTTCCCTGTTGCATGTTTACAAGGAGGGTAATTAGCAGGGTTAGCGAACAAATAACACCTGTTTGATTCAGGTCTGGAGAAAGTCCTTTGTGCGGAAAACAAAGGGGCTGTGTGAGTGTCCGTGAAAAAAAAACAACAGAGTGCATGATAATGAGATTCAGGAGAACAAAGCACTTGAGGCGAAAACAAGGGGGCGAGAAGGGTGGATCGGAAAAACCTCTGAACAGAATCCTGATGTTGTTTGTGGCCTCATGAAAATGGATTTTAGAAAACTATCATCTGAAACAACCCCTTTTTCCGAGTGAATGAAAAATGTATTCAGGTTATTTTCCATGCAGACAGCACGGCAAATGTCATTAATGAGCATCAGTAACTGGTTGAAATTAAATCACATGCTTTATATGTATAGGTCTATGGATTTTCCAAGGAGAAGGATTTTCGCTCTGCTCATTTTCCTGGATGGAAGAGCAGAAAACCATGTGAGAATAATATGAATATGAAGTTTGGAACCTGTTTCATTAGCTTCGGCAGTCCAATTATGCTTCTGTGCACACGTCCTGCATATGATTTGCATGATTGTAAATTCGTCCCGTAAGGACTGCAGAATTTAGTGTGTTTAAGCACCAATTAAGATTTGGTGGTTTCAATAATTTTATGTTAATTTGCAGAATTACAGCGTTGAAAGAATGTGAAATAAGGGAGAACGGGGTTAGTTGTTACTTTACTGGCTTTCATCTAAAAAAGCTGGCTTTAACTTTAAAAAATACATTGACAAAATGCCCCATTATTTGTGTTCAAATGAGGAAAAATCCATCCTTTAAGGACACCAATTTTCTTTGTGAATGAATAATGTATCGAAATAAATAAATGTTCTTCCTTAAAATGCAGGTCGCATAAGTCAGGACACCCCTATGTTAAATTCCCATAGAGACAGCAGATTTTTATTTTTAAAGGCCAGTTATTTCATGGATCAAGGATACTATGCATCCTGATAAAGTTCCCTTCATCACATACCCTTCACCATACCTAGAGATTGACATGGGGCACTTTCCATAAGATCATCTCTCAATGCAAATCATACCAGCTATTAGCCTAACTGAAATAACACCATGTCAATCTCTAGGTATGGTGAAGGGTGTGTGATGATGATGTGGGAACTTTATCAGGATGCATATTATCCTGGATCCATGAAATAACTGGCCTTTAAAAATAAAAATCTGCTGTCTCTATGGGAATTTAACATAGGGGTGTCCTGACTTATGCAACCTGTATTTTAAGGAAGAACATTTATTTATTTACGATACATTATTCATTCACAAAGAAAATTGGTGTCCTTAAAGGTTGGATTTTTCCTCATTTTTTAAATTAAGGCATTAAGATCAATTTCCAAAAGATGATTTTTTTATTCCTCTTTTTACTCAACTTTAGCATGGGTGTGTTCACTTATGCTATCCACTGTATATGCATATATGCAAATTAACTTTCAAAAATAAATAAATGCAGTTAACAGTATGACAATAATCCCTGGTCTTCATTTTGTGGTTCGTCTGGAGAGGTAACAGCATTGGTTCTCATTGTTCACTACAATTAATGTTGCATGAAAATAGAGCTTGAAAATGGGAATTTAATTAGAGCATAAATATTTTGAATCATCTATTTTTCCGAGTTGATTCGACCACGTGGACTTAGAGAACCCTAAGCTGTGCTATAATTAACACACACAGCTCTGCAACCTCAAGACGTAGGAGCCTTTTCTGTCTCCATAAAGGTTTATCATAATCAAAGTGTTTTTGTACTGTGTGCTAAACATAGTTAAAATGCTTCGTGTTTATGCTACCAAGCTGTTAAATTTAATTCTCTGATAATTTGGTCAAACTTATTTTTTATCAAACGTACCGGTACCAGTCAGTACTAAAAAAAAAAAAAAAAGATTGCACTAGCAGTTCTGCATTACCGGTAGTACTAGGGTTGCCAACCAACCGTTTCGTATAAGGATCCAGGATAACATGCATCCTGATAAAGTTCCCTTGGCCTTTGGAATTAAAATATCCCACATCATCACATTCCCTTCATCATACCTAGAGATTGACATGGTGTTATTTCAGTTAGCCTAATAGCTGGTTTGATTTGCATTGAAAGATGATCTTATGGAAAGTTCCCCATGCCAATCTCTAGGTATGGTGAAGGGAATGTGATGATGTGGGTCTATTTTAATTCCAAAGGCCAAGGGAACTTTATCAGGATGCATATTATCCTGGATCCATGAAATAACTGGCCTTTAAAAATAAAAATCTGCCTGACTCTATGGGAATTTAACATAGGGGGGGCCTGACGTATGCACCCTGTATTTTAAGGAAGAACATTTATTTATTTATGATACATTATTCATACACAAAGAAAATTGGTGTCCTTAAAGGTTGGATTTTTCCTCATTTTTCCAATTAAGGCATTAAGATCAATTTCCAAAAGATGATTTTTTATTCCTCTTTTTAGGCAACTTTAGCATGGGTGTCCTAACTTATTCACACCACTGTATATATAAGGAACTTAAAACTTTAAAAAAGGACCGTCAAGCCAATATTTAAAGCCAAATATTTATTCATTCATTTATTTTTTTATTTTTCTTGTTACAGTAGTTATTGGGGTTTATATATTTTTTCATTTTAATTCTACTTCTTTAAATTCAAATTTTAGTTCTAGTTTCTATATATAATCTGAATTCAAATTCAATATATTCCCATTCTGAGAGGTACACAACCTTGCTGCACACACACATATATATATATATATATATATATATATATATATATATATATATATATATATAATGTATGTATAAAAGCTTCATAAAAAGTGTTGCCAATAATTTTTGTCCAAAGTAGAATCATAAAATGCGGGTGTCATTTCCACCATTTCTTTATAAATCAATTTCCTGAGACCCAGATAATGGGCTCATTGGTTTAATGATTTCACATCACATCAGAATGGGATCAGGGATCAATCAGAAAAGGGATAACCACATGACTAAAGAAGAGAGGTTGACTGTCTGACTGACAGGCAGGATAAAGGACTTCTGCAGTCTCTCGTTCTGTAAATCTGGGTCAGGCGCTGCTGTGAGATTCTCTTTAAACTCAAAACCAGCCATAACCAGGTCTTAGTGCATTTTAGCTTTGATCAAATGCTGTACGGTGTAACTGACAAGGCCATTTGTGGCTATATTTAATTCACCTACTACAAAATATGGGGCGGCCGGTGTTAAAATACTTGAATGGAGAAGTCACTGAACTTTTTTTCATCAGTAGATGTTCTGATGTCCCTAAAGACTATATTTAGATCTTTAAAGGAAAGAACTGAGCTGATTTGGTAAACCACAGTGGACCGAAGTAAATCGGGGGCGCTTTTTCCGTAGCGCCTCTTGCTTTTCGCTTAATTATTTAACACCTCAGAGCGAACTGAACTGAGAAAGATGATGTGGGAAATCAAGTCCAGCTTGTTCAACCAGAATGTTCAAGCCACATTACGACCCCAAATCCGTCAAAAAGTTGGGCCATTTTGTAAAATGTAATAAAATCAAGAATCTGTGATTTGTTAATTCTCTTTAACCTTTATTTATCTGACAAAAGTATAAAGAAAAAAATTCCAATGTTTACACTGACCTAATTAATAGTATTTTGTAAATGTAAAGAAATGTTGATTTTGATGGCTGTAACACTCCAAAAAAAATAAAAAAATAAAAAATAAATTGGGACAGAGGCAAAATAAAAGGGAAAAGACTGTAATATCCAAATTAAACTGTTTTGAAACGGGTGAACTGGTAATAGGTGAGGGGATTGTGTTTGGGTATAAAAGGAGCATCCACCAAAAACTCGGTCTTTGCAAGCAAAGATGGGTCATGGCTCACCACTTTGTGCCAAATTTCATGAGAATTGTCAAACAATTAAAAAAATCACATTTCTCAATGCAAGATTGCAAATTATTTAGGTATTTTGCTAACTACTATACATAATATTGTGAAAAGATTCAGGGAATCCAAAGAAATCTCAGTCTGTGTGGGCAAGGCAAACCTCTGTTGAATGTGAAATTCCTTTGAGCCGTCAGATAGCATTGCATGAGAAACCATCATGCTACTGTATTAAATATAACCACATGGACTCGGGAGAACTTTGGAAAAGGACTGTCACAGTCTGACGCTGCATCAAGAAATGCAACTAGAATCTCTGTTACTCAATGAGAAAGCTATACATCAGTTCAATGCAGTTCTCTGGGCCCGAGCACATCTCATGGTCTAAAACAAAGTGGAAATATGTGATGTGATCAGTTGAATCCACATTTCAGCTTGTATTTGGAAAAAACTGACTGAGTTCTCAGTCCTGAAGACGGGCGGCATCAGCGATAGGTACAAAAGCAAACATCTTTAATGGTATGGGGGTGCATCAGTGCAAACGGTATGGGCAACTTGCATATATGTGAAAGTACCATTGATGTGGAGGCGTACTGTATATTGGGATTGTATAAAGACATACTGTCATCAAGATGACATCTCTCCTGGGAAGCAAGACAATGCCAGGCCTCATTTTGCACATGCTAAAATAGAGTATTTTGACACTCTACTCCATAGAAGTGACGTGTTTGACTGCCTGCCTGCTTTGCAGATCTGTCTCTCTTTGAAAATCTATGGTCCATCATGAAAAGGAGAATCAGACAACGATGGCCACAGACTGTTGTATGTTGTATGTCTTGTATCAGGCGAGATTCGGCAAAAATTCCACTTGCAAAATTTCAACAATTAGTATCCTCAATTCCCAAACATTTAAGTGCAATTAAAAGGAAAGGTGATGTGACATAGTGGTAAACATATCTCTGTCCCAACTTTTTTTGAGTGTTGCAGTCATCAAAATCAAAATGGTAACACTTTATTTTGATAGTCCACTTTAGACATTCAACTAACTATAAGTAACTTTGCAGCTACATGTCAACTAACTGTCATTAGAGTATTAGTAGACTGTCTGCTTAATATCTGCTAACACTTTAATTTGTTGGTCCCCCAACAGATACTCTACTGACTATAGGTAACTTAGCAACTACAAGTCAACTTGTTCTCCTAACCCGAACCCTAACACCTAACCATAACCTAACAGTCTACTGACAGTCTACTAATACTCTAATGACAGTTAGTTGACATGTAGTTGAAAAGTTACTTATAGTTAGAAGATAGTCTAAAGTGACTATCGAAATAAAGTGTAACCATCAAAATTTGTGTATATTTACACAAAAGAGAATCAACAAATCACTGATTCTTGATTTTATTGCATTTTACAAAATGTCCCAACTTGTGGATGTATATTAAGCAGACGTCTGTTGAGATGTCTTTACCTACAAAAGCTTTATGAATAAAAGATGACAGTTGTTCACCTGAAATGAATGCTGGTGTTTTTGATGCCAACAAGGTGGAGACGTCGGCACAGGGAATGTCTGAACTTAAGAATTAATAATCACTCTTTTTAAACTCCTCTCACTCCAATCAACAACAGACCTCTTGTTATTGATTGCACAACAGTGTGTGATGCAAGAGAAAATAACTCGTTTGCAAGAAGCATTGAAAGTCCACTTTGGTGTACGTGTAAAGCTTTGATCAGTTCATTTAAGAAAAATCAAAGGCAGATGAAAATCTTTGCCGTATCTGTATCATATGTGTGGAAATAGTACATTCAGTATCAGAAGTCTAGAAAGAGGCATCCGAATATGAGCTTTATTGTGGATTTAACGGCACATGCATCATTATTGAAGCAAAAAAACTGCTCAGATCTGCAGTGCAATTTTGAATGCAAAGGAACATCCTTTTTCTTGCCAGACGGTGCAATTAGTGACCCTCATCATTGTAAGCTTTAGTAATGAGCATCGCAGAGGCGCGTAGTATGATCAAAGTGAAAGTATACTGCAGCTTCTATTATTTATGTATTGCTGAACAGGAAAAACATTCACAGAACTCACAATTTTTTTTTTAAATAGAGTAAAATCAGGCAGAGCTCAAGTATCATGTATCATTATTTAGAAAATAAATCTGGGTTGTGAAATCTCGATAAAATCTCTCTGTTGTTGAGAAGTTACAAAAGTTCTGCTACTGCAATGGTTTAGTTTAGGTTTAGGGTGGAGCTGATTTTTTACCTCCATTTGGCCTAAAACACTGTTTGTTTGTCATCCAGTTTGAAATGTTGCAAACACTGAGGTTTTTTGGCGTTTTCTCCATATTTACGATACTTTGCAGCCTATAGCCACTGCTTACAACGCACTGGATCCTTTACTAGAAACTAAAAATAACTCACCTCCGCTAAACATTTAATCTTTGAATTCTTGCACCCGAGAACAATACAAGTCGACACCATTATGACTAAAAGTTTGCTAAGAAGTATTTCCTACTAAAGCAAGGTGCTGTTTGACTCAAGCGTATCCAACACTGATGGGAGTGACCTTTAAAGGCAACATTATCATACCTATTTAGCAAAGGGATGACAATAGCTTTTATTCTCTGTTATCTGTTTGCACTATTAACGCCCGTAGAAAGCAGGTGGTAAATGTAATTTTAAGAAAGATGTTTGTTTGCATGTTGTATTGATTGTGGTATAGCAGTTATTCATCAAATGATGGAGAAGAATGTTATTATATAGCCTACTTTGGGCATTTTTGAGAGATTCAGATGCCTGGATCGCAGTGGTGGTCAGTCCCAGCATTAATATGTTGGATTGAGGTAGTCCACAGTAACCTGCCTGAAATTAAATAAACGTCGATATCAGCGGGTCCAATTCCTATTGAATTCTTAGTGAATTCCCTCTTGAATGATAAGGAGATATCAAGCCTTCTAAGTGGAGCAGGTTCACTAATTTCTCGTTTCCCAAAGACAATAATCTGAATTTGTTTCAGTCCACCAGGAGTATCAAAATTGACACATGAAACACAATTGAAAATCCACTTTCTGAACTCATTAAGACCCCCAAAGACCAATAGATGATTATTTCAACCACTGATGTATGTAACCAGCCAGTAATCTGTTTAACTGATGCTAGTCTGATACAATTGATTTTATGGCCAAAAACCTGCAGCTCTTTAGGCTTTTTCACAGTAATCTGTTTTCCTGTAGGTATTGGATATATTTAATCTATTTTCGACCCAAGAGAGCAAACAGAAATTTACAGACCACTAACCCCATTCTCATGGGGATCCTTTCAATTCTATTAGTGTCAATTTAGCTGCTAAAACTAGGGCTGTCATTATTACCCATATGGGATTACTGGCATGATTTGGTCAAAAAGATATGGTTATGAGTTAAGATGTAGAGATGTTTGTTTAACGGAAGAGCTTTTTAGAATGAGAAAAATGTCCTTCTTTGCTATAGCTTCTTGATTCTATGTGTCTTATTTAGGAGATTGGAGAACTACAGCTGAATTACTGAGTCTGCACCATATTTCTCTCTTAGAATAAATGAATAGTGGTAAATCGCAAGGCCCGCCATATTGAGCTGAAGCATTAAAAAACACAACACACATTTCAATTAGAGGTACAGAGATTGAAAAAAATAGTGCAAAACACTCTGAGCAAAATGAAGGGGTTGTGTAGTATAGCAGGGCAATTTGAACTGCATCTCATGCATTCAATTATACAGCATTTCTTTAAGATGCATTCAATAGATCGCCTTGGTAATCAGTCATTTTGCTGTTTTGAAAGTCCTATAGACAGAATTGAATTGGGAATGTTTATGTTGAACAGATCAATTCACATTGTTTCATTCCGGTAGAAAATAAGTTATATAAATGCATGCCCATTTGTTTGGACTCAGAAAGACAGGGTAACCCTAGCCTGAGACACAGTTGAACAAGATTACACTTGTTCCCATCAGAATTACCAAAAAAGTAGAAGTGTAAAACTTAAAAGATACAGGAGTTTTGGAGTCAGTATGATTTTTTTTTTTTTATAAAAGAAAGAAATTAATAATTTACAATAATCAAAATTGACAATGTTACAAAAGATTTATATTTCAAATAAATGTTGTTCTTTTGAAGTTTATCAAATAATCCTGCATAAAAATAATATGTATCACAGTTTCCACAAAAATTATGAAGCAGCATTATTATCAACATTGATTATACTAATAAATGTTTCTTGAGCAGAAAATCAGCATTTGAGAATGATTTCTGAAGGATCATGTTGCACTGAACACTGTAATGAGTAATGATGCTTAAAATTCAGCTTTGCCATCATAGGAATACAGGTAACTTACATTTTAAAATAGAAAACAGTTATTTGAAATTTAAATAATATTTCACAATATTAATGTTTTTACTGTATTTTTGATCAAATAAACGCAGCATAGGAGACTTAAAATATATTGACCCCAGACTTTGAACAGTACTGTAGCCTTATTTATAACAAATGTGACTTATCTTACAATTGATATCACAATTATAGCTTAATTTCCTAGTATTCGACATAACTTCTCATCTTTTTTTTACTTTGGTGACTGAACAGCCTGAACAATATTAATCAGGTGATATTCATGCTAAACGGAAAGTCTTTCACTCTGAATTCATCAGAGTCCAGAGGTCAGACTGACCATAATCATAATTCATGACACACAGACTCATTTAATTTCTGTGTTCCCAAGCCATGGGCACTATTTCAAGCCTTCTGTCTAGACATCACTCTAAGAAACATCGCTCCTAAAGAACAGGGAAATCAGGGATGATAAACCTGTGTCGTGTCATTGGCGCCAAGGGAGAGGTCCGTCCCACAGCGGCTGTTTGTTCTGTCTTGCTTTCGATTAGTGGAATTAGATCCTGCCACCAATGTGTATTCAGTGATCTGGATGGAGTTTGGCAGCCACATAGTGCAGTTTATGGACATTAACACAACAGCAGTGCCATCTATCCAACGGGTTGGGTAACTAGAAATTTTGTTTATGGATTGTTTGGTCATGTAACATCTGGAATAGGGCCTGTTTCACACATCCTCTGTCGGTAGTGTGTATTTATTTGAACAGATTGCAGTGTGCGCACGTCCCAAAAACACAACTTAGAGTAGAAGGTCCAATGAGCCTATTTTTTTTGCTGTGTACTATAAACTAACAGAATCTTGAATCTGGAAAGAAAAAAAAAAATATGTCTGTCAGCTAACACACAAACAACACTATGTATTCAGTAAATCTATCTAAATTTAAGCAGTTTAAAGCTATACTATAGTGTTTGGGTTGCATTCTGTGTATATTCATTAGCATTTAGATGTAAATGTCTAAAAACGCAAGCCTGCTTTCACGCTACTAAAATGCTCACATGCCACAAATGCAGGATAATAGTTGGCATACTATGCAAAAATAACAGTGAAGCAGAGCACTTGGGGATCTTATGTGGGTGAGTGGACTTTTTGTTTGTCTTGCACTGGAAATACTGAAAAGTGTGTCATACTGCTTTATAAGTTTCTCCACATTCGTTTTTGTTTCTGTAAAAAAACTAAGGTAAATGTTAATGGACAAGAGCACTAAAGCCTGAGAGGGATTTAATTGCTATGTTCAGAGGCCTTAGCATCTTTGTTTTGCCCCAGTGAGTGCAATCTGTGAACTTTCTTAAAATGAGTGCAATCTGTGAACTTTCTTAAAATGAGTGCAATCTGTGAACTTTCTTAAAAGCCTCCCTCAGAAGAAACAACAGTAGGACATTGTCAACAGGAAAGCAAACTAATAATTAGAAAGTTTCTGGCAGTATATATTTTTTTTATCTCAGTAAGCATGCAAACTTCAAAATTAATACATAATCAATCCTTCCAAAATGTTTGTTTTTTTTTTGTCTTACCCTGATTAACCATTGTAGACTTGTGTTTATATTTTAGACTGACTCGCACGTCCCGCACGTCACATATTGAGAAAATGTCCCACATTTTCGTCAGTCTGTTGGTTTTTAATGATCATATTAAGAAAACGTGCATGCGTTCTTTTGCCTTTTTAAGAAAACATTTTATTTATTTGTTTTGCGGCGTAGTTTTTCACCTATATTTAACGGCGCTTCGTCAGAAGTACAAATACAACAGCCGTTTTTAAAATCCTATCCAATGGTTGAAAGCACAGGAGTAAACACGGTCACTAGTGGGTTGTGACGCTGTCAATCAAAATGTGGAGCGGTGATTCTTTCATGTGTTTCTGAAAACAAATGGATAATTCGGTAAATTTTGATTTAACAGAATTTATCAACTTGTTGCTGCTGTGGTTGTTTTAATTCACATCCTTTCTAAAAATATGAAAGTTTTTGGTTTTATATATTAATATATAAGATTGTCAATGATCTAATTTCATGTTGTTTTACATTTTATTTGTTCGTTATTTATTTTGTTGGATTTTAGTTGGACTTGGTCAGAAATGTTTCATAAATAGTGATCTGCATGATGCGGCTGCCTTTGGGCTCAGTGATGATGAATTTAAATGTCATGTAAAATAGACATGTTATGTTACATTGTGATGTAATGGTGTTTTCTGGAAGGGACTAAAGAACAAAGAATTTTTATCAGCTGAAAGGCAGAATACAAATGTTTTTATTAAGTTAGATAAACATTAAACAACAGTTTCAGGTTATGTTTTAGTGTTGGTAACATGTCCCACATTGTCCCACCCAAACTTATAATCGTCCCACATTTGGTTTGTTTGATGGTGGTCACCCTAGTTAGTTGTCACAACGAGCGAGAAAAGTTGACATGGAAAACGCTAAATCTCCAACCTCCGGGAATCACCCGTTTTAAACAAACGGCGAACAGAGGAGAGTCTGCTGGCAAAAAGACAACGCAACAGAGCTCGTAATAAAACAAGAATCAACATTGGCTTGGCTTTACAGAGATGGCGAGATCTGAGGGATTAAAAATGTTGTAAAAGCAGCGCAGAGATGTCGCTTTTATTACTCAACAGGTGAGTAAGGTATTTTATTGAACAGATGAATTGCCATGTGTAGCTCTCTAACAGAGTTCATAGTAAAGTATTACCTATTGTGAAAGGTCATTTCATTATGGTTGTTGTAACACTGTGCAGGAATAACCGTGTATATTGATGGGTACAGCTACAGTAACTACTAGTCTAACTAGTACTAACACTTAAGCCTATTAGTGGATGTATATGCAGTGAATGCAGGATAACCATATTCATCCACACAGTCACGCAGTCGTCCAGAAACGAAGCACAACCAATGGTTTTTTAACCACTAGAGGGCCAAGAGTTACATAGCTTTAAAGGGGAACTATGCAGTTTTTTTTTAGCTTAACTGAACAGCTTCGGAGTTATTGGAATGGTTATATGACTTTTTTCGGGTTGAATGGTGGCCGTCTCGTCTTTTGTAATGTTTACATTACACTCAAAAAACACAAATGAAATTATAGGCTACAGCCTAGGCTATTGGCTATTTACTTGTAATTTAGCTGCAATCATGTAAAAACGTTATAAGCCATCAAACGCGGTAGGCTTCTTTATTATTATAAAGTGCAGAGGCCGTGAGTGCAGATACGCTCTGCGTGAGTGGTATTTACGACAGTAACGTTAAATACAAGTACTCTACAGCGACTCTAGGGGGCGCTGTTTGACAAAAACGGAATTCCTACATAGTGTGCCTTTAATTGTTCCACATTTGACAGGAGGTAAAAGCATTTTTTTGTGTGTGTAAGTCAAATAAAATTCTCTCACTTGTATTTTCTTAGTGGTATGGACCCATATATACATAGCAACCATACTTAGGATATTAGATCTTTTCTGTCCGTCTTTGGATGTAGATTGAGAGGCTTCACACTGAGTTGTTTGCTCCGTTTGCCAGCGCTCAGTTCCGGCTGCAACATTACATCTGCTGTTTTCCAAACTTCTAGCAGTCAGGTTTTTCATCTCCAGAGCCCTTCGATCGCACACTTTTCACCTCATTACAATTGCATTTATTTATTTAAATATTTAATTTGTTAATTAGTCTAGAAATTTTAATGGAATATCCAAACAAGCATTGATTCACAGTCCTCTTGCGATTAAGTGGAAATGTGCCAGTTCTGGAAATGAATCTCTGCAGTAACAATGCAGCAGTATCATTTGTTTTACTTATCATAGTGATACAGTTAGGAGTCTTTAAACAAAATAAAGTTAATTTTAAGGTTCTTTGAGCACTTTAGGTTCCACATAAAGCCTTTCAAATGTTCCTGAAGCTAAACTTGTAGAGCACAACACAAGCAATGGCATCATATGAACAAATAATCATAGCAACAAAAAAAAAAAAAAAAAAAAAAATCATAGTAATTAATCCTTGGCATCAGCAGCCCTGGGCAGAATATGCGTTTGATGCTGACAGTACATTTACTCTGCACTAAACAGCAAATGTATTCTATGTGTATTAAAAGGACATTGCATTCATGGTTGTCATGGGGCTGGAAATAGAGGAGTATTAAAGGTATAGTTCACCCAAAAAATGTAAATTCTGTCAGTAATTACTCTCCCTCATGTTGTTCATACCCGTAAGACCTTCGTTCATCTTCGGAACACGAATTAAGATATTTTTGATAAAATCTGAGAGCTTGATCACTCCTCCATAGGCTTCTATGGGATCGAAACTTGCCTGATTTTTTTTTTAAACATTTGCATGTTTAAAATAGTCCAAGTGACTACAGTGGCTCAACCATAACCATCCAACCATTCCAGTTTATTGGAACTGAACACAGAGAAAGCACCAGCTATCTATCATTTAAGTTCACACTCAAGAGATGGATTAAAAACAATCAAAACTGCAATCATCAATAGTTGGTTTACCTTATCTTAGGTACTGCCCCTCTTTGTATTGTACTTATTTGTTTAATTATTTTATTTGTTCCTTTCTTTCTTTTTTTTTCTCTTAATTTGGTTTCTGTCTTTCATGTATTCTTGTATTTATTATTAATGTAATATGATGATGTGTTGACCTGCCAAGGGACAACAGATGAAAATGAGCTTTTCTGCTAACTCTGGCGCATTTACATTTTGAGAATTGTCAATTGATGTGCATTGTCCCTTTTAAATAAAAATAAACATTTAATAAGTTTATCAAGCGATGAGAATACTTTTTGTGCGCAAAAAAAACATAACGACTTTATTTAACTTTTTATTTTCTGGCCTCATCACACGCATCACACACACATGACCAGCGTCGGCCAATAGTGAGCCTACGTTCGTTCGGACGTACAACAGAAGCGCTGCGCTGTTACACGACGTGAACTTGAAGAAAATCAATAGTTGAATAAAGTTATTTTGGGGGGTTGGAACAACATGAGCGTGAGGAATTACTGACAGAATTTTCATTTTTGGGTGAACTAACCCTTTAATAGAACTTTTGCACAAAAAAACATGTATGTTTGATGTGAAAATATGCCTCAGAACAAAAGGCCAATGGAAATGCTCTGGTTATTAAGTAAAATATGTATTTCAACAACAAAAATCTGTATCTCATTTCCAAACCACCTGCAATCCAGTTAAACAGTGTAAGCCATAGTCATGAATGTCATAAATATTTAAATTAAGTCATTCATTTAAGTCATTCGAAATCAAATACTTCTCTAGTATGCGAAGAACAGTATACCAAAAGAGTAGTATGTCTGAATACATAGTATTCGAAAAACAGTAGAGGAAAGTCCTCAGATGACCTACTTCCACCGTGCATTTGATGGATACTTTACTATTCTTTTTTAATGTGTCTCAAACTCAAACTTAAGTATAACCCATAGTAGAACGGCTTGTTCAAATGAAAATGTGTAATGTATGCAAGGATGCAATAAATTGATCAAAACTGACAGTAAAGAAATTTACAGTTACAAAATCTTTCAAATATATTCTGTTCTTTTAAACATTCATCTAAGAATCCTGAAAACATATGATTTCCACAAAAACGTGAGGCAGGACCACTGTTTTAAAAATTAATAATAGTGAGCAGCAAATTATTTCTGAAGGATAATGTGACACTGAAGACTGGAGTAATAATGCTGAAAATTCAGATTTGCCATCACAGGAATAAATTACTATTTAAAATACATTAAAATTGAAAATAGTTATTTTAAATGGTAATAATATGTTTCACAATGTTATACTTTTTCTTTTTTTTTTTTGTTTTACTGTATTTTCAATCATATAAATGCAGCCCTGGTCAGAATAAAAGACTTATTTCAAAGACATAAAAAAATATTACCAAACCCAAACTTTTAAGAAATAAATAAAAAAGCTTTGTTTAGTATAGTAAGGCTCAGTTAAATGACTGGAAGATGAGAAGATGTCTAGTTTTTTAGTTTTGAAAGTAGCCTAAACACAAGAGCAGACTCCATATGCCAGCTGCATGCTTTTAATAGAAGAATAACGCACACTCAGCAGGGTTCACTCAATAAACGTGTACAAAGAGAAACCGTCCAGGATCTTAGTCAGCAAAAATGCCACAAGGTCCCGCTGTCAACATATTGACTTCAACAAACTTCTCCATTCTAGAAAAGACAATGTAGTAATTCATTTTATTGACATGCCCTGTAAACACATCCACTTTTCTGATTAGCCAATCAAAATATAATTTCCTGTAATTCTATCTCTAATGTTGTGCAAGCGATACGTAATTAAGAAATCAATTAGCGTGTGCTGCTCACTCACTACACACAATGCTTTTATGTATAATTAATTAGGCATAATATCAATCAGCCACATTAGTATGTGCCATTCGTAGCAAAAACAATGAGCCGAACAAAAATTTACCCCAACAGTGCATTTATTAAAGACTTCACAGGGAAAAGCAATGAGGTGGAGTGACAGTGCTCTTGCGGGTGCGATGCAAATCTGTGCAGGAAGTAAAAGTGATGTTAACATGTTACCAAAATAGGTGGGACAGCAGCGGGCCACCGAGGGACCCCGTCGAGTCTGCATCTGGAATTGTGGAGAGGAATGAGTTATTAGTCCTTATTTTGTTGCTCTTCGTGACAATAACAATGACAGCTTGCTCTCATGTACTACTGTGTGCTTGGATTAGCATGGATGATTTTTTTCTGGCTTTCTTTTTTTTTTAGATTGAATCCATGCAGAATTGGAGCTGAAGCTATTCATTAAAATCACTCATCATGGCCTACTGGGCTGTGAAGGCAGTAACCAGAAATCTATAAAACCCATTTTAAAAGAAATTGTTATTGGTCAAGGTCCTTCATGAAGGTATCGGTTATATCGAGGTATCAACATCGTCTGAAATGTGGATAGTTAAGACATGATTGTGGCCAATGGGTTAATCATTGAATAGACATCACTTTAAAAGTGGCTTTACAATGTTTTTTTTTTATATATATATATTCTTATATCATTGAACATAATACCATCACTGGCCTGCAGTCCAAAGCAATCCATTTTGCAGTCAAACTTTGCAATGTTTGCTATATTCTGCTAAATGTTAAATTACTGGTCAACATGTAAATATAACACTCAGATCCACAGAAGATGAAGATGATTATAAAATAACATGAGATTTATTACAAACTCAAAGCCAACATGCGAGACAGTGTGCTTTCCCCAAAAACAAACAACCCTTTTTTTTTGGCGTAATTGTGATGTAACTGCATTTTTAAGAAACTGTGTGAAGTTAAACGACATTCTGATTCTTTCAGTTTATCCCGTTGTCTTTGAATGCAGTCCTGTGCCGACTGTGGATTCACAAAAATATTTGATATTTTTCAAGCTTTATATATATTATATATATAATATTATATTATATACAGACATACAGTCATGGTCACCCTTGGAAAATATGAACAAAGAATCCTGTGAAAATAATTATGTTACTGTTAATCCTTTTGATCAAAAAGTGACATCGCTAACTACTGGCCTAACAGCATAATACAGCGTTTTTAATCGCTTTCACAGATCTGTGTGAATGGGGATCATTTTACAATGTTGTCGTCTGTACTCAAAAAACGCAAAGGAAAAAATGTCCGTTTTAGTACATTCTTGTCGTCTAAATGTACCCTAACTTTGCTTTCCATGTAATCAGCTTTTCCCCTCATGCCCTCATTTTCCCTTGGCTAATTTATTCTTGCATTAATTGTGGCTGTCCATTGACATCAACTCTCCATCAACATGTGGAACATGAATGTAATCTCTTCCTTTTCCACTCGAGCACCTGAGAGTGAGATTGGTGGGGGGGGGGGGGGGGATTTTAGCATCAGCACCATGTGGGAAACGAGCCTGAGGCAATTAGTCATAGTAATTAACATCACCTCAAACTAAAGCAGGCAAAAGCCAAGTTACATAAGAGGAGACTACAATTAGACCTGCTGTCAAAAGTCTACAATTAAAGCCGAATCCTCGTGCCACAAAGCTCCGGTTAACAACACTCCAATGTTTTGTTACTGAAGCTTTATGACATTATTATTTCAGAGACAAATCCTCAGAGTTTCTATTATTTTCCCCCTTATAGTCACATAGATAATTAATGCTGTATTTGCAATTATAATTGTTTTTCTTGTTCATTGCAGTTTCATTTTGCCTTTTAACTTCGATGAGAGGCTTAATATTACTGTCTTTATATCGGATTTATTTTCTTATGAGCTGTCCATTAATAGATTGTTTGGACAGCAACCATCTAAAAATCTAAGGGTGTTTTTGATAGGGCATTGCAATGAGATTGCTAAGGCATCCTGGGTGGTTGCTAAAGTGTTGCTTTGTGGTTGCTAGGGTGTTCTGGGTGTTTGTTAGAGCATCCAGGGTGGTTGCTGGGGTGTTGCTATGTTGTTTCTAGGGTGTTCTGCGTGATTGCTGGAGCATTCTGATGGTTGGGTGTTGTGGGTGGTTGCTAGAGTGTTGCTATATGTTGTTAATAGGGTGTTTTGGGTGATCGCAGGTACAGAGCTGTTATGGCTGACATGTTCTCACAAGTGAAGGCAAATGCTTATATTGGTGGAAAAACAGCTCCTGTGTGCATTATAGAATGAAATAAGACAATGGAACTGCCAACAATGTTTAGAAACAAAATCAGTAAAATAGTCAAAACTGACACCAAAGTGCCTCTTTTTTTTACCACTGGCTGAAATGGAAAAGACTCAGATTGTTGTTTTGTCAGTAAAGAAATGGTTGCTAGAGTGTTGCTAAGGGTTGCTAGGGGGTTGTGGGTGGTTGCTAGATGACACAATTCCCTTGTGATGTCCTCCTTCCCTTTACCTCTGTACTGATAAAACGTTGTCGGGATAATTCCGATTCATGCGGCTACGCGGAAGCTATAAAAAAATTCTCAGAGCCACCAGGCACTATTTTATGCAAATGAACGGCCGGATCGCATTAAAGAATTTTCTGTTAGAACGGTGTCGTGTTAGCGGCCCCTAAGTTAATAACTAATGATCGTTGCGACGGAAGTGAATCAATCAAAACTAACTTTAGCTGGACAATAACTTTATTCTAGAGCTGCTGTAAAGCCAAAACGATCTTTGTTACTTGAATTTCCTATTATCACTGTAAAACTGCTTTGAAACAGTCCATATTGTTAAAAGCGCTATCCACACGTTTCCTACGTCCCATGAGGCCTTGCGTCAAAAGTGGGCGCGTCTTCCGGTTCGAAGTAAACAAGCGAGACCTGACGGGACACTCGTTCATTCATTCAACAGTTGACAGTCATTCAAGATGTAACGTTAGCGATCCAAACTTGCTAACGATGTGGGAACATAACCTCAACGAAATTAAAAAAGGGTGAAATAGCAGTAACTTAGGCTACTAGGGATGGGCATTCGATTACATTTTCTTAGTCGATCGTCGGGAGAATTAACGATCGACTGAAGGTGATGATACACAGGGCAACTTTTCGAGCAATGTTGCTCGGCAATGTTGCCGTCAACGGGCAACCAGATGAGACACAGGGCCCACGACCGATCTAAATTATCCAGATAGAAATATATTGCCCATTTTCAATGGGAAAGTGCCCAAGCAACAATCGCTCGGCAAGATTGCCCAGCAACATTGCTCAAAAAGTTGCCCTGTGTATCATCACCTTAACGTTATAGGCTAAACTAATATTTATATTAAAATTTATTATTTAACTT
The DNA here is from genome assembly GCA_026230005.1 of Gila orcuttii. NCBI lineage: Eukaryota > Metazoa > Chordata > Actinopteri > Cypriniformes > Leuciscidae > Gila > Gila orcuttii. Next base: position 45,573,340 of record JAPDVR010000012.1, read on the forward strand.
TTTATAAATTAAAAATGCAATAAAAATACAGCGTGTTTTTCCACGATGAATTCTTTATTACTAACGTTAGAAGATCAACTTGTGGCATTTAAACTGGACGTTCGGTTAGGCTAAACTTGAAGATGCGCTGCGGTGCGGTGCATACGGTAACATACGCGATATAAAACCGAAATCGATCCACGAACCTGTGCCGCTGTGTAGGAAGGGAGAATTTCAACTCCCAGAGTTATCCTTCCCGTCCAGATCCAATAGGCTATAGCATATCTTTAAATTACTATTAGTAGCCTATTATTTGAAGTTAACATTATACAATAAAATACCAGAAAAATGCATTTAATATATTAAAACTTCTGTTTATATATCATACTCCATTAATAAAGGAGTCCAGACATTAGAAAAATATAACACATGCATTTTATATTTAATATGAGGGAAATACACATGCATTTCCTGCACTTCCTGCTCAGCTACTGTTCGGACGCTCTTGCTTACTGCTCCGCGCTTTGCTCTATCGCTTTTACATTTTTATATTTTATTTCCGTTTATCACCTAATTTTAACTTCAGCAAATCAACACAGTGCTCAAACGCTTGGATTACTACAAAAAAAAAAGAAGCAGATTCTTTTATTCGACCAGCCTCCCACTGAAAGCTTACATTCCGGGGAAGAGAAAACACAACTTCCATTAGGACATTCATAAGGATAAGAAAATGCCTCCTCTGGAATCTACTTGCTGCTCTAACTGCCACAGACTTTTACAAAGGATTGCAGTTCTTGAAACAAAGTTAATTGCGGGACCACCAAACCAGACGGAACACACAACAGAGCTTCATCATGGATGCCCTCAGCATACAGCCGGTGAGTCCCATGAATCTAGTGCTCCTCGACAGGCTATACTGAATGTAGAGAAACAAGCCGATCGACTTACAAATCGATGGCACAAACAGGGAGCGAGACCCAAAGGCACTCGAGACATCAGATTGTCACGAGCATCACATATTGCCGCAGTAGCATCCTCTACCCCAGATATGGCTATGACAAGGATTGCAAACACTGGTCTCCTACCACCGCCTATACATCTTGAGAACAGATTTGAAGTATTAATGAATGAGGAATCCCCAAATTGGATGAATGAACACAGATTGAATCAGCCAGTAGCTAACACTGATGCTAACTGGGGCTCAAGGTCAAGCAGACAGCGGCACTCAGCTCAGAGCGCACCAGGGCCCAGGACTCTGATAGTGGGCGACTCCATAATCAGAAACATTAGCAGCAGGGATACAACTACGTGCTGTCTTCCACAAGCAACAACTTCTGATGTAAACAGGGAACTTCAGAACATTCTTATGAAACATAAGACTCATCATTCATGTGGGGAAAAATGATATTCATAAAGAGCAGTCGGAACTCCTTAAGAAGGATTTCAATGAACTTTTTGAAACACTTAAAAGACTGAAAGTTCAAACATTCATCAGTGGACCACTCCCAGCAAGAGGAACAAACAGGTTTTCACGGTTGCTTGGGCTTAATACATGGCTGCAAAAAAACCAGCAATATAAAAGGAGTGAACTTCATTGACAACTTCAATCTTTTCTGGAGTCAGAGGCAACTGTTTCAACAGAATGGCCACCACCCAAACAAACTTGGTTCTAGAGTGCTAAAGGACAATATCTACTTCTCCCTCCGTCATCCTTCTGCAGTGTGTGCCAATCCACTCAACCTGAATGGCACACACACACCTGGATACAGTATGAATGACCACAGGACTTCACTTCAGCACCTGAATGGACATGCGGTTGACACATCACACAAGGACAATGATAACACCACTCAGCCACAACAACCTCTGCTCGCGGACACAATCTCAGCTGAGCCCTGCCCACAGAGCTCACCACAGACAGACTGTGACATACTAGCACTTCTCCAAGATTCAGCACCCAAGGACGACTTTCTGGAAAACGGCCAAGGAAACCAGGACAGCATATTACAGCCTCCGATAACACCAGAGCAACAGCCCTCACCGAACACGTTATCCCTCTCACCAGCATCTCCACTTCTGTGCTTCTCAGAGAAAATGGAACAACTGGTTTATGCTGGAACCAGACTATCCCACTCTTTTGCTGCGAGCCCCCAGATACCAACCAAAAAACGGCAGGCCCCACAACCACCAAAGCCTGCGGGCCCAGCTCGCCCTCCCCCTCCCCCTGTGAGAGCTCTTCGGCCTCTGCCACAGCGCCAGGGCCCACACCCCCCTCCATCTGCTCGAGGTGAACCAAAAACAACTGATACCAGCTCTCAGTGATATGTGTCGGGTCCCCGCTATGATAACAATAACTTTTTCAAATGTTTACACAACAAGCGGGAACCCAGTGTGCCTGTATCTTTCGCTATTGCTGTTCGATTACATGATAGAAAGTCTAAGGCCTTCAAAAGCCGTACAGCAAACCCATCTAATCTGGTGCCTATTACACGACAAACTAAGATTGCTGTGGGGAGAAAAAGTAAGACTGTTAAGTTAGCACTTTTAAACATCCGCTCACTTAAAAATAAATCACTTCTAGTCAACGACTTAATAACCACATACAACCTGGATTTTATGTTGCTAAATGAAACTTGGCTAGAAGAAAGCTGCAGTGCAACAGTCCTCAATGAAACAGCCCCTCCTAACTTTACTTTTATGAGTGTCTGCAGAGCTGTCAGAAGAGGTGGAGGTTTAGCTGCTCTTTTTAAAGATGTCTATGGATGTAAGCAAATATCATTTGGGAATTACCCGTCTTTCGAATATCTGGGTATTGTGTTAAAAGGTGCTCCACGCATTTTACTTATCATTGTTTACAGGCCTCCAAAATACTCTCCAGCCTTTGCTGATGATTTTACAGAACTGTTGTCAACTATTTCCTCAGAGTTTGACTGTTTTATCATTGCTGGAGATTTTAACATTCACATAGATAATGCAGAAACCAATATGGCAAAAGAAATCAAAACTGTTTTAAAAACTTTTGATCTGACTCAGCATGTACATGGACCCACACATAATCATGGACACACTCTAGATTTACTTATCAGTAAGGGTCTAAACATTTCATCGATTGTTATTAAGGATGTAGCACTGTCTGATCATTTTTGTATTTTCTTTGATATATTGATCTCTCCTGCCATTGAAGCAAGATCTGTGTCTGTCAAGAAGAGATGCTTAAATGAGAACACTAGTGTACTGTTTATGAAGGCCATATCTTTAACACCAAGCATATCTGCTGACTCTGTTGATTCTCTCCTTGATTCTTTTAACTCAAAAGTTAAGAGCGTAATTGATGATATTGCTCCTGTGAAAGTCAGGAAGAATAGTGGTAGACAAAAAGCACCTTGGAGAAACTCAACAGCAGTGCAAAATATGAAAAGACAATGCAGAAAAGCAGAGAGCATGTGGCGGAAGACAAAACTTGTAGTCCATTATAACATCTACAAAGACAACATCCATGCTTTCAATAAGGAACTAGGCAAAGCTAGACAGACTTTCTTCTCGAATATTATAAACAGCAATATAAACAACACACGCACTCTTTTTGCTACTGTAGAGAGACTGACAAACCCCCCAAGCCAGATTCCCAGTGAAATGCTCTCAGAGAGCAAGTGTAGTGAGTTTGCTTCTTTCTTCTCTGAGAAAATCAATAATATCAGAAAGGTGATCAGCTCATCCTTGAGTTGCGCTGGGGTCAGGCAGATCAGACCACAACCTGAGAAAGTAGTCACTATGTCTGATTTTGAAGAAATTGATGGCAACATTTTGGAAGAAACCGTACAGCACCTTAAAACATCAACCTGCACCCTTGACGCACTTCCCACATCTTTTTTCAAAAATGTGTTACACAGCTTAGAAGCAGATCTCCTAGAAGTGGTAAATGCCTCACTTCTCTCTGGGAGTTTTCCTAACTCCCTGAAAACTGCAGTTGTCAAGCCCCTCCTGAAAAAGAGCAATCTGGATAAGACCATATTAAACAACTATAGACCGATCTCAAATCTTCCTTTCATAGGCAAGATCATTGAAAAAGTTGTCTTCAATCAGCTGAACAAATTCTTAAGCTCAAATGGATACTTTGACAATTTTCAATCTGGTTTCCGACCGCACCACAGCACAGAGACAGCTCTCATAAAGATAGTAAACGATATTCGCTTAAATACTGATACAAGCAAATTATCAGTGCTGGTACTACTCGACCTCAGTGCTGCATTTGACACTGTCGATCACGACATACTTCTTGACAGGCTGGAAAACTGGGTCGGGTTTTCTGGGATAGTCCTAAAATGGTTCAGGTCATACTTGGTAGGGAGAGGTTATTATGTGAGTATAGGAGACCATAAGTCTGAGTGGACACCCATGACATGCGGAGTCCCTCAAGGCTCAATTCTTGCGCCACTCCTATTCAACCTGTACATGCTCCCAATGAGCCAAATAATGAGAAAGAACCAAATCTCTTACCACAGCTATGCAGACGACACAAAGCTCTACTTAGCCCTATCGCCTAACGATTACAGCCCCATTAACTCTCTGTTCCAATGCATTGATGAAGTAAACAATTGGATGTCCCAAAACTTTCTTCAGTTAAACAAAGACAAAACTGAAGTCATTGCGTTTGGAAACAAAGATGAAGTTCTCAAGGTGAACGCATACCTTCAGTCTAGGGGTCAAACAACTAAAAATCAAGTCAGGAATCTGGGTGTGTCTCTAGAGTCAGACCTTAGTTTCAGTAGTCATGTCAAAGCAATAACTAAATCAGCATATTATCACCTGAAAAATATTGCAAGAATTAGATGCTTTGTTTCCAGTCAAGACTTAGAGAAACTTGTGCATGCTTTCATCACCAGCAGGGTGGATTATTGTAATGGACTTCTCACTGGCCTTCCCAAAAAGACCATAAGACAGTTGCAGCTCATACAGAACGCTGCTGCTAGGATTCTGAGCAGAACCAGAAAATATGAACATATCACACCAGTCCTCAGGTCTTTACACTGGCTGCCAGTTACATTTAGGATTGATTTTAAGGTATTATTACTGGTATATAAATCATTCAATGGCCTAGGACCTCAATACATTGCAGATATGCTCACTGAATATAAACCCAACAGATCACTCAGATCATTAGGATCACATCAGCTAGAAATACCAAGGGTTCACTCTAAGCATGGCGAGTCCGCTTTTAGCTATTATGCCAGCCGCAGCTGGAACCAGCTTCCAGAAGAGATCAGATGTGCTCCTACAGTAGTAACATTCAAATCCAGACTCAAAACACATCTGTTTAACTGTGCATTTACTGAATGAGCACTGTACCACTGTTCGTCCAACTGTTTGTACTGTTATGCTTTTTAATTATTCTGATTTCTTTTGATTATTTCTGTATTTTATCTTTTATTCTAAACTGTTTTAATTATTCTGATTTCTTTTGATTATTTCTGTATTTTATCTTTTATTCTAAACTGTTTTAATTATTCTGATTTCTTTTGATTATTTTAATTTCTTCTATGTAAAGCACTTTGAATTACCATTGTGTATGAAATGTGCTATATAAATAAACCTGCCTTGCCTTGCCTTGCGTTACGGACGTGACACAAAAAAATCGTACATTTTTAGGTGGCAAATTTTTTTTTTTAGTAATTCTGTGAAATGTGTGAATTACACTGCGCAAACCTAAAGTAATACTACCCACTGGATGAAGAAGGGTTGGCTCTCCACAGAAAATAAAATATTAATTTTATTTTATTTTTCGTGTTCGCATTTATGAGGAAAAAACAATGTTACGGACGTGACAGTTCCCTGAAAGCGTTAGCCTACTAAAAAACTGCTTTAAAACTTTTACAGACCTCAAACAGAAAGCACTAAGCCTTTCTTTAAAGTTAATTTTGTTTTGTATCTTCATTTTAATCAATGTTTCATCCACAAATTACCTGGATTTAATAAATAATAAGTAAATATAGCAGACAATAATATCACCACACGGAGGCGCCGGCGCCTGAACTGCAGCTCGTCTCATAAATGAACCGAAACTCAGCATAGTCTACTTGCCTTACAGACCTGAGAAATATATATATTATCTACAGAACGCTTGAAATGTCTTAAACGGAACAATTCAAAACGAAAGAAAACTATGTAATCCGTGTGAAATGTGAATTTTTCTCCGGCGCGTTCACTACTGTGAAGATCGTGAGTCAACATCGACACAGAAAACACTTGTTTATTAATAAATAGCCTAATTAAAATGTATCATTGCTATATTTTACATATTCATAATCATTACTTTTGCCGGTTCTTTGTGACAGCTTTTAGGTGTTTTATTGGCAGCGCCACCCTTACATGTTACATGAACACGTCTGCATCAGCACCGAAAACATGGAGATGTTTATATAATGGGATAATTGTAGGCTATAATAAAATTGGCCACTGAATTAGCACATGTTGTCCATGAGCTCCGTAACGACATCTCTCATAAAGGTTTGCGACGAAAAAAAAAGAAAACACCTAGCCTCTTCGCTAAATAGCACACAAAATACCATTGGTATGCTACTTCCGCCGCCTGACCGGAAGTTGCACCCACTTTATTTTTTACAGTAGCGCCCCCTGGAAACCGGTGGATAGAGCTCGGGCGTCAGTGCCGATCCTGACCTCCCTGGGGCCCTAAGCAAAATTCTGCTAAGGGGCCCTCTACCTGACCCCGTGGGTGAACGTGATTTCACCAAGTACCACATGTTCCTGGATCAACATCTTTGTTGATCCTGGATCAACTTTCCAATCAACCAATCAGATTTGAGGGACAAGTTTACAGTTTATGTCAAGTTTAGGCTTAGAACCATGGGGTGAAGTCCTTAAACATCAGTGTTATTCACTGATCATTACCCTCTGATTTTAGAGAAAAGTTATGGGTAGGGTTAGGTTTAAGGGTAGGGATTGGGTAAGGACTACATTTTGGGCCAGGAATGTTGATCCAGGACCATGTCTTACTTGGCAAAATCACGGACCCGTGACGCCGTGAGCTATGTAAACCGATTGCCATTTCCACACAGTCACACCTGACACTTCAGTGCTCCCAATACAATCCTCCCTCCTTTAAACAAAACAGTCAAAGAATAAGTTCAAAAATATAGAACAGAATGAGGTTCAAACAAACAATATTTATTGAATAGAGTATTTCTATAGAATATTGGCTGATGATCCAGCATCTCCTCTACTGCAAACTTAAGCATAGCACCTGCAAATTATAGATAACTCATTTTATAAGCTGCATCAGACCCATTCAAACTGGCTCCCAATTTCCTTTTATCCATTTTCAAATATAAAATACTATTAATACTATGGCTTGGCTCTTGTAATATTTAACTAGTGAACTAGTGATGCAGATATCAATAATCCCTGTGAGTGATGACATCATTGATATCAAAAATTAACTTTTGTACAAGTGAACATGTAATTCCTGATATCAAAAATAGACATTGGTAGATAAAAATGTAACTAAGGGGCCTATAGTAAAAAATAATCAAGAATTCACATTGCAAATAGTAAAAAAAAAAAAAATCTTGATATCAAAAATGCATGAACTGTAAATGAATAAAATCTAAAATGGCTTGCCATAGCATGTTAAAGTTTTTTTTTTATTATGCATGTTGAAGCAATTTTTGATTTATGATTAATATTTACTGAGGGATGTCCATCCATATTGACCAGTATGTCCAGCTAGCTATTCAACATTTAAAATTCAATATAGCCAATAAATCAGTAGTCAAATTGTCAATACATTGCTTTCCATCTTGTATAATTAGTGCAGTTGTTTAGAGTTTTTAACTACACATTGACTGAGACTAGATAATCAGTGTCTTGTTTTAAAAGTATATACTGTATAATGTGTACTTTGATGAGGAGTCCCATCATTCACGCCCATATATTGTACAGTATGTCTGGTCGTGGTCTCCACATATATTTCTGCTTGAAAAATGCGCGTTTCATTTCGTGCGCGCGCATATGAACGCATGATAACACACGCGACGCGGTTATCTTTTCCGAGCTGCAGTAAACAAACACCGTTGCACTTTGTCGTTCATCAAAAACAAACGTAATAAATAAATGTATTTTACTCTCACTTTTGTCAGGCACAAAGTGATGCAAGAGATGCACTGACTGCCTGCCCAGCTAGGTTAGCAAGACCGAAAAAACACAGTAGAAATCCACATAAACTTAACTTTGCTGACATCAAACTTGGAGAGGAGAGAACACAAGTTTACCTGATTGTTTTTCCCGCATTTCACTCTCATGTTTTCCCCCCCTCTTTTCGTGACCAGAAGAATAGTTTCACTTAATTTTGTCATGGATGTTGTAAACATTAATTGACGCGCTATGGCACAAGGGGGAGGCGGGGCCTTGAGTAATTTGCGGGGCCCTACGCAGCTTGCGTAGTGAGCGTATAGGGCGGATCGGCTCTGTCGGGCGTAGACGTCATGGAACGGTGCATTGTGGGTAACGGTGGCCATTTTAGAGGTCACGCATAGGCCGGTTTGGAATAAGGTAATAGCGTAACCGGCCGATCTCCGGATAAATAAAGGAGTTTATTGATTTAAAAACGATTGTATTGGTCCAGAATGAACAGAACTGTGTCCATGGCAATGCTCTGTTTTTCATGGCAACGGTGTGTTATACTTAGCAGTGGTATGTTATCAAGAAATAACAGACCGCATTCAATATTAGTATTCTATTCAATCAAGCCATGTTCAATTAAACTACAGAGCTCCAGCAATAGAATAATATGTAAGCTATTAGTAATAATAAAGCATTTTAACATTTAAGCTACAGAGCTACAGCTTCAGCAACAGAATACCATTTAAGGTCCAGTACAGAGGAGACTATAGCTAGAAATTACCACTGCATTTGTGTGTCTATAGGCTGATGCTTTCTATAAGTGTAAGGTACAAATTATGCCATAGCTTGTCAGTATTACACTAACCTAGTCTATCCACCAAAATCTAGATGAATAAACGAGGTGACATTGCTAATCGGGAATTGATATGCTGATTTGGCTAACAGCAGCTACATCAGTATAACAGCTTGCTCCCAAAACACAGCAATGTACTTACTGCTTTAACGTTAATCTGAACAGCAGAACTTTAGTTAACTGCTAAATGAATACATTCAATGTAAATGTAGCTAGCTAGTTAACTCTGGCAGCTGAAAATCTATTGACCATGGGATAAAAATATCAGTTATCGTTAGCCGTTAGCGCTAATGGAGTTGACTACAAAGCAAAGCAAAAAGACCACCACTTATATGATTTATGAGGCGTTTGCCCTGTCGATCGTGAGACCGATTACAGCAGTTCACAATACAGCAATACTGAACCATTTTCCTAAAAATAACCTAAATTAAACCTAATATTATCTAATGACCAACGTAATTACGTACTGCCTACTATACAGTACATCTACTTCCGTACAGTGATTCCCACAATGCATCGCGAGATTCGCGACGTGATGAAACGATCCCGAGCTCTATATAAATGAAGGTGACTTGACTTGACTTGGCTAGAGTTTTGCCTGGTCATTCTGTGAGAGCAAAGATAATACCTTGTTGAAAACAACTCGTTCAAGTGTTTTGGCTATGAATGGTAGGAGAGAGTTGGTCTGTAAATATCTGCGTGTTTAATGTGGGTTTTTTAAGCAGTGGTGTTACCTGAGCCTGTTTGAATGTGGAAGGGAAAATGCGAGTGTGGAGAGATGTGTTGATGATGTGTGAGTGCTGGTAAAAGTGTAGGAGAGATGGCTTGTAGAAGATGTGTCAGTAAAGAAATTGTTGATAGAGTGTTGCTATGGGGTTGCTAGGGTGCTGTGGGTGGTTGCTAGATTTTTGCTATGTGGGTGCTAGGGTGTTCTGGGTGGTTGCTAGAGCATTCTGATGGTTGGGCGTTGTGGGTGGTTGCTAGAGTGTTGCTATGTGGTTGTTAGGGGGGTCTGGGTGGTTGCTAGAGCATTCTGATGGTTGGGCGTTGTGGGTGGTTGCTAGAGTGTTGCTAGGGGGGTCTGGGTGGTTGCTAGAGCATTCTGATGATTGGGCGTTGTGGGTGGTTGCTAGAGTGTTGCTATGTGGTTGCTAGGGGGGTCTGGGTGGTTGCTAGAGCATTCTGATGGTTGGACGTTGTGGGTGGTTGCTAGAGTGTTGCTAAGGGGGTTTGGGTGGTTGCTAGAGCATTCTGATGGTTGGGCGTTGTGGGTGGTTGCTAGAGTGTTGCTATGTGGTTGCTAGGGGGGTCTGGGTGGTTTCTAGAGCATTCTGATGGTTGGACGTTGTGGGTGGTTGCTAGAGTGTTGCTATGTGGTTTCTAGGGTGTTCTGGGTGGTTGCTAGATTATTCTGATGGTTGGGCATTGTGGGTGGTTGCTAGAGTGTTGCTATGTGGTTGCTAGGGGGGTCTGGGTGGTTGCTAGAGCATTCTGATGGTTGGGCGTTGTGGGTGGTTGCTAGAGTGTTGCTATGTGGTTGCTAGGGGGGTCTGGGTGGTTGCTAGAGCATTCTGATGGTTGGGTGTAGTGTGTGGTTGCTAGACTCTATGTTGTTGCTTGAGTGTTCTGGGTGATTGCTAGTGTGTTCTGGGTGGTTGCTAGATTATTCTGATGGTTGGGCATTGTGGGTGGTTGCTAGAGTGTTGCTATGTGGTTGCTAGGGGGGTCTGGGTGGTTGCTAGAGCATTCTGATGGTTGGGCGTTGTGGGTGGTTGCTAGAGTGTTGCTATGTGGTTGCTAGGGGGGTCTGGGTGGTTGCTAGAGCATTCTGATGGTTGGGCGTTGTGGGTGGTTGCTAGAGTGTTGCTATGTGGTTGCTAGGGGGGTCTGGGTGGTTGCTAGAGCATTCTGATGGTTGGGTGTAGTGTGTGGTTGCTAGACTCTATGTTGTTGCTTGAGTGTTCTGGGTGATTGCTAGTGTGTTCTGGGTGGTTGCGAGATTATTCTGATGGTTGGGCATTGTGGGTGGTTGCTAGAGTGTTGCTATGTGGTTGCTAGGGGGGTCTGGGTGGTTGCTAGAGCATTCTGATGGTTGGGCGTTGTGGGTGGTTGCTAGAGTGTTGCTATGTGGTTGCTAGGGGGGTCTGGGTGGTTGCTAGAGCATTCTGATGGTTGGGTGTAGTGTGTGGTTGCTAGACTGTATGTTGTTGCTTGAGTGTTCTGGGTGATTGCTAGTGTGTTCTGGGTAGTTGCTAGGATGTCGCTTTAATGTATTGAATGCGTTCCACCATTTCAAGTGTATGGGATTGTTTTTCAGGTAAAAATCACATGCCGAATCTTTTAGAAAAGCAGTGGCACATCTCTGCTAAAAAAAACACACACAATTGGAGTTATCATTCATAACTCTAGCAAATGATGCTTGGCAAGTTATTTGTCAAAATTTTATATTTAGCTTTAGAGGCTTGTTCAGATCCCCAAGACTATATATGACCAACAAAAATAATGATGCTTGCTTTAGAAACCACTGCCAAACATAACATTGATAGCCTGTGAAATAAATAAATAAGGTTGAACAGCTCTGAATAGCGTACATTTTGAATGATTTCTGCTGCGGTTATATGTGACAAATATGAGAGTGAAAGTAATCAATTGCAAATGAAATTATTCCAATATAAAGTCTTCAACTTGTCAGCCATTGATTCTCACTTTTCCTACTGGCAGTAAGATGCATTTGGTACAACTCATCCTTTAAATCCACAACAAAGAAAGTGCAATCCTAAAAGACTGGTACATAAATACTGTTTTACGAGGGATATTGAGAGCCACTTCCAGCAGCATGCTCAATAACTCTGTGGTGATAAAGCTTACATACAGCTCAACTGAATACAGCTCATCATGGATAAGCTACACACACACACACACACCGAGCTGGTAATGTCCTTTTCACACACAATCTTTCATAGTCAGAAGCAAATGGCTCTAGCATTTCTTCAACATGCTAATGTGAACCTCTGTTTTTATGCAGTTGGCTGCTGTGAGCTGCTCCCCACGCTATGACACAACCCCTATTTACACGGCATGCAGTTCACAATCATCCAGACATAGTTATTCAGAGCAACGCTGATTCCAGGAGGTCGCAGGTACAGAGCTGTTATGGCTGACATGTTCTCACAAGTGAAGGCAAATGCTTATATTGGTGGAAAAACAGCTCCTGTGTGCATTATAGAATGAGATAAGGCAATGGACCTGCCAGCAATGTTTAGAAATAAAATGAGTAAAATAACTGAAACTGAATTCAAAATGCCATATATTTTTTTTACCACTGGCTAAAATGGAAAAGACTTAGATTAGACTGAATGCAACAGGAAGATTACAGTTACATAAACCTAAACACTTTAAGATGCATGAAGGCATACAGTACAAGCTGTTAAAATGGCAGGTTTCCCTCTTAGGACTAACTGAAGTCTCCATATTTTGTATGAAAAAAGTTTTTATTATGCAAATTTAAAAATGTCATTAAAGGAGCAGTAAGCGATTTCTGAGGAACACTGTTGATATTTGAAATCAACCCAAACAAACGCACCCCTCCCTTCATTGCTCCGCCCCCAAATGTTCGTACAAACATCAAGAAACATTTCTGTTCAGACTAACAAAATGTTCATATTTTTGTGGAAACCTTGATATATTTTTTTCAGGATTATTTGTTTAATAGAAAGAACAGCATTTATTTGAAATAAACGTTTTTGCAACAATGTAAAAGTCTTTATTGTCACTTCTGCATCCTTGCTGAATAAAAATAATTTCTTAAAAAAAAAATACTGACCAGTTTGTAATGGTATCAAATAAAAATATGCTGAAACACTAGCCTGTCTCCTATATAATATATGTTTGAAATGTTTTAGGAGAAGGGACATTCTTATTCTGGTAGCAAATTTTGAATGTGAAAATCAGCTGGGAGTGAATTTTGTTTAGAGCACACTAGCATAGATGGCTGCAAAGCTAACACACAAAACTTTATAGGGTCTTTAAAGCTCTCTCAAACACATTACAAGAGAATCCAGCAACAGAAGCCTGGGCGTTAGCTATCTGGGAAAAGAGCCAGTTACTCTCCAGAGAGATGTTTCTCTGGCCGCAAGGCCACCACCCACAACATAAAGATTATGTCCATTGCACACATATATTTTGAGGGGAGATACGTGACAAGTCATCCTTGGTTATTTAGACCTCTCAGGACTACTGATGGGAGTAATATTGGATGTTTGCCGAAACTGAATTGAGAACATAAACAATGTGGTTGGAAGGAGTTCTGTGTTCTCTATTGATCCACTGGGCTTTTGGGGGCTCTTGGAGCAACGGATCGAGCGATAAACACAGCCATTAATTGGTTAATTGTTTTTTCTGACATCACTGTCTGTGACTGATGATTGGACAAAGACTGATGGGAATCTGCAGGGGGCACAAATAAAAGATAATCCATTTCTCAGATCTATCTGGACTCGAGCCCAGATTCATTAGAGGCACATGTGATAATTGCAGGGGGTCTTGATGAGAGATTATATCACTGTCACCAGATTATAGGCTGTTTATCTTGTACTCCGGGAGGTTTTTGTTTTGTTTTGTGTTTTTGTCTTTTGCTACAAAGAGTATCATGTGTGTGTGTGAGTCAGGCAGGTTCAACTTTTTTTTCTCCCAAAAAATTAGTATTCTAGGCTACATTTTTGTAATAAATTTCTCAAGAACTTTATTAAACTTGATTACATCAGTCATAATACTTCATGAGAGATGTTCTTTGCTGCTGATGTTCTTTGCTGCACAATTCTCTGATTGGTGGATGTTTTTCTGAATTTTGGTTAAAAAAGCTTGTGTGTTAATGCTGAATGAATAACGACACAGACATGCAAAATCTCAGGCTGCATCCGAAATCACTTTTGAATTACTTCACGACCACTAAAAAAGCATGTTCTATATAGTATGAATTTGTGATGATTGTAAATTCACAACGTAACTTAGGGAGGAGTGAACCCATCTAATCTTCCCATCTAATAAGCAGCCGCTCACCTTGCTCTGGCATCAGCTGTTTTGGCATCCCTCCACCTCCCCAACTCCACCAATATAATTTAGGCATCCTGCTACCAGACGTACATCCAAGCATTAGTAGTCCCACTGGGGGGTATATCTAAGCTCGAGTTGAAGTTGCTTCCTCGAGCCCCTCCACTGCGGACAGCAAGCCAAATACGCTTAAAGGGGTGGTTCATTTTGGACATCGGACCTCATTTCCAAGTTAGCCTGGGTGTTATTTATCAGTGGAGACAGTTTTCAAAAATGTGTCCTTCCAGTTGCATAGTTCACCGGTGCTAGGCTAGCACGAGGCAACGGTATCTGCTAGCCTGCCATTAAAAACAGTTTTACCCACTCCACAGTACACCAAAAGCAAATAAATGATAACGCCGGACTATTGATGTAAATGTCTGTTGAGAGAATAATGTTAGAAATCAAACTACTCTTGCATCTCGATGATCGCATTACATTTACAGGAACTAGTTTCTCAGCAGCGGCGGAAGTTTACTTTGCTCCGGTTAGTAGTACTGCGCCGAAAATAAAACACAGAACAGAAGCGCACTACAGTCGGGACGTCAAGCTAGCTAGTAGTAGCCTTGAACAACGATATTGAAACATTCGATTGTAAACGAAGGAATTGGCAACATGGTGATTCGGTGTGCATTTCGAAATTGTAAAAATAAACCAAATAGATGGTCACCAAAAAGTTTCCACACATTTCCATTGAGAGATCCAGAAAGGAACCAACTGTGGCTTCTTTCTGCTGGCTTGGACAACGAGACACTGGCAACGAGACAACGAGACTCTACTAAAGTTGCAAATTTAGTGATCATTTTAGACCAGACGACTTTGAAAAACCCTGTAATCGAAACGATCACAAGTCACTGACAAGGAATGCAGTTCCAGCCGTCTTTCCAGATGCACCAACAGCTACAGATGAACAGGTAATAACTTCTGTTAGGCTACTCTAGCTAGTTACTGAAGTTAGTCCCTTTCATAACTGATAGATTGACACTGACAATGTATTGTTCTTTGCTGTTTTTTTAGTATACTGCATCCATCTCGATTAGTTCTTCATTGTTCTTCTGTTGAATTCCTCGTCTTCATCGTCTTCAAAGTCCGAAACATTGGCATGGCTTTCAAACGTGGCCATAGTCCTATGTCTTGTTGATTTCTTAGTGAAATATACTCTGCTTCTGTAGTGATGAGTGTCATCGGCAGGGAAATACACTCGCGTGATTGTCATGTGGACCGGCTCTCTCGCTTGCCTAGTTAACTTAATATCACTCCGCCGCTGCTGTAGACTGTGCTAATAAATACAGGGAACAAAGTATAAAGGCGCTTTTCCACTGCATGGTACGGTACGGTTCGGTACGGCACGCTTTGGCGCTTTTCCACTGCATGGTACGGTACGGCTCGGCTTGGCACGGCTCACTTGTGGCGCTTTTCCACTGCATGGTACGGTACGGTACGGCTCGCTTCGGCTTGCTTTAAATGGTACCACCTCTGTTGAGGTTCCAAGCGTACCGTACCGATACTAAAATGTGACGTGGAAGCACTGTAGATCACTGATTGGTCAGACAGACAGAATCGTCACTACCAGCGTCATTGTATTTGCGAGACATCAAACCTGCTAGATTTAAATAGCCAGTAACAGCCACCGCTGTAGCACCTGTTTTAAAACTACTTGCTTGAAGAAAAAAAACTTCCAAAAAAGAAATGGCTGAATCGTGGTCAGTGGACGAGAAGTGCAGACGTTCCCCTTGTTGGTTGCTGAGGAGCGGATAAACTATAACAATCAGTCATAATCCCACCCACTTTGAAGCGGTACTAACTGCAGTGGAAAAGCAATCGAGCTAAAGCGAACCGAGCCATGCCGTGCCGAGCCGAGTCGTACCACGCAGTGGAAAAGCGAAGCGAGCCGAACCGTGCCGTGCCGTACCGAGCCGTACCATGCAGTGGAAAAGCGCCTTAACTATTGCAATGTGATGAAAGGGTAGTTTGATTTCTAACATTATTCTCTCAACAGACATTTACATCGATAGTCTGGCGTTATAATTTATTTGCTTTTGGTGTACTGTGGAGTGGGTAAAACTGTTTTTAATGGCAGGCTAGCAGATACCGTTGACACGTGCTAGCCTAGCACCGAACTATGCAACTGGAAGGACTGTTTTAAAATTTTTGAAAACTGTCTCCACTGATAAATAACACCCAGGCTAACTTGGAAATGAGGTCCGATGTACAAAATCCTGAACCACCCCTTTAACCTTATTAGCTTTAAGAGTATATGGGCAAAGGAACTTGTGAATCTGTACGTACTACATCTGCCATGTTGTCACTGTCCAGATCCGGCCCACATCTAGTGCGTGTGGAATCCACGTATACCAAATGTGGGCCCGATCTGTGCCGACACTATGTTGCTGTCTGGGTTAAGTATCTCGCTGGAAGAAGTAGAGATCATCCGGGTACTTTTTGATCAGAATCAGAATCAGAAAGAGCTTTATTGCCAAGTGTGCTTGCACACACAAGGAATTTGTTTTGGTACTGAGGCTTCCAGTGGATATATTCAAATACAACAAGAAACATAATACTACAAATTATAAGAATAAAAAATAAAAATATAAATATATGAGAATAAAAGTATCACAGTTGGGTTTAAATTTTCAGATTTACAGATTATGAACATATTTACAGTGTTTTGAATATTATAAATAAATAAATCTACATATAAGTATCACCTGAGTTGTAGGATATTGCACTAAACAGTGGGAGTATTGCACTTAAGGCATATGCCTTGGGAGGAGTGTTAACTGTTCAGGAGGGAAATGGCCTGTGGGAAGAAACTGTGGCCAGTGATCTGAGTCTCCGTCTTGACGGTAACAGTTCAAACAGGAGGTGTCCAGGGTGAGTGGAGTCTGTGATGATTTTACCTGCTCTCTTCCTCACTGCCTACTTTTTTTATGAGTACTGTTAATTTGGACATTTACTAACTGTCACATATACTTTTGTTTTTTGCCTATATAGTAGCGAAGTACTGTATGCGATTATACTCAATTATACTCTATATAGTCTTGTTTTTGCCTATATAGTAGAGAAGTATGTGAGTATATTCAGATGCTGCCACAGCTTTGATGGAGAATGCAAATGAAGGAAACCTGACCTATTCAAATGATAAAATGGAGTGATGCATTTGATATGACAATGCTAACCCTGCAGGAGGCGACGTGACAGCAGGTTTGATATCACAATCCATCTTGACTGATTAGGTGAAATCAGGCTAATGAAATTCAGGCATAAATCACCAGGTTGTTTGAGTGAAGCTGCCATGATATGAGCTGTCTGAAACCCAACACACGGTTTCTCCAGTGTAAGTCACTCAAGAGTTATGCTCTGCATAGATGAAACTGGGTTCTTGGCCATTTTTAGATGTCTTGCATGCTTCATTCACTGTCATGTCCTCTTGACATGGGATTAAAGTGATCATATACACCAGAACAGATGGCAGGAACTGCTGGCAGATGATAGATCTGGACAGCTCAGGATTGGAGCTGTTGTTGTCCAGCTGTTCTGGTCTTGTGTTTTGCACCAGAGATGCACTGAAGGTCTAATCAGCAGACACTGATCTCCTGCATATTAATTTCTTCTTTTCCTTCTAAACTATGTCTTCTCATGGTGCTCAGAAGATGCTGAAAGTAAATGATGACAGAATTTTCATATTTAGTGAACTCTTTAAGGCTTTCAAATCAACAACATAAGTGTAAAAACATGAAAGAGAATTTATTTGGATTATCTTTCATTCATAATGTGCAAGAAAGGGGAAACAATCTTGCAAACTTTTATTAAGCAGGTTGTTAAAAGTAAAAAAAAAAAGATGTTGTTCATTTATGTACTGTGTGTTCTGCACTTATCTTTATTATGTTCATTTAATGTCTGAATGCCATTAGAATAGAAGCTTGTATTGCTAGTATAGCGGAGATGGAAATTTGTAGGCATGTAATGTGGAAATTGTTATGTGTATACATATATCTGGGTTTTTTTTTTTAATAAACAAAATGTGGGGAAAGCATATATTTAACTTCTATAACGAAGATACATGATGCCATCACAGTGATGTTGTTGATGAATTCCAGCTGTATTTTAATGTAAAACCTTGAAAGAAAATTGTTGGCTGTCCTCATAAACCCTCAACTTTTGTCAAAGTGGTCCATATACACCCGAGGGCAAATGAAGCAAAATCCTTTGGGAGTGTTGTGCATAGACTGCAATCTATTTCTCCAGATGCTCCAAATTTGTTGCTGGGTGTTTTTAACAAATGTTCCATGAGGCAGTGTTTGCAGAATTTTTATCAATACATGTCTTGTCCTAATAAGACTCTTGACCTTCAACACGTTCTCACCCCAAGGCGTCATCTAAATGACAATTTTGACCATGCTTCAATATCCGACGCTTTAGGTACCCTTTAGCGTCAGTTACTTGACGCGATCCTAGGGCGTCATGTAACTGACGCTTAAGGGTAGCGTCAGTTAGATGACGCGGGTAGGTTTAGGTCTGGGTAGGAGGGCGTCATCTAACTGACGCTAAGGGTAAAGCGTCAGTTACATGACGCCAGTCAAAATGATTCCCAACGCGTCATTTAGATGACGCCTTGGGGTGAGAACGGGCTGACCTTGGTTATTGATAAATTAAAGGCGCATATAAGTCCATTGTTCAGCCTCCAGTGGGGTCGGCGGACCATAATACTGTCCTGATTGTCTCTGTATATAAAACTGTTTTAAAAAGAGTACGACCACAGACTAAGAACATCAGTGTGTGGTCTGAGGAGTCGACTGCATCTTTGCAGGGATGTCTGGAGTGAACAGACTGGGATGTCTTTTATGACTCTTGCTCGATGAACTTACAGATGTCATTAGTAGTTATATTTCCTTTTGTGAAGATATGCTTATCCCCTGTAAGACTGTTAAAATATTTCCAAACAATAAGCCATGGTTCACCAAATTCCTCAAAGCACTTATGAACGAAAGATGTAGAGCATTTCATGAGGGTAATTTGGCCAAAAAACTTGAACTGCAGAAGAAAATAAAAATAGAAGTGAGGAAAGCAAAGTCAAATTACAAAATACACCTTGAGAAAGAGTTGAGTATGAACAATTTAGGGTCTGTTTGGAAGGGGATGACGCTCATAACTGGATCTAAAGGGTGTGAGATCAAGAAAGATCAATTACTTGGGTTTAACTCTAGTAGTCAGCTGGCAGAGGATTTAAATAGGTTTTATTTACGATTTGATGCACTTGAATTTGGTCCTGTGATAGAGTCTATGAAATCTAAAATGAGTTATGGTTGTGCTTATAACCTTTTTGATGAATTGTCTGTAATAAAAGTTTTTAAGGGTTGTAATATGAGAAAAAGCCCTGGTCCAGATAACATTGGAGGGTGTTTAATTAATGGAGGGTCTGTGCAGAGCAATTGGCCCCAGTGTTTTGCAATATCTTTCAAAGATCATTTGCCCTCCGGAGAGTCCCTAAACTTTGGAAGAAAGCCACTGTGGTGCCTGTGCCCAAAACTACAAATGAAAAAACATGAAATGACCATAGGCCAATATCATTAACATCCCTTATAATGAAATGCTTTGATAAACTAGTAAAAGAGGAATTGTTATCTAAAACTAAGAATCTGTTAGATCGTCTTCAGTTTGCTTATAGAACAAAGCGAGGTGTCGAAGATGCAACAGCAACTCTACTAAATATATGGTATTGCAGCACTTGGTAGTAAAACACACGTTAAGCTCTTATTTATTGATTTCTCATCTGCTTTTAATACCCTACAACCCCATATTTTAGCAGATAAGTTAATTACTAATTTTGGTCTTGATCTTAACTTAATGGTTTGGGTCTTAGATTTTTTAACTGAAAGAACTCAAAGAGTGAGAGTAAATGGTCTTTCAGCCCTTCTGATAACATCTACAGATTCTCCTCAGGGCTGTGTTTTGTCTCCCTTATTGTATATTTTATATACTAATTATTTAAATTAAATATAACAATAGGCATTTTTTTAAATTTGCAGATGACAAGTAAACCTCACTCCTCTGATTTCAATAGACGCTCTAGCGACAGATGCTAGAGGCTGCGGTCTTTAGCCTCCTTGTTAGAGCGCCTGACTATCATGCCGGAGAGCCGGGTTCGAGGCGGGTCGAGTGGGATCTGGGTGAAAGGGGTTACATAAAGCTTGACCTTAACCTAATCTGATGCCAACAAGTGTGTGGTTATTTTGTATGCTTATCAGGTTTGATAAAAAAATATTTCTTTCTTTTTTTTCTTCAGTTCTATCCATATGTTTAAAATGAACGTATGTGTTTCTTTTTGTAACTCGAGTGCCAGAGCATCTGACTGTAGGAAGTATACAAAAAAAGAACATTATCGTGTCAAACACAGGGAAAACTTTGGTATGTGGCACTTCTGCTTTATACATTTCAAATCAGAGTGTGATTATTCCAGACAACTCGAATGCAGTGATATGTTTTCTAAGGAGCAAATTGCATATGCATATATTTCCAACTTGCTGTTGTACAACATTTTCAGCTACTCAGTATTGTTAACAAATGGCAACATAATTTCATTAAATCAGAATAATCTTTTCGCATGTGTATAATTTCAGTATATTTAAAGGAACTGTTGAGATTTGCTTCTTAGTTTAATTTTCTTATGCATAAACACAACCCTTTTAACTCCAAAAATATTGACCTCAACCCTGTAAAAGAATCATATTGCTAAGAGGTGGTTGGTTGTGTGTTTAACATATGGACTGGTAACCAAAGATGGATGGTTCATCTCTCAGGAAGGTAACTAATAAAAATTATCTTTAAATACAAAAGCTCCAGATGATATACATACCCGGGCGTCATCTGGGCCAACTATGGCACATATGGCTCAGTTCTGGCAGCAGCAAAGGTCATATGGGCAGTATCTGGCTTACATACATCAAACTGGTTTTAGTGTGAGTTGTGGCTTGCTGTGTGTGGCCCAGATGTGGCCCATGTGACCGTTGCCACTGCCAGAACTGAGCCATATGTGCCATAGTTGGCCCAGATGAGGCCTGGATATGTATGCTATTGCCAGCCACACTCAGGATGACTCATCGCAGTGATTCTATGCTGTAAGTGGGCCAAAAGAATGTTTCTAAGGAGCAAATTGCATATGCATATATTTCCAACTTGCTGTCGTTCAACATTTTCAGCTACTCAGTATTGATGGCAACATAATTTCATTAAATCAGAATAATCTTTTCGCATCTTCTCCCAGAAGAATGTGGGAGATGTGGGCCACAACTGGGCCAGATGTCATTTGCTATCCGGGGCATAAATGAACGGTTGCATTAAAGCCTCCCCACCACCAGAGACAATGTTCACAACAGCAGTCAACTCACCTGTTCACCAGCTCCTGTTGGTATGTATACAGGTTTTGTTATTTGATTTGACAGGCTTTATGTGGAACGTAACATAAACAAACAGGAAAACATGTCGCATTGCATCCGCTTGTCGGAGAAAGTGTTAACGGCAATACGAACTGACGGCGATATCTATGGTAGAGGCGGAGAAATTAAGCCTCTTAAAACCTAACCTAGCTAGTTCTTTTTATTGTTGCCGTTTAATTCTTTTTAAATATCTAAATGTTTGTGAGAAGAAGGAAAAATAAGACACTTCTAGATGTCAATCTGCATATGCGATGGACATCGGTTTTGCTCACCTTTGCTCTCTCCTTATGAAGGTATCTTCAGTAAAATGGCTCTATATTTAACGAAGCACACACAAAAGACCTGAACCGGAAGAGATACAACCTGTTTTACAGAATACCAAAGTTTGTTGTGCAAAACCCCCATTCAGCAACTCTGAGTGTTTTCCTCATTCCCTGAACCTTACTACCTTGTCTTGATCTACCTTTAACTTTTGATTTGGATTTGTTCGCTGGTTTGTGTTGACTCTCTGGTTGATCTTTTAGTTTAGTTAAATTTTTTTATGATTTTCACATTCGATTTGATTCTCTGCTACTTTCTCTGATCTGATACAGTTGACAGTGGCCTTTCCCATGAAGAAATTATAGGAATGGGAACAGTGCTCAAGTTGGTCCAGATGTATATTTTCATTAACTGCATACATTCCTTTATTTATTTCCTCCATTGATAATGCATAGTTAAAAGGATTTCATTATTAATTTCTACAGTACATTTTAGAGGAGCTCTTCTATTCAGTTCAGTCTTATACTGTAAGAATCCATGACAAGATAAACATGAAACAAAGACAAAAAAGAATCAATTAACATCAGTTATAAATGCTAAATCAGACCTAGAGGACAAATAAGTTGAAGGGTAATTAACCCTCTCTCTGGATGGTCAAATCAATACGGGAATGATTCCTTGCACTAAAAGCTTACAGTGTAAGCTGGGTGATCATATTGACTTATGAAGACGCTGGTTGGTGTCAGGGGTTTTTCAGCTCTAATTAACTGCGAAAACTCTATAGCCCTTCCTAAGAGAGTATGCAGCATCTTGTACCTTGTTTAAACTCATACTAGACAATGGCATCTTTTTTTCTTAAAGGTGCAGTATGCTTGTAACAGTCATTGTATACATATTGTCATGTTGATTTCAAAGGTATTACTAATTTATCAACGGGTAAAACTTTTAATGAAGTCAATTTCCAATTTCCAAGAAGTCAATTTCCAGCTTTCCAGTAGCTCAAACAGTAGAGCGTTGGCGCTTGCAACGCCAAGGTCATGGGTTTGTTTCCCAGGGAAAGCAAGAACTGATAAGAATGTAAATGTGTATACTTGAAATGCAATGTAAGTCGCTTTGGATAAAAGCGTCTGCCAAATGCATAAATGTTAATGAAGTAAAAACCATTAAAAGCTTAAGTAATTACATTTATTTCCATGAAATGACAGTAGCCCACGAATTTATGTCACAGTTTTTTTATTAAATAGACTGCTCCGATAATTATGAATATGTCTTAGATTAGCCCTTGCAATGTCAGTCGGCCTAAAAAGAGACAAAGGCCTGAACTGAATTGACTGATCTCCACACAGAAGAACTGTTCTGGCAGTGCAATCCTTCAATCTCCAATCTGCAGGTGATGCATTAATTAAAGTGATGTTGTGTGAACAAATTCTGTTCATGCATGAATATAAACGTCTCTGCTGTCAGGTCAGCAATCTAAACATATCAATGATACACTCTTGCTGGTTTGTTCAACTAATTGGTATTGAACAAGTGACATGTGACATCCTCTGCTCTTGCTGAATGGGTAGAAATATTATGGATCAATTATTGGTTGGTGGACAGAAGCCAACGAGTTCATGTAGCACAAACACTGCAGGTGGGAGTCCTGTGTTTAACCTCATATTGCTCTATAGGGACAGAAGCTGAAGTTTGTTTACTGAACAAAAAGTTGCTTGGCAAATAGGTTGTTAAAGCAAGCATACTTTCTTAAATGGATAGTACACCCAAAAATGGAAACTCTGTTATCATTTACTCAACCTTATGTTGGTAACTGAGGCTGTCAGTCTAAAATTTTGTCTAACATCTAATTTTGTGTTCCACAAAATAAATCAACTCATGCTGGTTTGTTGATGTAAATAAATGTTCATTTTTGGGAGTATACGTATCCCTTTAATGCATGTTCCTGGTCTTATTTGGGTTTGATTCAATGGTGCAAGTTATTCCAAAGGGGAAAACTAATTATTATTATTTTAATTTTTTTTTCAAAATGTAATGCATAAAATATTCTAGATGTCCTATAGACTTTTTTGTTCAGTCAGTATAGGCTACATGCAGTATGTTTCAATCAGAAATGTGTTTGATTACGGAAGCAAAACGAATGCTGTTGCAATCTGAATTTAAGACTAAATATTTTCACTGTGCCATTAGCAGCACTAAATTGAATTGGGGAAAAAAAAAAGTTGAATAATGTGCACTACTGTTTAAAAGTTTGGTGTTTTTAAAGGAATAGTTCACTTCAAAGTTAAATTGTTTTCATCATTTACTCACCCTCAAGTTGTGGGGTCCATCAACTGTTTGGTTACTGACATTCTTCAAAATATCTTCCTTTGTGTTCAGCAGAAGAGAGAAATTTATACATGTTTGAAACAACTTGAGGGTGAGTAAATGATATGAGTAAGTTTCATTTTGAAGTGAACTAATCCTATTTTGGAAAGAAGTCTCTTATGCTCAAGGCATGCATTTATTACAGTAAAAACAGTATAATTGGCAAATATTATTACAGATCTCTGTTTTTATATATCTTAAAATGTGATTTATTCTTGTGATGACAAAGCTGAATTTTCAGCATCATTACTCCAGTCTTCAGTGTCACATGATCCTTCAGAAATCATTCAAAAATGCTGATTTGCTGCTCAAAAAACATTTCTTATCATTTTCAGTGTTCAAACAATAAAGTGCTGCTTAAAATTTTAGTGGAAACTGAAAAAAAGAAATTCAGGATTCTTTGATAAATAGAATGTTCAAAACAACCGCATTTGTTTGAAATAGAATTCGTAACATAAAAGTCTTTATGCACTTTTGATTCATTTAAAGGTGCTCTAAGCGATGTCGGGTGACGTCACTTCTTGTTGACATTTAAAGTATTGTCAAACTAAACGGAGGCTAGCTCGACCCCCCCTCCCCCCCCCTCCTCATCCGCGCACTAACCCCCCAAACCCCGCCCCAAAATCCTTCTTGTTGGTTATTGGCTGGAACAGTTTGTTATGTTTCGTGGTGCGGGTTAGCTGAGTGTGTTTGTGTTGCTGTGTGTGGAGCCTGGGGTGTGTGCAGACACCGCGTGTTTTAAAGTGTGTTCAGGGGACAGGCAGCTAGCGGTTAGTGAGGAGGTGTTTGCTGTGTGTGCCTAAAAAACCTTTAATGGATCTTTGCTGGATAAAAGTAGCTATCACTTTCTTTAAAAAATGTTTTCAAACACTCTTTTGTTAGGTCAAAAGATAGTCCCACTCAGAACTTACACCATTGGTTGCACAAAGTAGCGAGTTACTGTATTCTAATTACTTTTTCGTGATAACGCAGTAATGTAACTCATTACATTTAAAATTTATGTAATTTGATTACAGTTACTGATGTCAATAAAATTAAGTTACTTGCGTTATAAATGTATTGTTAATAAAAAAATATTTAGTAAAATGCATTTCTAATCACGTTTGGCCGGCTGCGTCAGTTAATGAGCATGCGCTTTAATGAATTACCGGAGAACGCGCTTCATGAGGCACACACACACACACACACACACACATGCAAGGTCTCTCGCTCTCTCCCTCTCCGTCGTGCGCGCGCTACACTGGGAGACTTGGAATGTCTGCAATATTAAATTATGGAAAGAAATGAGTTTCACTTTGTAGTCTATTCTTGTAGTTTTAATATGTTTTCAAAGTAACTTGAAAGTGAAGTCATTAGTAATCTGATTACTTTTTACATGCAGTAATCAGTAATGTAATCAAATTACAATTTTAAAGTAGTAATTAGTAATTTGTAGTGGATTACTTTTTTTGAGTAACTTACCCAACACTGCATGTTACTATGGCGGGCCACTCAACTACAAAAAAAGGAAATAAATTCATGAATTATTTACTTGTACTGTAGTTGTTGCTGCACAATAGAAGAGATTAAAAAAATAACAGTACAAAATTACATTCAGTATTTGAAACACTGTGGCCAGCCAAGCTAACAGAACTTTAAACTGAATGGCAAAGCCCTGTGACCCATGTGAAAAAAGAACATCTGTCTTCAGAATTTCTGATATGCATGATGGGAGCCATTTACATCCCCTTTTGGGCCTGTTTTCATTGTAGACTTGTGATTTTCATTAGAGCCCCGATGCCCTGTAGAATGTAGAAAGCCGAGCTCACAATTGCAAATTATCACATTGCTGAGCTCTGTAGAGCACAACGGCCCGCTTCTCCACCGGATGTATGCCTCGACAGACTCTGAGAGCAGTCAGCTAGAAAACTACCAGCAGGAGTCTGCCTGAACCACTGTGTTTGTGTATGAATGTGTTCGAGAGACAGAGACCTGGGGAGAGTGTGTGTGAGAGAGAAAGCGAGTCCTGCGGGGAGCCTGCATTCCTCCATACTCCCTCGAGGCATCTGTCATCACACTACTCATGGGATGTAACAGCTCATTGTTTGCCTGTTTTGTTTTCATAACTCTCTCACCTGTTTTATGTAAAACCTGGGAACAGGCTTCATTGCACACCCTGAAAAACCATTTAGAAACTTTAATGGAGTTCATCTGCGAACCGCGACTACAGGCCATGGGCATCTTTGCATGAATGTTTCATCACAGCATCTGACAGCAGGCCTTTGTTTCCTGTTAATTGATTTACAGTCTGAGCCGAATACACACTTATGTATGCTACCAGAATGCTAGTACGCATGCACAACCTGCCTCCATTCCCAAGGGATTTTTCCCAAAGACAGGCAAGACTACAACAAAGATGACAATGCACAAATGCAATCTCACAGGTGTGTGTGTGTGTGTGTGTGTGTGTGTGTGTGTGTGTGTGTGTGTGTGTGTGTGTGTGTGTGTGTGTGTGTGTGTGTGTGTGTGTGTGTGTGTGTGTGTGTGTGTGTGTGTGTGTGTGTGTGTGTGTGTGTGTGTGTGTGTCAAAAATTTCTATTTTAGCAGCAATTCAGAATGATTTCTAAAGGATCATGTGACACAGAAGACTGGAGTAATGATACTGAAAATTCAGCTTTGCGTCACAAGAATAAATTACACTTTAAAATATATTAAAAGTTATTTTATATTTTAATACTATTTCACAATATTACTTTTTTACTGCAGGCTTGGTGAGCATAAGAGACTTCTTTCAAAAACTTTATACAATTATATTGACCCCAAACTTGGATTATGATATAATATAATATAATATAATATAATATAATATAATATAATATAATATAATATAATATAATATAATATAATATAATATAATATATGCTTAAAATTGTTTTTACTTATCCCAAAAATGAATGAAAATATATATATATATTGATTTTACAATTATTGTTGTTATTATTAAAATAGCATTTTAATATTTTTACACACATATTTTTTTAAATGTTGTCAAATGTTATTTTCCTTTAAAAAGAGAATAATATTTTAATATAATAATAATTTTTTTTTTATTATTATTATTAAATGTAAATATGCAATAGTAGGCTAAAGTTGCAGCGGGCCAGCTGTATATTTAAGCCGTGGAATATAATACTATAAAGTTTTTGAAATAGAAATACCTCCTCTAATGATCATCAGTCAAGTTCTGCATATCAAAACATTTTGAGTGTGAGTGTGAGTGTGAGTGTGAGTGTGAGTGTGAGTGTGAGTGTGAGTGTGTGATGAGCTCACCTTCTGCCTACCAAGAAGGTCTAATATACCTGGAGAAATCTGTCAACACTCCCATCCATCTCAATGGCAGTTGCTCGTTTTGCGCACACAGCCCCGAAACACAAAAAGTTGAATTTATTAGAAGACACCATGGCTCTTTTTCTTTGTACCCCGTAGATTTAATCACCCCAGGGCACGTTTCTCCTGTGCATCCACTTTATACTTTCTGGGGCATATCATTACTAATCCCACTGTGTCTGTCTCCTCTCCCTCCACATCATGTTACAGAAAATTACATTATTCTGCTCTTTTGAAATGCACCAGTGTAGCCTGTGGAGTTCAGCGTCACACGCAGAACACAATTACAGTTTGAGGGTTCTTCAATCTTTTTGTTAATATAGATGCAATTGGTTTCTCAAGTGGCCAAATGGAAACCGGTTTTAAAATAAATCCTTAAAATATATTTCCAAAATCCACTATGCACAAAGAATATGCATTTAATATATTCCCATGAGAAGCCTTTCAACCTTAGAAAAATAAGGAAGCACTAAATTTAATTTCTTTGCGCCACATGGAATTATCATCATGGCGAGTGGACATCTGGGACAGATTGCTGTTTACATCTGTAGTAACTTGCATCACACATTTGTCTCTTGTGACCACTTGTGATGAGGGTCTTTGATTTTATGACTCCATACATCATTTATTATGTGCTGCATGTTGATATGATGTAAGCATTTAGCTACACTAAAAATACAGTGTTGTCACATGCATTTTTGATTGAAAATTGAACGTTTTTTTGATTGAAAATGAGCTAAATGATTTGGTGTTGGAGTGAGCCATCCGAATGAACCAGACCTTTTGCTAACCAAGGCTGCGTCTCCAAAAAAAAAAATAATAAATTCGTAAGCCTATGGAAGAAACCACTGGCAGCAATTATCTCTCCCAAAAGCATTGTAAGACTAAGTAGATTGTAAACGCAGATATTGATTCTTTAAAAAGAACCGACTCAAAACATTAATTCAGCAGACACTGTTATTTCTGATTAACAGCTGACAAAAAGTACAGGACATGATTGCTGAAATATCGAAAAGCTATTCATGACTCAACAAAAGAAACGCTACCACTTTGCTACTGAGAAATATAGTTAAACATAGCTTTGTAATGATTGCGTCACTTGAGTCGGTTGTCAATAACAGATCTAAATGGGGTCTTTGTTAAACCACATAAAAGCGGAGGGTGACGGCAGTTTTCTCGAAGCTCACAGACGGTTCAGTGCCTTCAGGACTTCCAGCTGTCCAAAAACCCAAACAAGACAATCAATTAAACAAGCACGCAGAGAACCCAGCAGCATCATATTAAAAATAACGACACTTTTACCAGGCACAGCAGAGGAATACATATATACACAAAGGTCTCATTAATCGCGATTTTGTTTGTATTATAGTGTGAGGAGGCAATGACCTTTAATAAACACCAGCAGTGATAGCGAAGTAATTAAACTGAGAAATATGTGTTGATATGCTTGCCGGGTGTGAGGGTTTATCAGGGTTGAAGTGAAATGATGTATGTAGTTAAACTTGTGGGTTTTCACATGTAGACTGAATCCTCTTTACACAGAAGAAATGGAGAAAGAGACACGCATAAAGACGAGAGCCATATCATATGACGATTTAAAGCAGGAGAATTTGATAAATGTTTCATGGCCTTATTGTATTACAAATGAAACCCTGTGATGATAATATCTGTCATATAGAGGTCATGTCCTCACCCCATTTATTATACATAACCGTCTTCAATTGTGTCAAGTCACAGGGTTGATTTAACAAGGAAATATGCCGTGATGTATTGGCATGCGAGTGGTAGTCCATTTAGCCTGATTCTCTGCTTACTGTAAAAGTTTACTTGTTTTTTTCTACTGGATGACAGTTACAATTTGACAATATGGCTTCTTTATGTGGTAGAAAACGGCACGATCAACATGAGTTCATTGGTTTGTTTGCTACATACTGATACATTTGCTACATACATAGTATACTAATAAAATTAACGTTTCAGCATCTGACAAATAAAGGAATGAAAATGATTCCTTCAGAATTGTATATTGCTGTTTGATAAAATCCCACTGTGATCTAAATGCTGAAAAAAAATGGTCACATGGTTCGTTGAATCGTTTTTTTCCAACACACACTCAAAAAAATGAACGAGGAAGGTTGTGCACTTTACTTAAAGCTACACTGTGTAACTTTTTTAGTTTATTCTTTGCTAAAAACACTTAGTTCTTTCAAAAATATATGTGCTCTTTAATGTATATTTACTTCGTTCAAGTAATAAAGGAATCTCGTGAGTGTATAATATGCAATTAAAAATACATACGGGTGGGGGGTTCCTATGTTGGTCGCCATGTTGCCCCTCCATCTTGAAAGTACATTAGCCAAAGAGGGCCATTACGGTTAATTAAAGCTTCGCCTTTCGCGTTTCAACACTCAATGGCACCGTGTCGAATGTGAAGAGGGGAATTGCTGGAAAACCTGAAAGTCGTTTGCAGATGGAGGATCACAGTTATTCTCGAGGATACGCATTAGAGTCGCCAAAGAAGCGAAAAAGAGCGTTAAGACGGCAACGCAACAGGCAAATCAAAAAAACAAAAGTGAATATTGGAGTGGCGTTTACAAGATGGAAAGAGCTCATGACGAGCAGCGATTTTAAAAAGGACGCCGACTCTGCCTGCTTTCTTCTCGACAGGTAACGTTAATTAAGCCTATTTGTGTATATTGGAAGTTTTATTGTTGCTTGGCTAATTATATCATGGTGTGCTGTGCATAACGCTAGAACGACATCTAGGATAGGTTTCCTCGCGTCAATGATGAAAAGTATTGTTTACCTTCTAACATAAATCCGTGTTCTATGACGGATAACATTTGATTAATATTTTAATGGTGCTATATTATTTTTTAGGCTATAAGTTATATGTAGGCACTTTAAATTTGAGTTATTTTTCATTAAATTAAACTTTATACACAATTAAAGTAGCCTATTGTGATAATGGCGTTGTAATGCTGCGTTCCAGGCAAGCTGTAACCCGTGTTTTTACAACATGTAACTGGGAGTACATCGATCTAGTACGAGTTCACGGGAGGGACAGTCAAGGGTTTGACTGCCGTTCCAGTGCACTTTCACGGGCAGCATATAAGGTTTGAAAAACACGGGTTACAGGTTGCCTAGATCGCAGCATTAGTTTCACTTTCACATCTGCCCTGTAATCTTATTCATTTAAAACGTATTATTGTATGTCTGTTATTGTAGACAGACAGACAATTATTGTATTAGTAAATATTTAAATTTTAACCTCATCACTTGAAGGGACACTCATAGACGAGGTCGAACTGGAAGCCATGTTAATCTTGGACTACATTGGCCACCGTAGGAGTTGAAACGAAATCGGAATTGAGAGGAACAGAAACTAATATTCACTGGATGGTCATATACCTTTTCACCAATAGATGGTGCTAAATATCACACAGTGTAGCTTTAATATATTTATATTTAGTTTACTTATAATAATTGTGTTTTTTGACTTGAAATGTTTTTTTCTATTAAGGTCCACGTAATTGTCTCAACTTAACAGTACAAAATCCTAATGCGTTGTCTAAAAACAAACCATTTATGTTAAGTAAAAAAATCTTACATCCAGAGGGTGGCAGTGTAGTTCGACGCCAACTGCCATTTTGCCCTAACTTAATTTGATTGTGTTCAATCTGCTTAAATATATGTAAAATTTAAGTTTACTTAATCCGTTTGTGTTGGATTACATGATTGATTTGTGTTGCATTAACTGAAATTGGGCGGTGCTTGTTAGTTCCCAGCATGCTTTGCATATGGTTGAATTAAGAGAATAAATGTTAAAATTAAGTGTTATTTTATGGGGGTTTTTGAGAAAATGAGAAAAGGGAAAGACTTGATAGTGTGTAATTGTGTTTAATGTTCAATTACATTGGAATTATTAGAACCATTTAAATTACAGTGGGTTACCATTGTGAAGAAGAGTGGAGCATTTTGTTTGACTGTGGACTGATTTAATTATTTTATACTGCTTTGGTTGAAGGAGCACGTAAATCTTAGCATCTAAAATGCTAATATGTGCTACTGCTAGCAAATAGCTAGCTATAGTCTATCAATTTACTTATGTGTCACTAAAATAAAGGAAATATTAATGGATGAATGAATACATAAAATACCTGAATCATGTCAGTAAGCCTTTAAAATTTCACTTTGAGACTACTTAAATTGGGTCGCTTAAAATGACTTAATTCAATGATGTTGAAATTACATGAACAAATTAGGTTTGTTTAACGTAACCTAAAAAATTAATTAAAGCCAACATATCATTTTATTGAGTGCAGATTCATTCGGGAACTAAACAAGTGATCATTTTATTAAGTGAGTTTTTGAATCATTATTTCAGGCATTTAATTGAAGCAAACATTGGTTTTAGTGAAAACGCTTTGCTTTTTGTTGGTTTAAGGGTCCTTAACATGTACATCACACATACACAACTCCTCCAGAATAACAATTTATTTCAGTCAAATTTTTGTGGCTGTCAAAAACCATTCGATGGAGAAGGTCTGATTATGGTAGAGCTGCAAATTGAAGTCAGAAAGTGTGTCTCTAGATCTTCTTTCTGATAACGGAAAAATACTCAACGGAGATCTCACCGTTTAAAAAGATGTGATTGTGCAAGTGAGAAATGATTTCCACCTGCTATTTTTGTGTCTTTTCTCACCTGTGTTGAAGTCTACAGGCAGAGAGATGACAGGCAATCAGATGTTGTTTATGCTGAAAACACCAAACTTCCACTGACTATATATTTCCAGGAAATTTAAAGCATCTCTTCATGATAAAGCCTTTGTTTTTGGGTCAGTTTGTTTTCAGATTTGTCATTTGCTTGACAGAGCGTTATTCACCAAGCCAATAATACTAAGATCCAAGTAAAACATAAAACTCTATTCTTCCCTTGTGGATATAAACATTAATGATGTTGTGGATTACAGTATTGCTTTCTGAGACTAAGACAAACTGAGCTCATGGCACAAGAGGGACGTTACGCTGCCGTAATGATAGCTATCTATAAAAGACTTGTTCTTCACAGCAGGTTGAAGTCTCTGGTGTCAGTAGAAGCCCCATCGACTGGAGTTCACCTGTCACTCCGTTCACACCTCTGTTCTTTTATTGGCGTTACATTGTCAGGCTGATAAGTGGAAATAATGGAGCTTTCTCCTCCCACCAAAGCAATTATAGCAAGCAGAGAGCTACTGTGCATGTCACAGCTGTCTAACACACACTTTATTTTACATTCAGACAGCCAAAGCCATCAAAAAAGTTTTGATTTCTTTAGGTAGCACACAAACACTTGTGCATAAATACAGTCTATACAGTACAGTGGCCCCAAAATGTATTTGGACACTTAAATGTGCAGTGTGTGATTTTTAGCGGCATCTAGTGGTGAGGTTACGAATTGCAACCAACAAAAGTTACGGTGGCCTACAGGAAGTGATGTCATCGTCTGAGACAGCAGAGAGTAGCCAGTTCAGCAATGAGGTTTCTTTACAAGGATAAATTAAGAAATTATGTTTACATAATTATTCAGTAAAACTATATGTTATTGCGAATATTATTGTTACTTGTTCATCATTGTGTCAGTGTTTTATTCGTTGAACTAAGCTTGCTTCCTTGTACGAAGAGCAACATAGTAAAGAAACGCGTTTGTCCGTTTAGGGCCACCGTAGAAACATGACGACACAATATGTCGACCTCCATAGAAGGGGGCGCCCGCGGTTATGGAGATATAAATGTCTCATTCTAAGCTAATAAAAACATAACGGTTCATTATGCAAGCTCTTTATACACCACTGAAAACATAGTTATGGATCTTATATTGCATTTCTGTCAATAGATCCTCAGAAATATTACACAATGCACCTATAAACATGTATGAGCTTTTTGGAGTTATTTTTGCAGGTACTTTTGAAGGTGTAAAACAGTGATTTTACACTTGTAAGGGTTTTCACACGAGTGATGCCACAGAAGGGTTCTCCAAAGAATTTTCTTAAAATAACTTAAAGAATTTTAATAACTTAAAGAATGTTTTTTTTCCACTATAAAGAACATTTTTGTGCAATGGAAAGATTGCATTGATATTAAAGGTTCTTCATGGAACCATAGAATCCAATACAGAACCTTTATTTTTACGAGTGTAGCTTCGATTGA
Source organism: Gila orcuttii (assembly GCA_026230005.1). Classification (NCBI taxonomy): domain Eukaryota; kingdom Metazoa; phylum Chordata; class Actinopteri; order Cypriniformes; family Leuciscidae; genus Gila; species Gila orcuttii. Next base: position 45,607,012 of record JAPDVR010000012.1, read on the forward strand.
GAGTAACATGGTAAACATCACTGTAATGCTCTGCCTGAAGTGGCTCATGCAGTGACAGTGAAAGACTGGTGAAACATAAAGAGAATAAGCTATTTTATGGTTTGTAACCAAGTTACTGTATATAGTTCATTAGGATGATTGAAATTAATTTAATTTAATTAAGCTAACTGAATATTAAGTTAAAAGTTCAAACAAAAAATAAATCAATTAATAAAAATAAATGAGGTTTTAAAAACTATATGTTTATAATAAATAAAATAAAATAGTAAATAAAAAAATAAATTAGCATGATGAAAAATAGTTTAAAAAAAACAAACAAAAAACAAAACAAAACATGCCACTAGATTTGAAATTCATACATTTCATTAGGCTAACTGGATTTAGCTGAATTTAAATTAGGAACGGTTTACTTTCTAATTAAAAACAGAAACAAATGATGATATCTAAAAATAATTATAATAATTAAAATGTAAATGTAAAAAATAATAATTAGCATAATAAAAAATAGTAAAAATAAATAAATGCATGCAATAGGTGTGAAATCTTTCTGCAAGTGTGGCTAAAATGTTTAAATATATTTAGGCATTATGTTGCATCACTAAGAACATAAAATCTCAAATAGAAATGGTAAGTCCTACAATGTTGCCGGAGCACAGTAAAAAAAAAAAAAGAAAGAAAAAACTTGGCAGTGCAGTAATATACCACCGGCCCTGACCCGCTCTCTCAGCGTAATATAAAGACCTGCAGTTTCACTTCGTAAGGACTGATCAGAAAATAAGACTTGCATCCATCACAGGAAGTACAGCCTTCACCATTGGACCATCTAATTCTACTGACAGGCATGACTACACACACACACACACACACACACACACACACACCAGCATTGTGGTAAGTCGGAAGTGAGGTGATTTGTCTGTGAAAACAAACAGGGCCGGGCATGAGGCATATTACCACTCAGGGCTGAGAATGATTGCAGGTGATGATAAGGTCATTGTAAGTCAGATCGATTTGAGAGTGTGAAGGTAAACACTTCCAAAGCCTTCCTGCTTCATAAAGCACGAACATTGAGGCATTGTACACTGCTCAGGTCAGTGGTGATATCTTCATGAACAGGCCAGCTTGTTTAATTGAGCTCTGATACAGGGTGAAGTGGAGTCTTCGGTTCAGTAAGCATGTTCTCATAGACACTTCATGGATCGGTGGTGTGGATGGACTCTGGATTAAAGATGAGAGATGGATTTGCTCTGGTGTTTTGGTTTGAACATGCCTGGTGTAAGAAAACCAACAACAGCAAAAAAAACACCCAAAGATGGCCTTAGCTGGTTTAAGCTGGTCAAATTCATCACCCAGTTGGGACACACTGTTATTTATTTATTTATTTATATATTTATTTATTTATTTATTTATTTATTTATTTATTTATTTATTTGTTTGTTTGTTTGTTTGTTTGTTTGTTTGTTTGTTTGTTTGTTTAATTATCCATTATTTCATTTATTTTATTTTATTTTTATTTTTATTTATTTTATGTATTTTATTTTATTTTATTTTACTGTCAACAAAGTACCTAAAGTTTTTATATAAATTGATACCACTGAGTACATATTTATTAAAACATTTATTTCAATTCTTTTTAAAATTGGAAAAATAATAAATTTAAATTTAAATAGTTATTTAGGCCTAAATGCATTGTATTGCAAATGTATTATGCGACTGTACTTCAAAAAAATTCTCTCACAAGGAAATATCCACATTTTAGTTAACTTAATTGTTTGTGCCTTCCCATGTTTCATTAATCTTTATTTTCTCTATTCTTGATTTATTAATCTTGACATTTGATATGAGTATTAAGTACTGTTGCCATTAAATATTCAGTTAATTTATTTTGTAATACCCAAAATATAATTCCCCAAATGCCTTGACATGTTTCATTAATCTTTATTTTCTCTATTCTTGATAATCTTGAGATTTGGTATGAGTATTAAGTACTGTTTCCATTAGATATTCAGTTAATTTATTTTGTAATACCCAAAATGTACATTAATGTACAAGCCATTGCCAGCGTCTGACTTTAATACAAGTTAAAGAAGAAATGTTTTAAAAACATGACCTTTATGCCTTGAAAAGTCTGGTTCAGATTTATATTTTTCAATTGAGATTCTAATATGATTCTACAGAAATGTAATTTAAAACTTTTTTACCCATGGTAGGTGATGGATGCAACTTTTTATACCATCAGATTCAGCTATACTAACAGATGGATGGGAGATTGTATCTATTTCAACAGTGAAACAGTTTGAGAATAGGCAAAAAACTATTAAATTACATAGCCATGGATGAAGGCAACAAGGGGACGTGATCTTTGTAAACCCTACGCAAACCCGGGAATGTTTTTGGGTAATAAAAAGACAGCATCCAGGCATCCACAGTCACATTATACTTTTAATTTGAAAGAATCGTAGAATATTAAGAAGCTCAAGGCAATGGAATAAAAAAACACTGACGTTTTTGCAAGGACTTTAAGCTACAAATTTATATTTAATGGTCATATTATTTGACTTATGATGCAATAAAGCTGTATGTAATGAATATTCACAAAGACATTTCATGAAACTGTTGTGACATCTTTTTAAAGGAATAGTTCACCTAAAAAATTATTTATTCTGTGAAGCACAAAATTAGCTGTTCTTTTCTGTAGTGCTCATAGACCAAGATTTCCTATGAACAATGACTAAAAATATAATGCACAAGACTACTAAGTAATGTCCTACTTTCATGATACCTTTATGATATTTTGTCTTTTCTGAAGCTTGATACTGTAAATGGTCACCCTTTTTTAGTGTTGACTGCCGACTTTCTGCAAAAAATCTCCTTTTATGTTTTTGGTTGAACTATCCCCAGAAGTCTTTAAAAAAAACAATTCTTCAGGCCTCAAGATCCAACATTATAGTTTTATATCAGTTTAACTGCCATGTTTAGATTGCCATCTATGGTTTCCAGCAACAGATCTGTCCTCGTGTTATTCTGTTAAGGCTTGTCACCATCAATGTCGTCCCTGAGAAGGACTCGCATCTAGAGGCCCTCAGCCATGACTAAGAGGAGGTCTGTCCTCTTCAGCTTATATGCAATGTGACATTGTGATTAAAGTTTAACACTTGTGCCTTGGTGAGATTATCACAGGGTCCCAGAGTTTGAGTTCTGATGCATGCAGTGCTCTGAGCTTGAACCGGTTTGCCTGGCAGAATAGCACTGAACAAGTCTCTAGTGTCCTCTTCACACAGGAACCAGTGGAGTGTCTGTTTTTGCATTTTTACCTTCCAGTCAGGAGTCTAGCTATTTCACATGTTAGTTATTTCACATTATTATTATTGTTGTTGTTGTTTATTTTTATCCCTTAAGGCCATTGCACACTGAGTCCGAAATTTTCGTATGCGTTTTTTTGTATTCGTGATTCGGTGACTATTCAAACACCATTCAAAATGCTTGCTACGGATGCGAAAAACGCAGAAAATCGAACCCGATCCGATTTTTTTTATGACGGACGAAAGTTTCATAATCAGTGTGCAAGCGTGATTGATATAACGTGTGGTCGAATTTTTTTTTAACGTGCGAAAATTTCAGATGCGAATTTTGGACTGAGTGTGCAATGGCCTTTAGAATTATTTAAAAGTTATTTCTGTTCTTGTGTCATCATACGTATGTACAGTGCTGGTCAGAATTATTTGCCCCCTTGGTAAATATGATCAAAGATGGCTGTAAAAAATAAATCTGCATTGTTTATCCTTTTGATATTTCATTAAAAAAATAGCAAAAATCGAACCTTTTATTGAAGTAAAATAATTTAAAGTGGGAGGGAAATCACATTATGAAATAAATGTTTTTCTCCAAAACACGTTGGGAACAATTATTTGCCCCCTTTTATTAAATACTTTTTGCAATCTCCTTTTGCCAAGACACCAGCTGTGAGTCTTCTCCTATAATGCTTGATGAGTTTGGAGAACACCTGACCTGAGATCAGAGATCATTCCTTCATACAGAATCTCTCCAGATCCTGCAGATTCCCAGATCCATGTTGTGTTTCTCCTCTTCAGTTCAGCCACTCGTCTTCTACAGGGTTCAGGTCAGGGACTGGGATGGCCATTGCGGATGCTTGGTTTTGTGCTCAGTGACACATTTTTGTTTTGATCTTGATGTTTGTTTTTGGACCACTGTCCTGATATAAGATCCAAACATGGCCCATTATAAGATTCCTAGCACAGGTTGTTTTGATTTTTTATCTGTTGGTATTTGATCAAATCCATGATGCCATGTATCTGAACAAGAAAATTAGCCCCACAGCATTAAAGATACACCAGAGTATTTCATTTTACACATGGGGTATCTTGTGTATTAGCATTAGCATCTTTGTGTACCAGTTTGTGCAGCTTTTGTTAAATTTGTCAGCGTGATAAAGATTTCAGTGTTTACTTGACCACACACACACACACACACACACACATATATATATATATAGGCTATATATATATATATACATGAGTTTTGCATGTGTGTCTGTGTGTATAAGACAGGGAAAGGTAGTGTTAGGTGAAGAATGTAAAAAAAAAAAGAAGAAAAAAAAGGAGAGACAGACCTAAAATACTTGTTATAGGGGGTGAAATTGGAAACAAGACCCATGGCTATTAATGTGGTATCGATCCAGTGTGCTGCACTCCAGCATAAGCACACAGGGTCAGAGTCAGTGTCACACATCACTGCAGAACATATAAAACACACTCACCTCACTGATCTGCCCTGCACCGTATTTACACTGGTGGGATTATTTCATATGAGCAGTGACCTAAAGAGATGAGAAAGAGCCTTCATGCATTACAGTACTTACCTTCATAATCTGTCATTATTTACATTAATCCCCTCTCTCTCTCTCTCTCTCTCTCTCTCTCTATATATATATATATATATATATATATATATATATATATATATATATATATATATATATATATACATACGTATATATCATCCAAAAAAAATATATACATGCATAACATACAAACATAACATATGTTAATAAATTCATACAGGCACCATTTTCACTACTGTTGAAATATTTGGGCTCAGTAACAGAGGGCTTTTTCTTAAGAAATTAATACTTTTATTCAGGAAGGATGCATTGAAATGATCAAAAGTGACATTAAAGACATGTATAATGCAATATAGGATTTCAAATAAATGCTTTTCTTCTCTGATGGTCTGTGGGGTCCACTGGACCCCAAATGACTTCAGCTTGAATTAATAAAAATGTTCTCTTTTTCCAAATGGTATGAAACTTCCTACGGCTCTCAACAATTCCTAGATCTACAAAAAAAAATGAAAATGGAACGTTATCTGTTTTTATGTAGGCGTGACAAAAATAGTCACATTCGTGGTCTTCAGGGTGTGATCCATTGATCCATTGGACCCCAAAAAATGCTATTTAATTTTGTAACAGAACAATATTTTTTTAGGAATGACCAGAAGCCTCGAATTTAGGGATCTTAAAGAACGCGATGGATTGTAGGGCGATAGAAGGTCCATTAAATATACAGGAGCTAGACCATTTAGGGCTTTATAGGTCAGTAATAGTACTTTGTAATTGATACGGAACTTTATAGGTAACCAGTGCAGAGATGATAAAATTGGTGTTATATGATCATATTTTCTTGACCTAGTAAGAACTCTAGCAGCTGCATTTTGCACTAACTGTAGCTTGTTTATTGAGGATGTAGGACAACCAGCTAATAAAGCGTTACAGTAATCTAGTCTTGAGGTCATGAATGCATGAACTAACTTTTCTGCATCAGAAACAGATAGCATGTTACGTAGCTTAGCAATATTTCTAAGGTGGAAGAAGGCTGTTCTTGTAACATATGAAATATGATTTTCGAAAGACAAGTTGCGGTCTAGTATAACACCCAGGTCTTTTACTGTAGTGGATAAAGTAACTGGACATCCTTCTAAATTAAAGTTGTATTGTACGAGGTTTTGTGGGTAGTTTTTTGGACCAATAAGTAATACCTCCGTTTTATCTGAATTTAATAGCAGGAAATTACACGTCATCCAGCATTTTATATCTTTAAGACACTCTGTCAATTTAGATAAGTTAGTGTTTTCATCTGGTCTTGATGAAATATATAATTGAGTGTCATCAGCATAACAGTGGAAATTAATTCCATGTTTTCTTATAATATTACCCAGTGGCAGCATATATATTGAGAATAGCAGAGGGCCTAACACCGATCCTTGCGCCACTCCATAGTCTACTGACGTTATCTTCGATTTTTCACCATTTAAACAGACAAAATGGTAACGGTCTGATAAGTACGATCTAAACCAGCTTAATGCCTGTCCCTGAACACCAGTGTAGTTTTGTAGTCGATCTAAGAGTATTTTATGATCTATAGTGTCGAACGCAGCGCTAAGATCGAGTAGAACTAGTATTGAGATACAGCCTTGGTCAGAAGCTAAAAGTAAATCATTTGTAATTTTAACTAGCGCAGTTTCTGTGCTATGATGCGGTCTGAATCCTGACTGAAATTTTTCATAGATATCATTTTCTTGCAAGAAAGAGCACAATTGAGCGGACACAATTTTTTCTAGTATTTTAGATATAAATGGAAGATTTGAAATGGGTCTGTAATTTGCTAAGTTATTTTGATCTAATTGCGGTTTCTTAATAATAGGTTTTATTACTGCCAGCTTAAATATTTTTGGAACATGACCTAAAGATAAAGACGAGTTAATAATATTGAGAAGAGGCTCTTCCACTACAGGTAACACTTCTTTCAGTAGTTTAGTGGGTATTGGGTCTAATAAACATGTTGTTGGTTTCGCTGCAAAGATAAGTTTATTTAGCTCTTCCTGTCCTATAGTTGTAAAGCGGTGTAGTTGTTCTTGAGGGGCGATAATTGTGGCTGAATCATAAGACACCATAGAGGATTGTACATTTACAATTGTATTTCGGATGCTTTCTATTTTCTCATTGAAGTAATTCATAAAATCATTACAACTATACTGTAACGGAATATTTTGCTCTGGTGATGTCTGTTTATTTGTTAGTCTAGCCACGGTGTTAAATAAAAACCTTGGATTATTTTGGTTATTTTCTATTAGTTTGCGGAGATGCTCAGCCCTGGCTGCTTTTAGAGCCTTTTTATAACGCGACATACTGTCTTTCCACGCGATTCTAAAGACCTCTAAATTAGTTTGTTTCCATTTACGCTCTAAGTTACGAGTTTCTCTCTTGATAACATGTGTAGTACTATTGTACCATGGTGCTTTAGTTTTCTCTCTAACCTTTTTTAATCTAATTGGTGCAACAATATCTAATGTACTAGAGAAAATGGTGCTCAAACTGCTAGTCATTTCCTCTAGTTCATCTGTTTGTTGGGGTTCACTGAGCAGCTGAGATAGATCAGGTAAGCTATTTGTGAATCTATCTATAGTGGTTGGAACGATTGTTCTGCCTGGTCGATAACGTGGCGCAACATGGCAAATTTCAGCAGTACGTAATATGCACGTTACCATACAATGATCAGTGAGATCGTCACTTTGCGCTATAATATCTATATCGGTTGGATTGGTTCCATATGATATAATTAAATCTAGTGTATGATTTAGACGATGAGTGGGACCACTGACGTTTTGCTTGACCCCAAATGAGTTTAATAAATCTGTAAACGCAGCCCCTAACGCATCATTTGTGTTATCTACGTGTATGTTAAAATCTCCAACAATTATTGCTTTATCGGCATTGACCAATAGATCTGAGAGAAAGTCTGAAAACTCTTTTAGGAAATCAGCATAGGGCCCTGGAGGTCTATATACGGTTGCTAAGGCTAGAGATAATAGGGATTTCTTTCTTACATCTAAGAGCGTAACATTTAGCACAAGTACTTCGAACGAATTAAACCTGTGACCTGTTTTCTGAGTAACATTTAGGATATCTCTATAGATTGTTGCAACACCGCCGCCACGACCGATCGGACGGGGCTCATGCTTATAACAGTATCCTGGTGGAGTAGACTCATTTAGACCGAAATAATCATTTGGTTTAAGCCAGGTTTCAGTAAGGCACAGAACATCGAAATTATTATCTGTGACCATTTCATTTACAATAACCGCCTTAGGTGTGAGCGATCTAATGTTTAGAAGACCTAGTTTTAGAAATTCTTTTTGTTCACTGAGATTTAGATTTTCTGGTTTAATTACAATAAGATTTTTCCTAGATCCTAAACTAGATTTATTGTTTGGCCTCACTAGACGAGGAATAGACACAGTTTCTATATAATGTTCTACACTACTTGTATCAATTAAGTTGGGACAGCAGAGATTGTGATTTGGACTTTGACTTACTAGTCAGATGGTGTGTAACGTCTTGGAGATGTTGTCCGACAGCACAGCCGCTCCGATTCTGCTGGGGTGCAGGCCATCAGCACGGTAGAGCCTAGGTCGCTCCCAGAACAGATTCCAATTATTTACAAAGAGCAGTTTCTGTTCATTACACCATGATATTAACCATTCATTTAGAGCAAATAGTCTACTGAACCTTTCTTGTCCTAGTCGGTACGTGGGAAGCGGTCCAGACACGATGATCGTTGCCTCAGGCGCTGTGCTGCGTACCGTCTCGATCAGGCTCCTGTAGTCCTTCTTCAGAACCTCCGTCTGCCGCAGCCGGATGTCGTTCGTTCCCGCGTGCAGCACCACAGCTCCGACGCGCTCGTCACCGTTCAGGATCTCGGGAACATGTGCAGCGACATCTAGAACACGAGCACCAGGAAAGCAGTGAGTGCGCACATTACCCTTACCTGAGGTAGCGCGGACATGACGAACGATGGAACTGCCGATGATCACGGCGTCGTCACGTTCCGACTCGCGAAGAGGGGAGAAGCCGTTCCGGGTGGAGATCTCGAAGACCGGGAGCGGTGGAGAGGTTCTTGGTCTGGTCCTGGCTCGTGTCTTCCGCTGAGGGATCACCCAGGGTCCATGGCTTTGTGTCGGTGCCGGAGTGAATGAAGCCAGAGATGATCGCGTCCTCCTGGGCAGAGAAACGCACGGAGTAGACGAAGTCGGAGTCAAAAAGTTACTAACCACTGACTTGTGAGCATCGGCGCGTGATGTTTCAAGCGTTGATCGCCGATCTCGCAGCTCGGCTTGCCTCTCTAGCAGACCACGGATCTGCTTCTCCACGGACTCCAGCTCCAACAGCACCGAATGCAGCTCGAATGTGTCCTCATCTGCACTCAGAGGTAGCGTTAGACACACATCCGATATATTCACCATTATAACAGATGAACAGTAAATTAGTAGTGATACTACCAATATCACTACTAATTTAGGACTGAAATCCTGGATATAACCCGTATCCTTTCAGTGAAACGGGTGTAAAATCCGACGGTCGATTGGCGCGAGGCCACGCGTGAAATGCTAGTGGGCTAAAAGGCTAGTAGCTGGGATTCGCAAAGTTGGATCTAAGTAGCGATATCAAAGCAATCCGATTGTTTTTTATAGGGAATAGTATCGAGGATAAGTTCACACGATATAAAAATAGAAAGTACTTGTTTATAAATGAGTGGTAAAGAAGAAAATCAAGGATTAATGAATCAATTCGACGGAGCTCCAAACACATGTTGATATCAACATGTTTACAGGTGTTAAGTTCACACGAAGGATAAGTTAAGTTTACGAGGATAAGTTCACACGATATAAAAATAGAAAGTACTTGTTTATAAATGAGTGGTAAAGAAGAAAATCAAGGATTAATGAATCAATTCGACGGAGCTCCAAACACATGTTGATATCAACATGTTTACAGGTGTTTATTTATTTATTTTCTAGAAAGGGACCAGATGCCACTGGATGAGTCCTGCTGACTTCAACATTCACATGAGTCTCTGTACATGAACATAGTAAAATGAAAAATCAAACACCTTGGACATGACAGGTATGTAGGCTACTATGTTTCAGGAATGGCACAAAGGTGTGTGACTGTTTAAGTCTTTGTCTTTAGATCAGTGTGTTTACTAATGTGCTTTTTGTCCTTTGTTGTGTATCTTTGGATTATGTTGTGTAAATAAATCCAGACAATCTAAAAGCCATTCACTTTTTTTAATTTCTCCTCATTCTTTGTGCAAGGCTCCTCATAATGATCGGGCCTGATAGGACCTGATAGGGCCATTAGGGGAGGGTCTTTGTCTTTCTCAGGTGTAAAATGCATTCATATTAATGAGAGATTCACGCCTCCTCGCATAAAGCTTTCTCACACAAAACACGTCATACAAATTTTAAATCAATATATTGTCTTATCTAAATGAGTATGCAGGATGAATTTCACATAGTTTTGGAGCAAATATTCTAGGCTACGTCATACAATTTTCAAAAGTCTTGTGAAGAAATAATCACTATGGGTTTTATGACCTTATTTCAGTGACATTTGTTTTTTGTTTTTTCACAAACCACGCATAAACGTTATTATCTTAAAACTACAAACTTTTACATACATGCTGCTGACATATTACTGTAGCAGAGTTTGTGCTGAATACAATGTAATAAGACTTTAGCCATGAAAATGTCACAAGTAACAGAAATAAGCACAAATGTCAGAGCATGTAAGAACACCTCCAGGACCCAGAAAACACCTCAGACCCCAGAGGGTTAAGCTCCACTGATTGCAGAGGCTCAAAGGGAGCACTTTGCAGGGCAGTTAACACCACTGAGAGGTCCCAAGAGGGAACGAGAGGAAGGCGAGGAGGATTCAGTCTCCTCGCTCCTCTCAGGAACCTGACGTTCAGGTCGTGCTTCCCCACAGACTTACCTTCGATGGGATCATGGTGTGCGGCAATAGCGGCAACATAGACTTTCAGGGTGGAGGGAGACAGCCTTCGCTCCAACCCTTCTTGAAGGAAGGAAGCATGACACAGATCGAACATTTCCGGGGGTCTTCTCGGTGAGAAGAGCACCAGTTGACGAAGAGGTTCCACTTCAACGCATAGACGTGTCTCGTGGACGACGCTCTAGCGGAAGTGATGGTAGCCACCACCGCTGGTGGTAGGGTACTCAAACCTGCCTCGTCCCGTCCAGGAGCCACACGTGGAGGTTCCAAAGATCGGGACAAGGGAGCCATAGGGTGCCCCGTCCCTGAGAAAAGAGGTCCTTCCTCAGGGGAATCGGCCAAGGAGGTGCTGTCGCGAGGAGTACAAGTTCGGAGAACCAGGTCCGGGTGGGCCAGTACGGCGCAACCAGAATGACCTGCTCCTCGTCCTCCCTGACCTTGCACAGGGTCTGCGCAAGAAGGCTCACTGGGGGAAACGCATATTTGCGGCCCCGCGGCCAGCTGTGCGCCAGTGCATCCGTGCCGAGCGTGCCCTCGATCAGGGAATAATACAGGGCGCAATGGGTCGAGTCGTGAGAGGCAAACAGATCTATCTGTGCGTCCCCGAACTGGTCCCAAATCAGCTGAACTGACTGGGGATGGAGTCGCCAATCTCCCGGGAGGGGCTGAAGCCGTGAGAGCTCGTCGGCTGCACAGTTCAGGGCTCCGGGGATATAAATGGCATGAAGCGACCTCAGATGCTTCTGACTCCATATAAGGAGGTGGCGGGCGAGTTGCGACATACGGCGAGAGCGTAGACCACCTTGACGGTTGATGTACGCTACAGTGGCTGTATTGTCTGATCGGACTAGTACGTGTTGATTCTTGAGCACGGCCCAGAAGCGGCGCAGAGCAAGACGTACAGCCAGCAACTCGAGGCAATTCACGTGCCATAGGCGCTGGGGTCCTGTCCAGGAGCCCGCGGCAGCACGTCCATTGCACATGGCGCCCCAGCCCGTGGTGGAGGCATCTGTCGTAACAACAACATGCCGGGAAGCTCGTTCCAGGGGCACTCCGGCCCGTAGAAAACTGAGGTTCGACCACGGGGTGAAGGTCTGACGGCAGATCAGAGTAACTGGTACTCGGAGGGTGCCGTGTTGCCATGCCCACCTCGGGACTCGGTCGCGAAGCCAAGCTGAAGCGGTCTCATATGAAGCACCCGAGCGGCGTTGTTGCGGCTACGGACGCCATATGCCCCAGGAGCCTCTGAAAAAACTTCAGTGGAACCGCACTCTTGCTCTCATTGTCTCAGGCAAGTCAGCAGTGGCTGAGTGGAGAAGGCGACCAAGTCAATACCGAGAAAAGAGATCCTCTGCACGGGGCAAAGTTACTCTTTTCCCAGTTGACCCGAAGGCCCAGACGAGCTAGGTGCCAGAGCACTGGGTCCCTGTGTTCGCAAACCTGGTCTTGAGAGTGAGCTAGGATAGCCAGTCGCCGAGATGGTTCAGGATACGAACCCCGTGTTCCCATGGAGGAACAATGGCTGCCTCGACAACCTTTGTGAAGGCACGAGGAGACAGGACTAGCCCGAATGGGAGAACAGCGTACTGATATGCGCGCCCCCTGACAGCATACCATAGGAACGGTCTGAGTCGAAGGAGAACGGAGACATAAAAAGTAGGCGTCCTTCAGGTCGATCGCTGCAAACCGGCTCCCAAGAACTGTACCAGCGGAGTCATGCGAAACCACAGACGTCCCCTCGGTAGTGCAGCGAAGCGGAATGACCAGCCCGGACGTGGACGGCATAGCGGCCCGGTGTGGGGGCACGGTCATAATCGCACCCTGAGAGAGGAGGCCAGGGAAGGACCAGCGTTCCGCGGTGGCCTGCTCTGCCAGGAGTCTGGTGACAGAGGGGGACGAGAGCGGTACGGTCCGGGGACGGCGCGCACTGCCATCCGGCTCTGAGACAGAGGGGGACAAGGGGTGCACGGCTCGGGGGCAGCGCACCGTGTCGTCCGAGAACTCTGTGTGCTCAGAGACGGGAGTGTCAGTACTTTCGAGAATAAGGATTCTTCCCCGGCCCTCCACCGGGGAAAAGAGTGGCCCTGCTACCAGCTCCTGGAAAGAACTGAGTCCCGTCTCTGAGCAGCCCGTCTCAAGATTTTTTATATAGCGGGGGGCGGACTGGAGAGGGCTGTGGTGTCCCCCCGTGGCTTCCAGAGCCAGCCCGGGTGAACGGGCGGGGTGGAAGCCGCGGGGGGACGTCTTCGGCGGTGGGCTGACTGAGGGATCTGAGCGGACGGCGAGCCTCAGTCTGCTCATGGGCGCTTGAGAACTGTTGGGTAAAGCCCTCAACCGCACCGCCGAAGAAGCCGACCTGGGATATGGGGGTGTCCAGCAGACGGGTCCGCCCAACATCCTGCACATCGGATAGGTTCAGCCACAGAATGGTAGGCATCACCTGACCCAGGGAGCGTACGGCCACTTTCGTCGCTCGGAGAGCAAGGTCAGTGGCGGCGCGCAGCTCATTGAAGAGCCCTGGGTCAGTCCCGCCCTCGTGCAATTCCGTGAGCATCTGGGTCTGGTAGACCAGCAGAATGGCCATGGCATGCGGTGAGGCGGCTTCCTGTCCTGTGGCGCTATAGAATTTAGCCACAACTTGTGTAGACGAAAAACTACAGGCTTCGGACGGGTGCTTAGGATCGCGCCGAGAAGCACTCTGAGGACAAAGTAGCATCGCAACAGAGCGTTCAACCGGGGGACCCCAGTGTACCCATGGGCAGCGGCCCCGTCGAGGGGAGGAAGGGCGGAGGAGATCAACGAGGGATTGCTGGAAGACACCGGGGTCTTCGAGGATTTCGAGATCTCCTGATGCACATCCAGGAAGAAAGGTATTGGGGTGGACGCTGACAGGTGTCAGCGGCCGCACCCAAAAACCAATCGTCCAGCAGCGAGCGCTCAGACAGGGTGGAATGGTCCACTCTACTCTAACGCTCGCAACTCTAACGCTTGCATCCGACGTAACTCGGAGTGACAACAAAAGGGAACAGTTATTTTCAATTGCAATTATATTTCACAATATTACTGTTTTTCTTCTTTCAAAAAAAACATTTTTTTAAAATCTTACCAACTCCAAACTTTTGTCTACAAAACTGGATTCAAGTATGAAGCATTAAGCTTTAGATAAGAAGATTTTGAAGAACCTTGAGAAATATGTTTATCAGGAGCAATAATCGATTCCTTCCAGCTCATCCAACTGCAGGAGAAACTGGCAGTCTGGCTTTTGTTGATACTATTGGGCTTTCAGTTAGTGGACAGAGTTAAAGTCTTGCATTCTAATCGCAGTCTATAATCAGTCCCGATTAGAATGGATACAGTGTGTGGACGACATCTTCTCTGAAGAGGACGGTAGCAGCTGGTCGTCTCTGACTTTGAAAGGCAACAGATGTAGAGACATGGTGAGATTCCACAACAGTCAGGACTGAATAGCAAAGCTACATAATGAGAAGTCAAAAAGCATTGGAGCAATTTACTATTTTACTAATTTACTAAAGCATATATTCTGATATTCATTCTAATATTTAGCCTCCAGAGAAAACTGTAACAATTCCTTTTTCTGTATCATTCTTGTCAGAATGTAAAAAAAAAACATTTTCACATTGATGTTTCATCCAAGCCACAGTTACTATAAGATATCAGTCACAAGTCCACTCTATCCATCTAAGCACTCAAAGCAATACAGGAGAGCCTGGATCTTTACTTATTGATTGCTGTAGCCGACCTACAAGTTAGAAAGAATATTTGCATTGTGTTCAAAAAAGGCAAAATAAAGAGAAAATTCTCTAAGAGAGGGCTAAATAACTTGACAGTCTCTATTAGCGATACTATTTCACCCCTATAGCTAGCAAATCTCTCCCCCTGTAATAATATGCCTGAAATAAGGTATTGAAATAAGGATTAATACCTTATTTCAGGCATTTAACCAAAAACCCATCGACTTCAGGATGATGGAAGCAGAAGTGCTAACATGCTAACTCGTTTCCAGGTTTTGGCCTACAAAAATACATCATCCCTGCAGCACTCTATACATATGTGTATCTGTGATGTCACTGTTTATGGGCGGGGCTTGTCTAATGGTTCACATGGGGAGAGATTTGCTCTAAAAGTCACTAGCTTATTGGTTCCATATCAGAACATACACCCTAGTCAAGAGAAGATCAGAGGCACTGACATATTAATGTAAAATAGTCCAGGAGAGCAGCTACTGTAGTTCAGTGTGTAAGAGCAGCACTCCATGTGTAAGAACACGCCTCCAAACACGCTTGAAGCACCTCTTCTGAATGCTACTGATGTGTCTTTGATCAAAGTGAGGTTTTTTTTTTTTTTTTTGCTTTGTAGTAGTTTTTGGTGAAGTATGACAAGGATTCATTCAAAAATGTTAAAAGCATTGAATGAAAATCATACTCATTTGGAATGCTATTTCAAAAAGCTCTGATGTTTTAAGAAATTATGGCACTAATCAAAGTGTGGGTGCTCTATCACGGGTTGTCAAACTTATTGATTCCAGAAATCCTCAAAATATTATTTAAAAATCTTTTTTTCTAAATCAAACCAACCTCAAAATTTTGAACAGTACTGCACTTTCATTTACTGTCTGTAAAATAAGTGCATTTCATTATTAAAGACCAGATAACATTCTATTAATGTTACTGGAATAATGTTTGTTCATAAATTTCAGCCAAAGTTCTGAGAGATGTCCCTGTAAGCTGGGTGTGTGTTCAGCACATTTAAACTCACTATTAAATGTATCAGAAAGAGCTTTATTGCCAAGTGTGCTTGCACACACAAGGAATTTGTTTTTGGTACTGAGGCCTCCAGTGGACATATACAGATACAAATACAACAAGAAACATAATACTACAAATTATAAGAATAAAAAATAAATATATAAATATATGAGAATAAAAGTATCACAGTTTGGTTTAGTCAGAATAGACATTTCCAGATTTACAGATTATGAACATATTTACAGTGTTTTGAATATTATAAATAAATAAATCTACATATAAGTATCACCTGAGTTGTAGGGTATTGCACTAAACAGTGGGAGTATTGCACTTAAGGCATATGCCTTGGGAGGAGTGTTAACTGTTCAGGAGGGAAATGGCCTGTGGGAAGAAACTGTTCCTGTGCCGAGATGTTCTTGTGGCCAGTGATCTGAGTCGCCGTCTTGACGGTAACAGTTCAAACAGGAGGTGTCCAGGGTGAGTGGAGTCTGTGATGATTTTACCTGCTCTCTTCCTCACTCTGGAAGAGTACAGGTCCTGGAGGGTTGGCAGGGGGGCACCAATAATCCTCTCCGCAGTCCGGACTGTCCGTTGTAGTCTCCTGATGTCTGATTTGGTAGCTGAACCAAACCAGACAGTGATGGAAGTGCATAAGACAGACCCAATGACGGCTGAGTAGAACTGAATCAGCAGCTCCTGTGGCAAGTTGAACTTCCTCAGCTGGCGAAGGAAGTACAGTCTCTGCTGGGCCTTTTTCACAGTGGAGTCAATGTGATTGTCCCACTTCAGGTCCTGAGAGATGATAGTGCCCAGGAACCTGAATGACTCCACTGCTTCCACAGTGCTGTTCATGATGGTGAGTGGGGGAGTGCTGGGCTGTTCCTCCTGAAGTCCACGATCATCTCCACTGTTTTGAGCGTGTTCAGCTCAAGGTTGTTATAACTGTACCAGACAGCCAGATGTTCAACCTCCAGTCTGTAAGCAGACTCGTCGCCGTTTTGGATGAGACCGATGACAGTGGTGTCGTCTGCAAATTTCAGGAGCTTGACAGAGGGGTCTTTAGAAGTGCAGTCATTAGTGTACAGGGAGAAGAGCAGTGGGGAGAGAACGCACCCTTGGGGGGCGCCAGTGCTGGTGGTGAGAGTCCTGGATGTGTGTTTCCCCAGTCTCACTCGCTGCTGCCGGTCCGTCAGGAAGCTGGTGATCCACTGACAGATCGAGGATGGTATGGAGAGCTGGGTCAGTTTGGCTGTGAGAAGACCAGGCATGATGGTATTGAAGGCCGAACTGAAGTCCACAAAGAGGATCCTTGCATAAGTCCCTGGTCTGTCGAGATGTTGCAGGATATAATGCAGTCCCATGTTGACTGCATCATCCACAGACCTGTTTGCTCTGTAAGCAAACTGAAAGGGATCCAGCAGGGGTCCAGTGATGTCTTTCAGGTGGGCCAACACCAGTCTTTCAAACGACTTCATGACCACAGACGTGAGAGCGACAGGTCTGTAGTCATTAAGTCCAGTGATTTTGGGTTTTTTGGGGACAGGAATGATAGTGGAGCGTTTGTAGCAGCAGGGAACTTCACACTGCTCCAATGATCTATTGAAGATCTGCGTGAAGACCGGGGCCAGTTGGTCAGCGCAGGCTTTTAAACATGCAGATGAGATGCCGTCTGGGCCTGAGGCTTTCCTAGTCTTCTGTTTTTTGAAGACTCGGCTCACGTATGCACATGTATGCACATAGCTAAACAAAATGGCAATCTTCTAGAGACAAAGGCCCGTGTGGAGCATTAGCATTTCCTTCACATACTCTTAATGGATTTCTATTAACTAAACTGTGTTTACCATTTTCTCAGTGCTCTAAATAAGAAAGTGGTGAAAAACAATTTCCCCGTTTCATTTTTGCCATGACAATCAATCAGATTAGCCTCTCTACACACTGACATTGATTACTTCAAATATACATGAAATGCATAAGAAATATCTATGACTGCATAACTATAAATGTAAATTATATGATATTGCAGCCTTGCCAGTATTTTAACACAATAGAAGCAAAGACTCCTGCCAAATATCTCATAATTATGTGTACCTACTAACACTTCTCTGTGTCCTCAGTCATCATCAGGCTGCATGTGAATGGAAGGGATGAGAGAGAGGGATGAAGATGCAGATCCGAGCAGCTCATGATTTATTTGTCAGGTGTCTGGAGTGTTGCAGGTTTGTTTTGTGTGTCTTCATATTGAGTTATGCCTGCTACGACATGGATCTGATAAACGTTGGTACAACATGTATAGACTATACGATGATGACACCTATTGAATCGTAGGCTACGACGCAAGTTAGTATAGAAGAATAAAACTAGCACTCGCTAATGGTAAACAAATAGAGCAGGATGAATCGCACTTTGGCAATTGTGGTTTTTATGTGCGCTGAAAAAAAGAGGACGAAGCGAAAGGGGAGAAAATGGACGTTGTCATTATAGAGAAAAAAGGCCAACTTGACATGCCAATTTTGCAAATGAAGATTGAGGTAAGTTGTTTTAAGTTTTAGTGCCATGTCGCGTTGATCATTACGCCATTTTATGTTGCATTTTTATTGGCTAGTCAGGCGACTTGGTCTTAGCAGATGATAATGCTTAATTTCTGACACATCGGAGGCTATCTTTGGTCATAAGACAATGACAACGGCCATCTTTGAACCTCTCTCACTGTATGACGTAAGATCATGCATTTAGGAGCCATGACCACAGAAATCACCTCCAAAATCATCCAAAATTGATACTCTGTGTTTGAGTTGAGTGTTTTGTCAGATCGTCTTGTATGTTCCTGCTGCTCACTTGTGTTTCTAGTAGGATTTGCCCTCGTTCCTGTTTGCCTCCTGCTATACTCCTGCCTGTGTTTGAGGATTTTTTTCTGCTCAAGATGATCTGAACTATCTTTTACAGACTTTCTCGTTGCAAAGATTCATCGGGTCCTTACGTCATCACGCAATGATGTCACTTCGCACTTTTCTAACAAATCAGTGTCATCAATGAAACATTCAAATAAAGTAATTTGTGTCAATGCATATTGAAACATTCAAATAAAAAGTTATTTGTGTGAATGCATATTGCTGATTATTGCCTTGCATTCACTTAAGTTAAGGGTGTTTGTTGTCCCAGTTTCATTCGCGGATCCTTTATGTTGGATACAACTAGAGAATCCTACATCTTGGATAACATTACTAAAAGTTTTGCACCTACAGAACACATTAAAGACATTGATGCACAAACATGGATATGTTCCCCATGTCTAAAGTATATAGAAAGAATAAACCTGTCTTATAAACTCCTTGATTTTGCTTAACAACTTATATAATCAAAAATATATTCTGAATGCACAATAAACTAGTAAATTGTATTTATCTCTCGACAGAAAGATTTTTTATCAAATGTTATTTAATAACAGTAGTCATAATAAGCATATTTCCAGTATGTGCCACAGGTATCATCAACTCACTCATCAGACTCCTTGGTGATTTAGTTTGATTAGTGAACCGTCTCGACTTGTTACTTCCCGAGAACCGGCTCAAAAGAACGATTTGTTTAAGAATTGGACATCACTGGTCTGTGCTACTGTTGTCATCCCTGTTTTGCTGATGTGATTAACTGCCATTAAATATCATTGTATTCTCACCTGCTCTTGGGTCTTCGTGTTGATCCTGACATGGCAGTATTAGTATGCAGAAGAGCTGTATGGTTTCAGCGTGTCCTGAACCACGCATGAGAGAAGAGGCTAGAGACACATAACTAAAGGTCAGACTGACCTCTGAACTGCCAAAGTACAGAGTAATTCCTTTGTGTTTTAAAGTATTGTGTTTGATTTTATTCTGAAAGTTGAACTGGCTTTGTCTGAATATTAAAAATGCTGAAAAAAAGCACTATACAGACGTAAGACAGCAGCTGCGTCCCAATTCAGAGGCTGCATCCTTTGAAGGCTGTATTTGAAGGCTGTCCCAATTCGAAAGCTCCTTCAAATGCGGATTCCAAATGCGTCCTTCGTTTCCCGTGCAATGAAGGATACAACAGATGGATCCTTCGCGGCCTTGCCTACCCCAGAATTCCTTGCGTGCCAGTGACGACAGGATTTTTTCAGCTTACTCAAATTTCTAATGATACAAATGTAAAAAAAATAATAATAATTCAAGCCATTTAAATGTTGACATAAGATCCAAATATATATAGTTCATACTCTTTATTATATACAAAAATGATATTTTTTGAACGTATAACTTTCAAAAAAGTCCAGTACAAATGTTACTGCCATCAACGGAAGCTGTTATGCTGCGTTCACACCAAACGTGAATAGAGCGTCAAATTTGCGTCTATCGCGTCTAGTTGGACGCATTTTGAATCCATTCGCGCGTCCAAAGCGAAATTGACGTGCGTCTGAGGTGAAATCCGCTTCTTGTGGGAAGGGCAAGTGCTAGGCGGTTGTCTGTTTGCAAGATGGCTGATGTTGATCAAGCATTCATAGAGAGTCACCGCTCTGTATTTGCTCTGGAGAGCAGAACAGTGGTGTAGGGCTCATCGTCGCCAGACCCTCCGGAGGCATTCGCAGTTTACCATTTGCTCCAGGAGCTGCGCCTGGATGACGGCGCACTTCCGCCTGTCCCGCGCCCAGTTTGATGACCTGTTGTCCCGCATCGGAACGAGGATCACCCTCGCCCTCACACACCTAATCTGTCATTTATTTTTGTTTTGATGATAAATGGAGCCAGCCTACAAAAGTGATTAACCTGTCCTGTGATTTTTTTTTTCTCACACAACACTGTCCAGACACCAACTATGTTCTTGCTCTAAAGTATGTTGGTTGTCTTTACATTAGAATAATAATGTTTCATATAATCTAGATTAGATCTGGATTAGAAGTTTTTATGTGATAAAATATTTACTTCACCACGTGACAGCAGCAAGCAGGCTCCTGATTGGTTAACGCGGCACGAACTGACGCCAAAGTTCAGATTTTTCAACTCGGGCTTCAAATGCGTGAATGCACCAAATAAAACCATTCGCGCCAGACGCTCAATTCGCGTCAACCGCGCCGTGCTAAACGAATCATTCGCGCCGCAGGATCTCTAGATGCGCGTAAACGCGTCTTTACATTGACTTAACATTGAAATCACTCGCGCCAGATGCTCTATTCGAGTTAGGTGTGAACGCACCATTACAGTTGCTAGGCTACTAGAACAGTCCTCTTTAGGCTAGACCGTCCCATTTAACAACGCTCAGTCCGACCTTCACGGCCTTCGAAGAATGCAGCCTCTGAAATCCGAATCCTTCGAAGGATACAGCATCTGAATTGGGACACAGGTAGCATGCCCAATTTTTTTTTTAAGGCAGTAAAAAAAAAAGATATTTTGCTGATTTTTCAATTTACTTAATTGAAATGATTTGATGTAACACAATTATAAAAGTTTTTCCCACAACTTGATTTAATTGTGCAATCCACTTTGTAAAATCTGTAAAATTGAGTTTTACTTACTGTAATTGCATTGGCAGTACATGAATAGTTTTTGTTGGCAGTAACAGAAGCTGGGTTGGGGATTTCTATATCTTCCAGCTTTGTGTGGGAGTGGATGGGAAGGTAAATGGTAAAATTAGGTTCTATTTTACACTACCGGTGAAAAGTTTGGAATCATTGCGATTTTTGAATGTTTTTGAAGGAAGTTTTTAATCAAAATACAGTACAACAGTAATACTGTGAAATAATATTACAATATAAAATAACAGTTTTCTATTTAAATATATTGTTAAATGTATGTAATTTATAAGCAGCCTCATTACTCCAGTCTTAATGTGTCTTATGATCAAGAAATATTTCTTCTTATCAGTAAAGTTTTTGCTGTTTATTTATATACAGTAATTATATACATCAAAGTGAGTGTGTGTGCATAAGTATACTGTATATATACATACATACATTATTACTAATATACTTCTGGAAATCACAAGCTAAAGTTAGAAGACGACCACAAGCGCACAAGATTGCATCTCCTGATTGAACTCTTACAGGCAGGAGAAACCAATTAATTGGGTTCATCATGGTCATGGGTTCATCCATTCTCTTCAAGTGCCAAAGAAAGTCAGCTGGTTACAGCCATGCACACTCGCTGAAAATTAACTCTTATCTTCAACACAGATTGACAAACCCCTTTATTCTCTTTATAGGAAAATACCCTTTTTTTTCTTGGGAAGAAACTGCTGCTAATGAGTTTGTTCAGGTCCTCAAAGAGGCAAACTAAGAGTGCTGATATACAGCACACTGGGAATTTTCACAGTGTGTATCAGTGACAGTCTGTCTATTAGTGGTCTGGATTGACTCATTGAATTGTTACTCTATTAGTGACAAGCAACTTGTCACATAGTGACATAACTGTCTTTATGAGTAAGACACTGAATCATTAATTTGTTCAGAAACATTATTTATGAATAAAACAAGTGTGAGTCATTGAATCATTCAATCAACAGAATTGTTCAAAGATGCTGATTCATTCAGCAACACCACTACTGCATATTGTTTAGGAACATTTTGCATTCACACACTTGGCAGGTTTGCTTTATCCAAAGCGACTTATATTGCATTCAAGGTACAGCCTACTTTTTATTCGTTATGCATTCCTTGGGAATCGAACCCATGTTGAATGCTGTTGTTATTCCAGGGAATTGGCTACTTTTTTATTTATTGAACTGTTAGATATTAAAGCAATATCACATTGCAGTCATGCTGTTGTTGTTTCTGCTTATGCTAGTCGGGTAGAGCAGCACTCTTACGTGTGAGATATTGCTAATGTAAAAGAGATGCTGATGGATTTGGAAATAGGGAATCTATAGTACCCAGGGTAAGCTATGAACATATATATTCAGCTTTGTTCATGTTCTCAACACAATAAGACCTGAGCTGTAAATGCCATGATTACTATAAAATTATGTCATTACTTTGGCGATTGACAGATCACCTGCCTAAGCAAGCATTTTTCTTAGGTGCCATCTTTTTGTATTCACCCTGATTATTTTTAATCACTTGCAGGTGTTTTTGCTTGTTCAGTGCTTGCATTCATGATTGGCTAAATGTCGTTGCTCATGGCAACGGTACCGGTGCGCAGGTGCAACATTTAATTCAACACTGTACAGGGGAATGACATCTTAACATCACTCCTCAACATTTATATCCCAAAAAATAAAATATTTCGCCTAGAGAATGTACCACTTCCCAAGGTCTTCAATATTCATTTTTTTCCCCCCACATTTGGTCCATTAAAAAAGACTTTTACTGCTCATCAAAGATTTTAGTTTCATTATAGTGAAGGGAAATTCCATTTCTTTCACTATTAATCCATTTTTAAGATTCAATCAAGCGTATCTAAGAAACTAATTGCTATCTTTCCCCTCACTAAAACCTATTTGATGTCAAAAGCCTTCTTACACGCCTTCTAAACTTTCCCACAGCTCAAACTGCCCTTGTTCAAATTCATTTGATACCATATAATTTGACTTTAGATGTGATGGTGCTGTATAAATGAAAAGTGCTTTTTTTCATAAAGTAAGTAATAGTTGGAAGAGGGATGGATTTGTTCAGTGGAGATATACTCTATATATAAAAAAAACTACGTGAGAGATGAGTTAACAGCAATGTCAAACGTGGATGAGGAGGAGGAATGAACAATTATAGAAGGAACACAACTTCAAAACAGAATGAGACAGAGAATCAGTTCTCATTTGCTCTTTCTCAGTTGCTCAGATTTCCATAAACCTCCTCTGAGATCTCTCTCAGTTTTCAATTTCAAAGTACTTAAGTACTTTATTGGAAGAATTGTTTTGATTATAATATTTCAAAGGAACACACACTCATATATGCTCACATAAAACTCCAAAATGTAAGTCAATTGTCACAGTCTCTTTCTCGCTTGCAGATCTTTGTGAGGAGACAAAGTCATGTCAGGTTTGCATAGGTGTATTTATGTATGTATTTATAAAAAAAAGGTGCATAGAAACCATCCTACATTTGATCTAAGATCATTTCTCAAATGTGCGTATACACGTGATTCTCTTCCAGATGTGAAATCTATAATTTGCAAAAAAAAAAAAAAAAAAAAAAAAATTCATAAAGAAAGTACAGAATCTCTTTTAAAAAGCATCTAAGATAGGACCAGTGGTGCACCCGATCGGTACACTTTGAAAAACAGTCTTCACATGTCCTCCTCCAGCAGTGATTTGCTTCTGTGAAGTGAGTCCCAGCAGCGCTGATGAATAAATGAACAGAACTCTGAAATCTATAGAGATGCTTTGAAAACTGTAGCTTTTCACTGTCACATCTGCATGAGCAGAAAAGGAGGGAAGATGATAGAAAAACAGTGTGGAGATGATGATGATTTCTGATGCATTATAATACTGACATGCATTCTCACAAACACAAAATAAAATGATTCCATTAAATAATGTTTATTGGTACATTAGATAATATTCATTCAAATAGATACAAATTTCATGAAAGTTTAAAACAATTCTGTTTTATGTACCTCTACAGACCCTTGGTTGAAAACCCTACATGTGGGCCATTAAGTTTTGTGGGACTTTTTATGTTAATTTGGCCTCGTTCATGAAGCACGAGCTGAATGGATTTCAGTGTAAATCTTTCACAAAACCATTTTTACACTTATTTAATGTGATGTTTCGTGAATGAGGCCCATTTAATCTTACTCTCTTCCCTTGAGCTACTAAAATGTCTTTCTGTTGAGGTAAATGTCTAATTGTTAATGTAAAAGTTGGATTGTTAGCTTTGATAGATATTATGCATTCAAAAATGGTTGATTTTGGACCTGAAAGAAATTCACCCAGAAAATAAAATAAGAAACCATTGAAAATGTGTGGCTTTTAAATTTTTTTTGAAAGAAGTCTATTCACCAAGCTGATCTGCAACGAGCCGTGAACTACGTCATCACGTTGAAAGGTCACGCTCGATGTCGGTACTTCCATAGACATAATAAATACATAGACGCCCTATTGGCCGCTGGAGCGTACGTCAACGGCGCCGCCATATTGCGGAGGGCAACTTTCCCATACCTCTCATACCGGGAATTGAGATAAATGCACTTTTCGTGGGCTGCACAAATCGCCAAACAACTGAAAACAGGTCTCTAGGGATTACCTTTCACAAGCAAGACTGAACATTTGTTTCTGGTTGTATTTGGTCATGATATAATTAGTAATAGTAACGTTCAGAGGAGAAAGGCCGCGAAACTTAAAAATACTACTGTTATTGTGTCACGAAATGTGGTCTTAATAGTTTTTCAGTCGACAATGTAGTTGTTTAAAGCTCAAATCTGTGGTTCATTTATAAAGATAGCGCCTATTTAAAAATTGATCTGACGTTTTCGGAGTTGTGAGATCCAGGCGATCACCGGGCGCTCAGCGCTCATGTACTCAACCTGGAACAGCCTTAACTCGGCTAGTGCTTCTGACGTTTGTATTTATTATGTCGATGGGTACTTCCGCCGGCGACATCGAGCGTGACTTTTCAACGTGATGACGTAGTTCCAGGCGCGTTGCAGATCAGCTCAATCCGAACAATTGTAGTTAAAAAGTATATATATATATATATATTTTTTTTTTTTTTTTTTTTTTTTTTGAAAATGACCTATCGTTTCGCGAGATAAGCCCCTCCTCCTCAGCTGATCGTGCACAGCCGCTGAAGCACTTCAAAGATCTTTGAAACTGCATTGATTTGGACTTCAAAACGCTGGTTGTCATTGAAGTCCATTATACGAAGAAAAATCCAGAAATGTTTTCCTCAAAAAACTTAATTTCTCTTCCACTGAGGAAAGAAAGACATGGATATCTTGGATGGCATTGGGGTGAGTAAATTATTAGGAAATTTTCATTTTGAGGTGAACTAATCCTTTAAGAGCCCTTGAAAAGAATAAAAGAATACAAGCTTGACTCCAGTATACAGACAGTATTCAAGACACTACTTTACAGTTTTTTACAATCACTTTGTTACTATTTTCAGAACCTTGATGTCATTTTTCACAACTCTAGACACAAAACTCACAACCAATTATCAAAATGCACATTTTTCAAAACTCTAACCATTTTCTCAATTGTTTGGATACAATACACATAAAACTTAGATCATTTGTTCATTCAACAAAAATCACTTGTTCAATATGACACAACTTAACATCAAAGTACTACTATTTCAAAAGGCAATTCACACATTACATTTCAAATGAATGTCTATTCATTTCCTTACACTGATCTAACTATCAATTGATACAACTGCTCAAAATGATAAGTAACTGTTGCGTTACTCTTAATGCATAGTTGTATGGAAACAGACAAACAATCTTCCATGTTTACAGTAAATCATGAAAGTTTCAAGATAACGAGATTCATTGTCACCAATTAGCGTGGAGCATGAACCAATTAGACTACAATATCCATGGATGTAGCCTAATATTTTATATCATACTGTAATGCTTCATCAGACACTGTGTCTATGGTCCCAAATACTGTACCACCTTTTCAGACTATTTAAAGTATTGACAGTACTGCACTGTAGAGATGCAGGCCCTTGGAATTGCTTGTCCAATTCTGCCAACTCGTTACTGATGATTGAGGGCACATTGTGGAATGAGTATATAAAGAGTTGATTGGGATCCAATTGCAAGAGCATAGTGATATGTAACATGGAGCCAGCAGGTGATCCAGGTCACAATGGAGGTCAAGCAGTGGTGGGAGGAAGACGAGGAAGACGTGTTGGTCAAAGGAATGGTAGGGGACAGGCAGCCCTTCTGAGAGGTGGTCGTGGGCCTCGTTTGAGAGGTGTGGGGGAACGTGGTAGAGGACAGGCACCCCTTCTGAGAGGTGGTCGTGGGCCTCGTTTGAGAGGTGTGGGGGAACGTGGTAGAGGACAGGCACCCCTTCTGAGAGGTGGTCGTGGGCCTCGTTTGAGAGGTGTGGGGGAACGTGGTAGAGGACAAGGCCACGGACCAAGACAGCGGCAGCAACAGCATAGAGTGTCCAATGAAATTCGGGCAATAGTTGTAGACCATGTCATAAATCATGGCATGACAATGACTGAGGCGGCTACAATGATACAACCAAACCTGAGAAGGTCAACCGTGGCCTCAATAATCAGAACTTTCCGCAATGAGAACCGGTAAGTTATCAGCATGCACTAAACATTATGCTACTCTCAATTGTCAAATGACTGCATACCAATGTGTATCACAGAATAGGTGATGTGACCAAGTGTCTTCTTACTCTAATGTTCCCTGTAGAATTGTGACTAGGCCAAATAGTGGAGGCAGAGGGAAAATTCTAACTGACCAGCAAGAGCAGGCTGTGGTCGATTTGGTTCGGGCCAGAAATGATATTCGCCTTACAGAAATTCGCCAGCATATCTTGGACAATGAAGACATGTTCAACAATGTGGGATCCATAAGTTTGCCGACCATTGCACGCATACTGAAAAGGCACCAGGTATCTATAAAACAACTATACCATGTGCCTTTCGAAAGAAATGCAGACAGAGTGAAACAAATGAGGACTGAGTATGTTCAGGTAAGTTCAGTTTCAAGACGGCTGTTGTAAAAACATTCCCAAAAATTCTACATTGTACGGTAATCTCTAAATCTCTTTCCAAAATGTATTTTTAGAGGGTGATGGAGCTGGATGCTGATGACGACCATCACAAATTCATATATTTGGATGAGGCAGGTTTTAATCTGGCCAAGACAAGGAGGAGAGGTCGGAATTTCATTGGCCAGCGGGCAACCATCCAAGTACCTGGACAACGTGGGGCCAACATTACCATGTGTGCGGCTATATCAGAAGATGGTGTGGTGGGACGCAGACCTCATATTGGACCATATAATGCAGCTCTCCTTGTCACCTTTCTTGATGAGCTCGAACAGGTTTGTAGAGCTGAAGGTGTGACCTATGTCATTGTCTGGGACAATGTCAGGTTCCATCATGCTCATGTGGTGCAAGCATGGTTTCAGGCCCATGCACAATTTACCACCCTGTATTTACCCCCATACTCCCCCTTCCTTAACCCGATTGAGGAATTTTTCTCCGCATGGAGATGGAAGGTTCATGATAGGCACCCTCATGAACAAGTCACTCTTCTCCAGGCCATGGATGACGCCTGCAATGACATCACAGCAGACCAGTGTCAGGCCTGGATTCGCCATGCCCGAAGGTTTTTTCCAAGATGTTTGGCTAATGAAAACATCCATTGTGATGTAGATGAGAACCTGTGGCCAAATCCACAACACAGAGTTGATGACAATGTAGAAGTACAGTAATCACTGCTGTTTTATTTCTTACAGTGCAAGCAAGTTGAGGAACACTGCATTTGATGGTTTACAGTACTGTCTTTTCTTTTCTATTTCATTGCATTTGATGGTTTACAGTACTGTCTTTTCTTTTCTATTTCATAGCTAATTACTGTATTTTTGCTTTGATTAAAATAAACCAATGTTGTGATTGTACTGTAGTGTTTTGCATCAATATATTACAAACTTTGTTCAATGATTCCACTTTGTCTGTATTCTCTCTACTACTGCAGTACTTTACAGTAACAGAGGTATTTACTGTACATGTAGTACCATAATGAAACCTGTATCACCTATTTTGTTCTACAATAGTTAATGATTGTACGAACAATGACAGAGTGAAACTATCGGTTGCTTGTGTGTGGGTGATCTATAGTTGTGTTTCAATGGTATTTCACAGTAAATTTGTTTTTTGAACCAATGATTGTGCAAGTGCAAGATTTCTTTAAAGATGTGAATGCACAATGCAATGTTTTGAACATTAGACAACCTGTGTTACAAGTGATAACCGTTTTGAGTTTTGTGTCTAGAGTTTCGAAAAATGACATCAAGGTTCTGAAAATAGTAGCAAAGTGATTGTAAAAAACTGTAATTTGCTGTGTGAACAGGACAGTCTAAAACTCACACCTTTAAGTAAATGCAGTTGTCAATCCCAAAAACTAAGAGTGTAAATGTAGCTGAGAGCCCATGTAATATTGCAGAATCTAACACATTTCTTAATGATTTTATTTCATGTTCTTTGCCAAAATGGTGTCAAATTTTTAAGTTTTAAAATCGATTTTGCATCCCAGATTTTCGATGTGGTCTCAGACATTTAGATCCTGTAGATATATAATGTAGTGTAGATAAAGTATTTCTTTCATCAGATTCATTCATTCAAAATTTCTCTTTTATTCCTGCAGTCAAAGTCTGGCTTATCATTATAAAACACAGAGGACCAGAGCTGCTACAAGGGATGTGTATGGAAGAAGAATATGAAGAGCTTCCGTGGCCAAGCACCAGGGAAATTAGCATTGAAGCTGTGAGAGTAATAAATCATGAAATCCTGCAGTGGACTGAAGAGATGAGGATATTCTGTATGAGTGGAGAACAGTATAGTGATGCATATCAGTTCTGGAGAAGCCAGAGGGACTGAACTGCTGAAATGGTGAGGTGACACAGATTTTCCTCTCTAATGGTTTCTAATGATGTGATTCAAAGCAGCTGAATGGAGCGGATGGGAGAGAGACACTCCTCTGCACAGCTGTAATCTCAAAGGGGACTGTGTCTAAATCGTACACATACGTTATCATCATACTTTCAGAGTCTGTGATGTATTCAGTGAAGTATACTTGTAGGTGTGCAGGTAAGGAAAATAAATATATTCCCAGCTGATTGATACAGGAATAGAGACACTCCAAAGTTGTGTCTTTTAGTCTTTTATTTCCTATTATGATGGAACAAGAAAAAATGTAGGGTGGGACTTGATTTTGTCCATCAGGAATTGATTAGATGATTGGATGGTTGTGGTTTGCTATTGCTGTGATGTCATGTGAGTGACAGGTTGTCCCGCCCTCGCGCCAGTAAACACATCATCGGAGAAGAGAAGTCTGAAACCAATGAGGGAGGGGAAGTTATTAAAGATTACAAAGGCATATGAATTTAAAAAAATAATAATAATGTGCAGGGATAAGTCAAGTCACCTTCATTTATATAGTGCTTTTAACAATATGAACTGTTTCAAAGCAGCTTTACAGTGATAATAGGAAATTAAAGTAACAGAGATTGTTTTGGCTTTACAGCAGATCTAGAATAAAGTTATTGTCCAGCTAAAGTTAGTTTTGATTGATTAATTTCCATTGCAAAGATCATTAGTCACTTATAATAAATTTGCCCATTTTGATTTCATGGTGACTAATGTCAGCATTGTAATATATACAGTTGTATATATAAACATGTTTCTATTGTATAGTTCAAATCAAAGCTTATGCGTTTATGCATATGTCAAAAAAATGTGCCTTGATCTACAATATATATCTGAAGATGATAAAACGCTACTGTGTAAGTAATTCAAAAATATTCTACTTTATCTTCCAAAGCTGAACATTTTCTAGGACTGCAAGTCTATAAAATAATTTTATATACAGTATTGGAGTCTCTTAAAAAGGAGGCCTGAAGCTTTTTCATCCATTTCTAAAAAGAAGTGTCATAAAACACTTTGGCTCTTACACATTTCATTTTCCACTCACAACATTATTTGAACCTGCATGTGAGAAAATTGTGTCGCAGTTTTAATATGCCATGACTCTATCTAGGAGTCATTATATATTACGTGACTGAATATAGTGCTTCCTTCTAAACAAAAATTACCAATTTTATTACCAGTTATGATATTTTGTGTGTGTGTGTGTGTGTGTGTGTGTGTGTGTGTGTGTGTGTGTGTGTGTGTGTGTGTGTGTGTGTGTGTGTGTGTGTGTGTGTGTGTGTGTGTGTGTGTGTGTGTGTGTGTGTGTGTGTGTGTGTGGTGTCCTGGTAAATCTTTGAACTTGTGATGACATTTTTTGGTCCCCATGTGGAAAACAGCTTATAAATCTTATAAAAACTTCTTTCTTTTTTTTTTTTGTTTATGCAAAAATGCAGAAACTTTTCTGTGACAGGTACCGAGTTAGGGGATAGAATATACAGTTTGTACAGTATAAAAATCACTGTCTATGGAAAGCCCATAAAACAGGAAAACTCGACATAATTAATTTGTAGCAAGAGTAACTGGGGGAGTGACTTTATTGCATCAGAGATGTGTCACTTTGCTCACAGCTGATTGGTTCAATTTGGGTTTGAGATCTCTTACACAGAACATAACCCGCCTCGGAGCAGATTAGCTGTGGATTGTAAGTTACTATGGCGATGAACACTGCTAAAAGCTAAGCCACTTTCCTGGTACATAAAAACCAGGGTTGGCACAAACTAAACTTACATAGCAAGCTATCATCTACCGAAACCGGCTTCATGGTAAAGGCCCCAGGAGAAAAAGAAGATGCAGTTTGGCCATAGGTGATAAAACAGCACATTTTATCGCCAAAAGCAGCCAACACATTATGTGAAGTGACCTTCACACTTCTGGTGAGCAATATCAGCTCAGCGATGAATAATGGGGCTTGAGTGCATCCAATCACAACATTGCATTATTAATACAGAATCTCTCCACTCGCAAAATAGCCTTGGATTCCCATCCTCCCACTAACCATGCCAACACACACACACACACACACATATATATAACATGTATACAACAGTTCTTTCTGGTTCTCGGTTCTAAATAGCTGACAGCCTTTTCCAGCCATGAAATAATCTACCAGTATCACCATTTAATTTAGTATTGAGTAATTGGTATTGGTTGGTCAGTGATTGTGATTTCGACTTCAGTGAAAGTTAGCTACATTATTACAACATTAGATGGCAGCAAAGACTGTCTTTATGAGTGAGTCAGTAGCGATGACTATTATATTGAAAGGGACTGAAACAAGGGGGACTTGTAAACCACAAGCGCTGTCTTGGGAAATGCCCTTAACTGTTTAATGGACAAAGACAAAGATATCACTTTCCTCAGCGGACATACAAACTGATTTTTTGATTATGAATATAGTTTACTCCAGCACATCCCAAAGACTTTCAATGAGTTTAAGGTCTGGTGACAATTCATGTGTGTAAATGATTCATGATCCCTGCCAACCATTCTTTCACAATTTGAGCCTGTTGAATCTTGACATTATCATCCTGGAATATGAGCATAATGTGTCTTTCTACATGGTTGTTTAAGAAATCAAATAATGCACTGCAATAACGATCCAGTCATACTCTTAAGCATTTGCCTATTTAAATCCAAAAAGCGACTTTTTTTTTTTTTTTACCGGGCAGTGTATATACAATTTTGTATACAAATAGAAATAGACTAATACAATATTTGGTTACACTTTATTTCGATAGTCACTTTAGACTATCTTCTAACTATAAGTAACTTTTCAACTACATGTCAACTAACTGTCATTAGAGTATTAGTAGACTGTCAGTAGACTGTTAGGTTATGGTTAGGTGTTAGGGTTCGGGTTAGGAGAACAAGTTGACTTGTAGTTGCTAAGTTACTTATAGTCAGTAGAATATCTTTTGGGGGACCAACAAAATAAAGTGTTAGCAGATATTAAGCAGACAGTCTACTAATACTCTAATGACAGTTAGTTGACATGTAGTTGCAAAGTTACTTATAGTTAGTGGCTATCGAAATAAAGTGTTACCCAATATGTTGTTACATACAACACAAAAAGAAACAGACATTATCAGATTCCAACCCTTTACATGTCATGTCATCTAAACAGTCTTACAGTATTCTAAAATGTTTTGAAACAACTTTTTGGTCTTATTATTATTATGCATGCAAGTTTATCATAATACCATGTTTTGGTGCCTTTTGCAAGTGAATAAAGTTTTTAAGAAGAAGTTTTGCACAAGCTAAAGTTTTGAAAACAGAATGTAATCCCATCAGTATTCCAGGGAGTTGTGTGGGCTATAGTGTTCTTGATCATGGCTTATTTGCAGGGTGGAGGTGATCCATCAGATTCCCAGTGAGGCAGAACCAGCGCAGGGCCTGTGCATCTCAGATTTACTGCTACTGAGGGCCTGTGCATCTCAGATTTACTGCTACTGAGGGCCTGTGCATCTCAGATTTACTGCTACTGAGGGCCTGTGCATCTCAGATTTACTGCTACTGAGGGCCTGTGCATCTCAGATTTACTGCTACTGAGGGCCTGTGCTGGTTACAACTGAACTGAGGCCTGAAGGGAAATGGTTACGAGGCTAATATAGCCTAATTGTCTTTCACAATGTGTAGATAGCAAATTATATTAATATAATTGATCTTATCAATGTAAAGGGAACACATTGCAATAAGGTTTCATTTGCAAATATTAGTTAACTACAGAAACATATACTCTCAATGAGCAATATTATAGGCTACAGCATCACAATTCAATTTAATTTCTACATTTATTGTAGGCCTAAATTGTTACCAATATAAAACATAATTATAATAGTGGTGTATATGGAGTTTTCTGCAATAAACTGATGCAATCTATCTGATAATGTAGGCTATGCAAAGTAAATGAATAGTTCTAAACAATACCAGTAAGAAGCTGTAATGTTGAGATTAGAGTAAAAAGTGGTCCATTTTCAATCCCCGAACTGTCTGAAGTCTTTTATATCATGGTATTAACCTGTCTGGCTCAAATTCCAGATAATTGTAACACGAAGAGCACAAAAAGCTCAATCAATCTCCCATTGATCGGTAAAGCAGCGAATAAATGGAGCTAGAGGCTAATCAGATGGTAAGCCTCTGAAAGAAGCCTCTGTCACTTTTTTGTGCTCCTCCTTTGCATTTACTGGCAGAGCAGAGAGTGAGACTGACACGACAAACGTTTAGGTCTGCCTCTGCCGGTTGTCACTTTGCTTTTTGCATTAAAGACGGAAGAAAATGAACTACCCAAACTTTAGACAGCTTTTCCACAGAAGCAGTTTGATTATGGTGAGTGTGTGTCCCCTGGTGGTCATAGTCGGAACTGCATATACAATTAACATAATGTACATAGCCTATCAATTTTTCTTCTTCTGGTAAAATACACTGCCAGGCCAAAAAACAAACAAAACAAGTCTCTGTTTGGATTTAAATTGGGAAATGCGTAAGAGTCATTGATTTGATAATTATTGCAGTGATTATTTTGTTTCTAGCATGTTATATGTTTGGCAACAGTTCTTCTAACCCTAATTGATGGAGTGTGTAGCTTTTCATTTCTTAAACAACCATCTAGGAAGACACTTCATGGCCATATTCCAGTATGACAATGCTCAAATTGTGAAAGAATGGTTGTGAGGGAGCATGAAGAATCAGTTTCACACATGGATTGGCACCTCTGAGTTCATTGAAAGTCTTTGGGATGAGCTGGAGACTTTACAGAGTCCTCGGCTCTCAATACAAGATCTTGATCAAAAATTGATGCACCTATTGATGGAAATAACATCATAACTTTTATTTCCATCAAAAGGCACCAGGAAATCCCAAAACTTTGATGTGTCCACAAGTCCCTCCTTAACAAATCGACACAGAAAAAAATCTTTGATATTCAACATAATACAATGTCATAGATAATAATATCAACGGTTTTTCCAGAGACACAAAATTAGATCAATTAAACCCCAAATCTGTTTAGACTGACTAAATCTCACAAATGCTGATATTCATATGAAATGATTAAGTTAAACATACAGCGTAGCCATTCATCAAATGTGCTGAGATGAGATTTTCTGCCATCTATGGTCAGGGGGAAAAAATACTAATTTTAATTAGCAAAAAATATAATGATGTGCAGTATACACTGTTTATTCCTTACTACTTTCCAAATAGTAGTGACACTAAACCTTTTCGGCCCTATCCACTGACCTTCAGTGATCAAATCACCCGCTCAACCATTCTCCAATCGTCATTTTCCAGTGTCATTAAATGCCTTAGTGGAGTAACTGCACCAGTGATATTCCTCCTTCCAGTTCATGGCATAAATATATCAAATTTAAAATATGAATTATGTAACTTTACACATGAGACTTGGATTTTTACCTTGAAATAAATTATGCAGAGGTTCCTTGCCACTGTCGCCTTTTTTCGCCTTTGTTGCCATTGGCGTTTGGCTTGCTTAGTTGGGGACATTTAATTTAACATTTAATTTAATATTTAACAATATTATTGATCTCCTGCATTGACACCATCATATGAGAACTGAACTGAGCTGGACGATGACATCACGGTTTTCTCCAGAGCGGCTATATATACATAAATGAACTAAATTGATAACTTTATTACAACAAAAATGAAACATCACTGAACTTACTTAAAATGGACTGTGACGCTATTTTCTTCTGGAAACAAACTTTGTTGCATTATTTTCCTGTTATTTCTGTAAAGCTGCTTTGAAACAATCTGTAATGTAAAAAGAAATATAATATATATATATATATATATATATATATATATATATATATATATAAATGTGACTTGACTTGACATAAGCATACCATATTTTTATTTGGAAGGTAAAAATTAGTGTTTGGGAGGAGTTTGTTTAATCATCGTGAAAATGGAATGAAAAAATTGTGCTTAAGCTGCATTTTCTTTATGTGCATTTACAAATGCTATTTTATTTTATTTTAAAACAGGAATAATACCAGAATATTAAAGTAAATTTCTAACCATATTTGCTCTTCCTAATGACTTGAGAGCAGAACGTCACTGAAACTAACCTCAGGCATTTTTCTCACAAACCACATTTTGAAAAGCTTTGTTAATTACTTAGGAATCATTTATGGCATTATGTTACATCATTGTTGAGGCTCTTGCCTTGGGCAAGTCAAGGGCCTACATTAATATGTGATGAACAGCATTATCTGCTTATTTGTGCAAAACTGGGTCATTAATGCAGACTTTATACTTTGAATTCTTATGCTCTATTGAAACTGCAGATATTACATTGTTAGTTGTAATCTCATTTGGCAGTCAGAATAATTTTAGTGTTAATGACTAATAGAACATACAGTGCTGGTCAGAATAATTTGCCCCCTTGGTAAATATGATCAAAGATGGCTTTAAAAAATAAATCTGCATTGCAAATCTAGCGTAGTCAGGCCTCTATTTTTATTTTTTATTTTTTTTACAGTATTTTAAATATCAAGAAAACATGTATCTGTGTTTGCTAATCTATATTTAGATTTGAACAAATCTGTAGCACAGCAGGAGATGTGTGTTATTTATTTTCCATGCATTTTGACTTATCCACCTGGTGCATAATAAAAATAAAAATAAAAAGTAAAAAATAGTGTTGGATAAAGTTACTTTTAAAAGTAATGCATTACAATATTATATTACTCCCCATAAAAGTAACTAATTGCATTACTAAGTTACTTTTTTATGGAAAGTAATGTTACATTATTTTTGTATTACTTTTTGTCACCTGGGCTGGACTTCCTTGTTTATTTTTGAATAACAACAACACTAAAGTTATATTTTTGGCAAATACTAAAAGTGAAATGAGTAAGCCTCAGGCAGAAGGAAATGAAAAAAACATGGCAAGTGTGATGTTTAACTGAAGTCATTTGTTGCTTATTGGTGGTTAAATTGGATCATCGAAGGTCGGCAGCAAAGACATTGCTTATTAAAGTGAGATTAAATACATAAAGTATATTTTTGTAATTTAACATTATTTATTGCAGGTTTGCCTAATTTTCTGAATTTGTGTTTTACCACTTTATTTATTTTTTAGAAATATTGAATCTGTTTTTTGTGCAAGTGAGATGAGTAAATGCATGTTCATATTTAGTCTAGAACTACAATAACTCACACAACGCCTCTGCACTTACTCACGATTTCTCTCAACATGAGGGACAGGAGAGTGGGAAAAAGCAACTTGCATTACTTAGAAAAAGTAACTCAGGTATATTGTTGTAAATATAAAAGCAATGCATTACTTTACTTGTTAAAAGTAATCTGATTACATTACTTGTTAGGTGTTAGACCCAACACTGATCGGGACTGGACTCTTTTGAGTTTGGCCATATCAGGCCCAAATATCAGGAATATACAGTACAAAGTTACTTCACTAGATGGCAGCAAATTCCCACAAAATGGCAAGCCAGTGCTTGGCATATGTCATAATTTCAGTTTTGAAATCATAATGGAGCAATGCAATAGGAGAATAACCTTCTGTATGGACATTTGGGGAGTCCAGAGTGTTTATGTGAATTGAAAGTATTTATTTAATTGGCAACACTTTACAATAAGATTCCAATCTTGAAAAATACTTTTTAAATAGCTATTCGTAATCTTATTGATAGTAATTTCAATATTTACTAATACATTGTTCAAATCAAAAGTTGTCTTCATATTAATTAATGGACCTGAGCTAACAATTTATGTAAAACCATATCTTCTCTTGTTTTTAGTTTTTTTACCATTTATTATTGTATGCAATACATATGAGTCCAACATCTATCTGAACGATTAACCATTGTGTTGTTATATATTAGAATTACATTTTGCTTATCTTTTGAAACAAATGACATATTAGTGAGCATAAGGAAGTATTTGTATAAAATAGATATCAGACTTTTAGAAATATGCTTTCACAGTCTCTGCTCTGTATATTTGAACAGTGAATCATTATCAGTGATTAATGCAGAACTCGCAAACAGCTGCTGCAACGGTTACATAGATTGCTAGAGGAATTAAAGCGGATTTACCGTGGTGATTTGGGATTGTGGTAGAGCCGTCATTTACACGTCATCTGGGTAATCAGCTGACTTGAGAGTAATTTAGAGTGGTTTTGAGTCTGACACAGAGACCAGATGTGAGTCGGGGCTGCAAACATAATATACCTACTCAGGCTTAATCCAAAGCTCATCTTTGAATTAAACAATCTCGTGCTTCATTTGCAACCTGTACTTCACATTTGTAGTAGGCTACAGCTGCCCGCGGTGCTGTAAAAGGAAAACTGTAGGTACAATAGAGTCATGCTTGTGTTTGCATTCGTGTGCTGGGTGTTTGTTGGCATTTGCCCTTCAATTCCTCTTAAAAGGCCTTTGGAATGGGTTTGACTGATAATATTTTTGACAATAGCAATTTATTCATGGCTTTGTTCTCATGAAGGCTTTGTGCATTGTGTTGATAATTTGAAACCTGTGAAAGCTTTTCAGATTTCTGTGTTAATATTCAGTGTTTGATTAGCTCAGCTATTTAAAGAAACAGTAATTATTTGTCCATTATAAAGAGAGAAATTAATGTTTTTGAATCATTAATGGAGTTTGCCAAGGCAATCATTATTATTGTGATGTTTTATTGAGTGTATGATTTAAACAAATCACTAACCATGAATATTACAATTCAGTGCATAACTGGGCATAATTGTACTATTACTTTTCTAAGCGATCAGATATAAAAAATATATATATATGTATATATATATATATAATTGAAAACTGAAAATATAAAAATAAAGATATTTAAAAATATACTATAACAGTAGGCCTATATAAATAACACTGGTAAGTCTATGGAATATATATATATATACTATATATATATTCCGTAGACTTACCAGTGTTATTTATATACTGTTGTAGTATATTTTTAAATATCTTTATTTTTATATTTTCAGTTTTCAATTTAATTTTGTTATAGACTTTTGTGATTTAGTTTATTTTAAAATATCAAATATCAGTGTTGTTTTCTCTTCATTTATTGTGTTACATTTTCACAATAAAGCCATTAAAGCTTTTAATACATTTTAATATTTCAATTTAGCTTAAATTCATTTTTATTTCAGCACTTCAGCTTTGTTTCAGTTATTCGCCAAAGCAACATTTCTAATTTTTGTTAAAATTTTTCATCTAATAGCCTATTTATATATTGTTTTATTTAAGCCAATTTAAATATCAAAAACAATCATTTGAATAGTTTAGTTAACAATAACAACACTGAGACTTACATTGAAAGAAGAGATTCAATAGGGAGCATTTCATGTGACTTGAACCTGTAGAAGTCACCTAGCAACCATCCAGAACAACTTAGCAACCACACAGAAATGCACTTAAACCACTCAGCACCTAATGCACATAAATAAGTTTCTTAATTCCCAGGCATTACAAAGTGAGAGTGCCCTTAACACAATCCACAGCTTGCTAAATTTGCCTTGTGCCTCTGATAAAACATTCCTCTAACCACATTAATCACTTCCTGGTCCCAAAATCCCAATTATGATTGGTCTGTGCCTCACATTAACCTCTCTGTTATTACTCAGCTTCACTGTACAGCTTCATCCTGCAAAGCATCCTGGGGTAGAGCGAGACCCTGCCGCAGTGTCTCTGTAAAGTTTTTCTGTGACTTCACGACTCTTTGAGGGGCTTAAAAAGAAGCTATTGTAAAACTTGCAAGTTCAGCCTGGGGTCTTGTTTTATGCCAATAAGGTGTTTCTGTAATCAGTATCTCATGCATCTCATGCAGTATTACATGCATGCAGCCAATATTTGGGTTATGGTCGGGTTAATGTCACTATTCGGGTTTCTGAAACATTAGGAACAACCTGTTTACATGCGTGAGCAGAGAGAGTTTCTCCTGTATGTGGAATTGCAATATCCCGATGTAAACGGCGACGCACGGTTAGCGTCTGGACGTACGGACAACCTTAAGACGCAATATGCGTCATTTCCGATTCTTCTTCCTGTATCCAAAGACAACAACAACAGCAGCAGCACGCGGATAATGAATAGTTCGGGGCAGATAGCGATCGCCTTTGTTTGCGCTTTGGTGCTGGTACTGACCTCGCTCCAAAAGTAGGGGAGAGCCAGGACGATTGAAACGCGGGACGGATGAAACATTGAGATTTCCTTGAAAACCACTCACGTTATGTACGTCAAATTTCGTCAGCACGTACAGCACGCAATGCCTATCAGACCCGCGAAAACATTTCTTCTTTACGTCTTGCCGTTTTAAAGTTAGAGCCGGAAAGCTGTTTTTGAGTGTGGTTAGTGAAATCTTTCCTGCGGTACTTTTTTTTGACTGACAAGTTGTATTTATTGTTTTATGTGCCATTGTAATAATAAT
This sequence comes from Gila orcuttii, assembly GCA_026230005.1. Taxonomy (NCBI): domain Eukaryota; kingdom Metazoa; phylum Chordata; class Actinopteri; order Cypriniformes; family Leuciscidae; genus Gila; species Gila orcuttii. Next base: position 45,646,690 of record JAPDVR010000012.1, read on the forward strand.
ACGGCAGGTGTATTAGTACGGCAGGTGTATTAGTACTGCATCACACCCTTAAGTGTATAATATCAGAGTTTTTCAGTTTACGGACAAAACAGGTTTAAATGGCTGGAGGCGCTGTCGGGACGGTTGAAACAGCGACTCGTGCCAGTTAAACCTGGTCATAGGAAAACACTCAATATGACTAAATCCCTCAATATGACTCAAGGAATAAATGTAAATGTAAACGGATTTGTCTGTCTTCTTCAAAATAGCCTATTAGAAAGATTACGCAAAATGCGCAAAGGCTTATCGCCGATTGTTTATTGGGCGACAGAACAAAAATGTTAATATGAACCTTAAAATGAAAATAAATGACAAAATATGTTTGTAACAATATGTACATAAGTTACTTGTCAGGTATTGTTAATAAAAACAAGAATTAGATGAATAGTTACCGTTTAAACTGTTATGTTTCATCCGTCCCACCCCTGTGTTTCAATCGTCCCGCTCTGGAGGGACGATTGAAACAAAGCCCAACTCCCGTTCAAAGTAAATTTTTACTTAAATCATTCTATGTTTCTACCGAATAACACATGATACTAAGAGAACACATGTGTGAGTTGTTGATCACACACACAAAAAAAATCTATCTGTAACCTTATCTTAGAAAACGACGTTTATCTGAAAAGTGTTTCAACCGTCCCGGCTCTCCCCTATGCAGTGCTGCGTCTTTTTTACAGTCTATGGTCTCGCCATGTTTACTTCCGGTATACTTCACGCGGGTTTTTGTATGCGAAGTTCCTCTACTCAAAAGACCAAAGGTGATGATACACAGGGCAACTTTTTGAGCAATGTTGCTGGGCAATGTTGCCGTAAACAGGCAACCAGATGAGACACAGGGCCCACGACCGATCTAAATTATCCAGATAAAAATGTATTGCCCATTTTCAATGGGAAAGTGCCCTAGCAACAATCGCTAGGCAAGATTGCCCAGCAACATTGCTCAAAAAGTTGCCCTGTATGTCATCACCTCAAGATTCCTTGCGTATAGAACATGCGCAGAACACAAATCATTATGGGGATATGCCGATACGCGTTTACATAACCAAAAATTCGGGTTAGAAAAGGGGTACCCCAGGTATCATATCCCGGTTTTTAAAATCCGGGATATGAGCATATTCGGGGTTTTGCCGGTGTTTACATGGCCGTGCGTGACCGGGTTATTGCTAATATTCCGGTTTTGAATGGGTTATATTGGCTGCATGTAAACATAGTCAGTGTTTACACATTGTGTAAAGATATTTCGGGTTATCTGGCCATGGGTGAAGTATACAGTGCTAAATTAAAGGGGAGTAAATGTTGTATGGTCCGATATCGGAGGTAGTCAAAAACGCATGTGAGGACACATCTGTAGTGTAAATGCTAATTCATTCTAATCTTGGACAACAGAAAATGAAGTGTTCAGAAATGAAAGTTTCCTCACCTGTCAATCAATCATTTTGCTATTATTATTATTATTATTATTATTATTATTATGTAATATCATTGTTACTGTTATTTTTATTATTATAGCATTTAAATAAATCCACATACACTAGGCCTACTGCTTAAAAGTTTTAGTCAGATTCTTCAAATGTTCTAAAAGCGCGACCAGGTTGCATTTAGTTGATTAAAATTAAAGTAAAAACATTTATATTGTGATATATTATTACAATTTAAAATAACTGTTTTTTATTTGGAAATATTTTAAAAGGAAATTTATTTTTGTGATGCAAAGTTGATTTTTCATCATCATTACTCGTCTTTAGTGTCACATGATCCTTCAGAAATAATTTTAATATGCTGATTTGTTGCTCTAGATTAAACATTCATTAATATTAACAGTTGTTCTGCTTCATTTTTATTCTATTTTTTTGTAAACCGGGATGCTTTGATGAATAGAAATTCCAAATAGAATTTATTTGAAATTTTGAGAGAAAAAAATAACATTATGAATTTCTTTACTGTCACGATTTAATGCGTCTTTGTATTAATTTATTTGAGAAAAAAATCTTACTGAAACTTTTGAACGGTATAGTGTACTGTAGATACGTATGATGAAGCAATGTGCACGGTCATGAAATCAGAGATATAACTTCAGATATAATCACAAGTGGTCAACCACTTACAAGAAATGAATGTTAATAGCAAGTGTAATCAGAAATGTGTGGTTAAACATTGTGATCAGATCACAATTCATTCATTATAACAGCCCTCTTTTCTCTTACACTATGACTGGTGATTACTCATTCACTCAGACACTAATGTCCTACAGCATTCTGGGACGAGCACGTGTCCAAAGAACCGAACACTTCTGTATCACAGTCCTGTCAACAAGTGCATCCCTGAGGGCCAATGACGGATTTATTTTCTGATCTTTTCAGGTCATGCTCAGCCAGTCATAGCCTTAAACCTTCAGAGGGAATACACTTTAATATTCCTGCAATTTCAAGAGGAAAAAAAGCCCATTATGGTTATTATTAAAGGCGACATATCATAAAAATCTGACTTTTTCCATGTTTAAGTGCTATAATTTGGTCCCCGCTGCATCTACCAACCCAGAAAACATGAAAAGTGACAACCCAGTCACTTTGTTTTTGTGAGCCTTTCTCTGCAAGCATGTCAAGCCGATCAGATTTCGCTCCCCTTCTGATTTAGGAAGGGGATCTTATTATAATATTACCCTTAATCTGCACGTTTCCTCCTACGGAGCCGCCATTTGGTTTACAACAGTGTAACAAGTTCTGTATACGCAATGGCACAAGTTTGAGCAAAGCATGCAAACTTGTCTTTGGCTGCACAGACGAGTAAAGAACACTATTTAGAGTCCCAGCCTCAGATGAGAAGATTTTCAGATTTTATTTTCAACGGAAATCCCCCAGAAACAGATGAATCAATGTAGCCTAACTCCACAACAACTACATAAATGTATCCATTAACCATTCAGAAACGTCCAGATGCGTCTGAAACCTCTTCCTGAGTCTCTGTAAGGCTGCACTCGTAACGCTACTGTTATTTCTGAGATTTTGGCTGAGTGAAATTATTTGCGTGTTTGTCTTTTGAAAAGGGGCATGTCACCTTTAAAGCCATTCGTTGTTTTGTAAGACATGAACTCCTTTGTACAAAAGGAATAACCAATACTGTAAGGACATTTTTAAATTCAAACTATTTATTATACAGATGTATTAGACAAATGCAAAATAGAAGTGAACTTTTGAACTATTGTATATGTAAGGAATTACATACTGTATACAATGGCCTCATTACCACTTCTGGTGTGCATTATTTTTTAATAATCCAAAGGATTGGTGTCAGTTATTCCGCTTACCTCAAGACATTGTTCAGATGTTGGGTGGGTTTTTGTCCTTAACCCTTTCAGACCTGAATTATGTTTTAAGTTTCTGAAAAATATAAAAGTACATTTTCCCAGCTCATGAGGCTTCTATAAATGAGACCAAATAAAAAAAATAAAAAAAAATGTTTGGCTTTAATATATTTTTTTTTGTCCATTTCAATGGACATCAGGTCAAAACAGGTGTACTTCACAAAAATGTACCAACATAAAATTAAATAATAAACATAAAAATTGTTAGTATATACTTAAAGCTTTTTCTCAAGGTCAAAAACTTTTCAACAGTTTACCATTTCAACTTTAATTTTGAGGTTTTTGTTTTACAGATTGCACATTGTTTGTAACAAACTAAATATCTTAGAATCAATCAATATGGTCATGGTAGGGTCATTTTCTTTGAACATTACAATATTGAACATTACAATATTTCAACTTTTATTGTAAGGTTTTTGCTTTATAGATCACACATTTGTTTATTCATAACAAAATAAACCTAGGAATCAATCAATGCATTCATGTTAGATTAATTTCCTATGTGTGTCTTTGAAACAATTTCTCTGTTAACGATTTTCTTGTATTGTTACAGTACATTACTAGCAGCACGGTTGCCAGCAAGTTACTGTATTTTGATTTCCAGTAACTGTACTGTAATTCACTTTACAGTACACAAGATCAGTACTGTAAACTACCAAATAGTAGCCTACTTTACTGTATTTTTACTGTATTTCGTCATTTGTTCTGCTTTTGCTGTAATTAATTATATGGTATTGTACTGTAGTATCTATATTGATACATTACTGCTAAATATTATTATAATTTTCTAAATAATTACTAATAATGATAATATTATATCATAATAATATAATATGTAGTTATAAGGAATATATAGGCTATAGTAGGAAAAAATATTATAGAAGTCAATGGCTACTGTCAACTGTCTAGTTATCGACATTCTTTAAAATATCTTCATTTGTCTTCAGCAGAATAAAGAAACTCATACAGATTAAGAACAACATGAGGATGAGTAAGTAATGACAAATATAATTTTTGGGTGTACTATACCGATAAAGGGATAGTTCACCCAAAAATTAAAATTAGCCCATGATTTACTCACCCTCAAGCCACCCTAGGTGTGTATGACATCGTTCTTCTTTCAGACGAACACAGTCGGAGTTATATTAAAAACTGTCCTGGCTTCCAAGCTTTATAATGGCAGTGAATGGTTGTTTCTGTTTTGAAAGCCCATAAAAGTGCATCCATCCATGATAAAAGTGCTCCATGCGGCTCTGGGGGGTAAATAAAGGCCTTCTGAAGCGAAGCGATGCGTTTGTGTAAGAAAAATATTAATATTTAAGTTTACGCTTTAGATTTAGGTCAAATACGTATGTTCATTTGGCCAGAAGCTAGTCATTTTACTTTATACAGTTTTAAATATTGATATTTTTCTTACATCTCCATCTTCCTCATCATCACATAAAGTCAACATCTGAGATATTTCCATCAGCTATATGCTCAAGCACTTCAAGAACTATATATTCTGCATATGAAAAAGTTTCAAAAATGTATCGGTACTGTGATGTAGATTTTTTATATAAGAAATTTCAATCAGCATTACTGGACTTTAGTTACTGGAATGTGATTTCAGTAACAGGCTTTTGAACCCACTGTCCATTCTAATGGACAGACACATTTGAAAAAATCCTGATTTAAAATGTGCAATTCTACAATAGATTTTTAACGTTAATTAATAAGTTCAATCTTTCTTTTATACATACAAACTATGAAATACTGGCAAACATATAAAAAAATGTAAATAAAACCATAGGAAATGTTGCTTGCTTCTGTGTTTGGAGAGAAGTGCTGACATGCTTCTCTTCAATGTAGTGTTTTTTTATATAATTACTACATGCAGAGCTTTACTGCCATTTGATTGGATGACAAGCGTCCAATCTAATGGACTGCAGGCTTTAAACTAGGTGAAATGCTCCAGAAGTAAAAAAAAGGGGGTTGACGTGATGTCCATTGTAATGGACGCAGGGTCTGAATGAATGATCTTGTGTATAGGACTAATTTCTTATGCATCTCATCCTATTTTTAGAGCTAGTAACGGAGGCATGAGCCATTTATAGCAGTCTAATGCAGTTATTAGAGAGAGAGAGAAAGAGAGAGAGAGAGAGAAGATTAAGCATGTGTGAATTAGCCTACCTAAGTCTTTGCATCTCACAACAGTGTTCGGCAAAAGTGTCTCTATTAATAGCGAAACTGTAAGTTTATCTGCTTCAAGAACAGTGCCGTTATTACCTCACTATAGTGAGAAATGTTATGTAGCTTTTAAGTTGCTCAAATATTTGATATAATAGATCAGCGCTGACAACAAGTTTCTGAACAAGTGTGTGTGTCCATTGAGTGTGAGAGAGAGGAAAGAAAGAGAGTATGTGCTTTCTGTATAATAAAATCTAAATTTTCTGGCAAAAAAACATGGAAATAATTAGTCGTTTTTATCCTATTGTTTAGGCTACTATATTTATTTGCTTGGCCAGACAGTGTCATTTGGGTTTTGGTTGTTTTGCTGTTGTAAGCTGTAAGGACTTTTGAAATCACTTGGCGAAGTGATCTGCCCGGAACTACTTTAGCCGTGCGTTTCCCTGAAAATAATTGCACAGTGCACGCCTTAGAACGTTCGTCAACCAATCAGATTCAAGCATTCAACAGCCTCAGAATATAAATAAATATATAAATTCAATTAACTAAAAGTTTGCATCAACATTATTTGTTAAAGGGGCATTTGGCAACTATTTCAACTTAATAAAACCGTCTAGAAATCATTTGGATGGTTAAATAACCTGTTTTGGTGAGAATGGTGACTTTCCCCGCTCCCCCCAACGTTCCCAGGCAGAAAACCAACCTTGCAACATGAGGATTAACGTCCCGGTAAGTTGGAAATAGGAAGTCTCGTGAGAATCGAGAACGAGTTAGAAACACGAACTGCTTTACGGCAATTCGACATAAACACACACGCCACCCTCAATGTGTATGATGTATTACCCACCTCGGTAGACACACTCCACACGATAAAGTTGGCCGGCTCCGATAATAACAAATGCACATGAGCAGCGGGAGAAAGGAGGAGGAGGGGCCGCAAGTGAGTTTTTTTACGACATTGTTGTGAAATACACACTTCACAGCTGTAGGGGGAGCTCGCTGAGAAAACATGCGACAACAAAAGTGGAAATCAGCGAAGAAATAGCTAGAGTTGCCGAATGCCCCTTTAATGCCCACATTGAGCTGTTAAAGCAGCGTATTTGAAGTTGCAGACTCCTGTCAGTGGAGACTGTTAAATGTCAGTGGGTGGTCATGAGGACAGGACTAATTGAATGGACTAATGTCAGAGCCAATGTGAGATCTCAGCAGAGACTGAAATGAATAGTGCAGTTTCTCTTGTGCTTTAGGGAGAGAGGTGCTCAATGACGGTCATTCTCGGCCGTTCGCCTGATGAGGGTTCAAATCATCGTTATTGCTGAAAGGCCCAGATCAGCTCTTTGGATAATTTTACCGCTTTTAACAAAACAGAAGAACATCCAGTGAATTAATTTCAATGCCATTTAATTTCAATGCTATTCTATTACTTTGCAATGTAGAAAAGAAAAGAAAAAAAAGAAGAAGAAATATTATATGCTTGTAATATAAAGGAGGCATTTAATAAAAAGGGTACATTAGACTTTCAGCAATATGTTCTGTTCAATATCAGACACTTTTTATATTAATTATATTATATTTTCATTTTCTATTAATTATTTACACTGTCTATTCTCTCACACACACACACACACACACACATAAACGGGATGGAAATAACTCTCAATCTGCACTTTTAAAAGTTCCACAAGTTTACACAGTGATGCCAGAAGAACCATTTAGGGTTCCTCAAAAATCCTTTGAGTTCTTTTTTTTATGATAGAAAAAAAACTTTCAGTTCTAAAAAGAACCATTTTTTTCTTAGTGCGACTGTAAAGATATTTTAATAATCGTAAGAACCCATTTCCACTTCTAAGAACCTTCTTTTTTTCTTTTTCTTTTTGCAATGAAAAGGGTCCATCATGGAAGCATATGCCAATAAAGAATATTTTTTTAAATAATTATATCTTACTTTAGGAAATCAACTTGAAATTAAATTCATAATTTTGATTGTAAATTTCATATTTGATCTAATACATTAAGTTTAATATTATGCATTTAATATTTATCCAATAAGATGTTCTGCACGGTAAGAACGTCTCTTTAGTATTCCATTCATAATTGGCCAACATAAACAGATTTCAAACCTCCCTTTGAACTTAAAATACTGGCGAAACTCTTTCTTTGAAAAATAAACTTTGCATTTTTCAAATTTGTTTCTTGTTTTGTAGTTCTTTGATGCTGACGTAATGCCTTTTTTTGTCTCTGGAGACTCATCAGAGTTACATTGGGATGCAGAGCAAAGCTCCAACACTTGCCTTTAAGCAGAAGAGAGGCTGTCACCTCATCCCCCCCCCCATCCCCATCCCCATCCCCATCCCCCCCCCCATCCCCATCCCCCCCCATCCCCATCCCCATCCCCCCCCCATCCCCATCCCCCACTGTTTGATGCTGTGCCAAGAGGAATCACGTGGACAGAAAGGCAAGCGCAAATGAAACATGAATATGTATGACTTAATCCAACCACTGTCTTTGCATCTGTGTGAAGGAATATAAAGTTCTTTACCCTTGTAGCCAATCACCTTTTGCTTACTGTAATATTAAATTTGCATATTATGTTTGAATACTGGACACTTTATTAGGTACATCTTGCTAGTACCGGGTTGGTTGCCTTTAGAACTGCCTTAATTCTTCATAGATTCAACAAGGTGCTGGAAACATTCCTCTGAGATTTTGGTCCATACTGACATGATAACATCACACAGTTGCTGTAGATTTGTCGTCTGCACATTCATGACGTGAATCTCCCACTCCAGCACATCTCAAAGCTGCTCTACTGGATTGAGATCTGGTGACTGTGGAGCCATTTGAGTATAGTAAACTCACAGTCATGTAAAAAAAAAAAACAGTTTGAGATGATTTGAGGTTTTTGACATGGCGTGTTATCCTGCTGGAAGTAGCCATCAGAAGATGAGAACACTGTGGTCTTAAAGTCAGCAGCAACAATACTCCTGTGGGTTGTGGCGTTTAAAAGATGCTCAATTGGTACTAACTAAGGGGCCCAAAGTGTGATAAGAAAATATCCCTCACATCCCGCTTGAACCATTGATACAAGGCAGGATGGATCCATGCTCTCATGTTGTTTACACTTAATTCGAACGCTACCATCTGAATGTCATAGCAGAAATCGAGACACGTCAGACCAGGCAATGTTATTCTAGTCTTCTATTGTCCAATTTTGGTGAGCCCGTGTGAATTATAGCCTTAGTTTCCTGTTCTCATCTGACAGGAGTGTCATCGGTGTGTCTGCTGCTGCTGTAGCTCTTCTACTTCGAGATTTGACGTGTTGTGCGTTCAGAGATTCTCTTCTGCAGACCTTGGTTGTAACGAGTGGTTATATGAGTTACTGTTGCCTTTCTATCAGCTGAACCCGTCTGGCCATTCTCCTCTGACCTCTGGCATCAACAAGGCATTTTCACACACAGAAAAGTCACTCAATGGATATTTTCTCATTTTCTGACCATTCTCTGTAAACCCTAGAGAGGGTTGTGCGTGAAAATCCCAGTAGATCAGCAGTTTCTGAAATACTCAGACCAGCCCATCTGGCACCAACCACCATGACACGTTCAAAGTCACTTAAATCATCTTTCTTTCCAATTATGATGTTCAGTTTGAATTTCAGCAGATCATCTTGACCATGTCTACATGTCTATATGCATTGAGTTGCTGCCATGTGATTGGCTGATTAGATATTTGCGTTAACGTGCAGTTGGATAGCAGGTGTACCTAATAAAGTGCCTAGTGAGTGTATATTAGTATATATAACCATTTAAGCTGAAACAACAGTTATTTATCCAACATGTTCATGTAGTTGTAGAATGGCAAGATTCTAACTGAAATTGGACTTCATATTGGATTTCTTTACTTGAGTATAAGGGAGAAATGCTTCACCGCGCTGCACACTGACAGCACTGACATCATGCATGATGTGTACTTTAGATCAGCATTACAAAATATACAGCTTAAGCCTCTCATGAGACTAACCCCTCTCTCTTCTCCTGCTGTTTCACTTTTACAAATCCTAAAGCCCAACAAAACATATCATGTGATTCTAAAAGTATTCAAAAGCCACTTTTTAAACACTAATACTTCCTATTGCAAGTAAACCTTTTGCATGTTTAGTTGTGCAGAAATTCAAGTGTTGAAAGAAATGGAAAAATAATCATTGCAAGTCATCAGGGAGTGTTTTTCAAGCAAGCAGAAAGTTAGCAAGCAAAAGAAACTTAACCCTGTACAGCCTGAAATATGAAATAACAGTCAGAAAAATCAGATTGTTTGAAATAGAATGGTTTATTGAATTTTAATATGATGGGTTTCTACATAAAACACCTCATTTAAGGGCACAAACTGAGCAAAAATATGAAATTTGGTGCAGCTACTGATATTTATATGGCCAAGAAGTTGAAATTTTGATTTAATTAGGCCTATTATGTAAATCAGTGTGTACAGCAGACTACTTAAATAAAATTCATTTAAATATCACGTCTTAATATTGATTTTCACTATCTCAATGCTTAGTTTTTATTGTGGGGAGCAAAACATAGAATTCAATGCAATAATGGTGATTGATTAATCTTCAAATAAACATCCCTCAGTGCTTCAGTCCAGTAAGTGTTTATCTTGAAATATAACTACAATATAAAAGTTGTTCTTACAAATCTGTAAAGATTGTACAACAAACAAACATGTGTACCATGACCTGAAGGGGGACATTTTTATAATTATACTTACTTGCTTTAACTATCAATCCGACTACAGAAGGTATGTTGTAGATTTTTAAGCAAAGATTTGATCATGTTGATGATTTAAATAATGCCTAAGAAATTTGCGCATCAAATATGATACAGTAGGCTTTAGGATTAAAGTAAACTTCTGAATTTGACAATTACATCAAAAGTGGAGTTTTGTTTACTGGGAAATCAACAATGGTTCTTCAATGACATCACCCTCTTTTTTGGAACCTTTATTTTTAAGAGTGTACTCCGTTTGGCTTAATGCATTTAATATAGCCTAAGACCATAAGAGTTTACACAACAGCGTTTCCAGTGTTGATATATTTCAGTCCTTCTAACTAAACCTTGATGAGCATTGGGATGAGCATGCGTCCGCATCATTTAAAAGCAGAAATCTACTTCACAGACCACCTGAGTGAGAAAGCCACAACTGAAGGGTAACCTGCCCTGACAGGACTCCAGGAATCCTGCTTATCTGGTACTTGTATGTATAATTTTCTTCTCATGCAGCTTTGTAGATGACAGGGAAATAGCCACTCTGCATGATCACAGGAGTGTGGAGGGTCTGATATGGTGCTCAGCATTAGAACATGAGCAGCATACGGGAAGAAGATGACGGTAGATGAGGTTAACAATTTTCTTAAAAGCAATAAACAACTGCAGCTTTTTGGTGCAAGAAACCCTGACCAATATTATGAATGTTAATACAGTCCCAAAGTTTATGGGTTCACTGTAACAAATTTTTTTTGTGTAGTTTTCACAGCATTATTAATGTAAAATGAACAAATGCTTACTGAACCTGTATAAGCTACAGCATGTTGCTGTAGCTGCAAGTATCATGGTCAAATTTCAATGGTGGGTAAACGCAGTAAATATATTTTGTAGGCCTACTGTGAATTAACCAACTACAATACAGTAATTCTGAGCAAGATTTTTTTCAGCTGTAGAAACGACAAGATTCCAGACTTGTTTTTCATAAATTGAAGGTAACGCTTTGTTCATTGTTTTGCAATGTTACATTAATTTACCCAATTTTTTTTTTTTTTTTACAAAAATTTAATTTACCAAACCTCTTGTAAAGTGTGCACTGGGAGAAAGCTGCACCTTAATTAGTAAGCTGTGCATATTATTACAAAAATAAACTATTTGTGTACACGATTTTGATCGATTTTCCCATCTGGTAACATTTAGTCAATAACATCATCAGTTTGTTAAAGAAGTTGGATAAAAAATAAATAGGAAATTTGTTTGTGCATATGTATAGTGTTAGCAAAGTGCGCTAGCTGTTTCTCGCTTTCTCTTGCTAACTACGGCGTGAGGAATCATATACCGAAAGAAAACGCAGCAACAGGTAAGACTTTTAAACATTTTTCATAGGATCATGTTTTTCATCGCAGGACAAACTGTTGTCAAAGTCAGTCCTAGTTCACACAAAAAAAAATTTCATCAATTTCCCTCACGTCATTCCAAACCCGTAAAACATTCGCTCATATTCGAAACACAAATGAAGATATAAATTAAATTGGTAACACTGTACAGTAAGGTTAATTTGTTAACATTAGTTAATTAACTAACATGAACTAACCAGGAGCAATACATTTGATACTGTTTTAGTTCATATTTGTTAACGTTAATTAATAAAAATACAGCACATGTTAGTTCGCAGTGCATTAACTAGGCTAATGTTAACAAATACAACCTTTGATTTTAATAATGTATTAGTAAATGTTGAAATTACTAAGATTAATAAATGCTGTATACGTGTTCATTGTTAGCATAGTTTAACTAATCTTAACTAATGAACCTTATTGTAAAGTGTCGATCACCATTAAATCTGTTCATCATTCAGAAAATTTGGACAAAACCGCTCAGTATGGATAAATTTCTATCTCTTTATGAACTTTTTGAAGTGACAAAGTGGTAGTTGCATGGCTCTCAGATCGCTCAGACTAAATGAATGCAGTCTGTTAACAGTAGTCTTATAGTTTCTGTAATAAAAAATACAGCATCCTATTCTGAGGACAATTCTAGTAGCCTACTGAGATTTTTACTATTCTAATGCTCATTAAACTGACAGTAAGCACCCTGTGAAATGTACTACAGCAACTAACTTGCTAATTGCTGACAGCAAGTTACTGTACATTTCACAGTGTTCTTCTTACAGTGTTCAAAAGGACAGAGAGTGATATCTTTTCCAGAAACCTATTGGGAAAAAGCACCAGGAAAATTGTTATTGGCTTCTCTTACTTATCTCTTTCTGCTTACATTTCAATCTTTCATGGACAGGCTAAGAGCTTTAGCAAGTCATTGCCTAGCAACTCAACTCAGCTGAATGCAATGTCCTCTGTACCAAGGACTGTGCTTTTAAAACTCATTATAAAGTAGACATTTTAAAAGAAAAATAATGTAATTATTTGTGAACAAATCAGTATTTAGTCAGGTCAAGTGAAAAGTGAAAGTGACGGCCAAGTATGGTAACCCATACTTGGAATTTGACCTCTGCATTTAACCCATCCAAGTAAGTGCACACACATTAGGAGCAGAGTAGTGAGTAGTGAACACACACACACTGCAAACGTGGATACACACACCCGGAGCAGCGGGCAGCCTTGAGTGGCGCCCGGGGAGCGATTGGGGATTGATGCCTTGCTCAAGGACACCTCAGTCATATTCCTGCCGGTACTGGAATCGAACCAGCAACCTTTGGGTCACCAGTCCAACTCTGTTACCATTAGGCCATGACTGCCCCCAAGGGTCAAGGGTATTATACATCCGTAGCACCGTTTTCAGTTACCCTATAAGCAGTTTTGCTATAGGAGGGGTTTTCAAACTGGGGTACGGTGACCTTCAGGGGAGATTTAGTTTACACATATTTATAATGTTCATTTTTTTACAGTAAAAATTAGGTCTTTATGCATAAAAAAAATATAGTCACCTTTTAAATTTTAGAATGTCGGTGGTCCCTCACATGATCAGGTTTGGAATTCCATGACATCTAAAAGATTGAAAACCCCTGCTATAGGCAAAGGTAAATACTAGGAAAACTCATAGACAGTAAAAGAAATGGACACAGCGACCCCCTTGATTTCAACGGAGAAACGTGAAGCCCGATTAGAAACACTCACTTCCTGATGGCCGAGCGTACTGCGCAGGCTCAAACTGAGCTTGACGACGTAGATGTTACGTGAGCAACCTGTCTGACTGTTGTAAATCTTCTAGTAGCTGGGCCACATACCGAATTATTTCCAATTCCTCAAAAATATTTTGTCCCGTTGCTTTTATGGACTCTCTATCTATGAGCTTCTCCCTTGACTTTATTTCTCCATGTCCCCCGATTGCCTCATAGACAGTAAAAGATTGCCTGTGAGCTTCTCCTCCTGTCTACACGGTAATTTCTCTACTGTGCGACAGAGAGTCGCTTGGTCATGATGCAATCATTAGCCTATTTTTACAAAAACGGCTTCTACGGGGCCATAACGTAAGATACAAAGTAATGGAGCCTTTATACAGTGTCGTGTTTCTTTAGAAATAAATAATGGACAATTGAAGTCTTTGGACGCCTCAGATGTAAAGTTATTCGCTGTCAAAGTGACGCCAAAATGAATGGGAGTCAATGGAATGCTAACAGCAGGTGATGGTCTGCTACAATGGCGGCTTCAGTTTCCGGCTGATGGATTACACCCTTGGGAAAACTTTATTCAACTATTAATTTTCTTCCGTGTGGGCCTCTGACGTGAGTTCACGAGAGCGCCACGACGCATGCGCAAGAACTGAGGTGATGACACAGATGGGTCTCGATGTAGTGTTTAAAATGCTTCTAAAGTGTGCATTTCCTGGATGTCCGAATCGTGAGAAACCAACGAGAAAACGTAAAATTGCCTTACTAATGCCGCAAAATGAATAGCTTACCTTTCACTCTTTCCCATCAAATGATCGTGAGCGTCATCATCTTCTCAGTTCTTGCGCATGCGTCGTGGCCCACACGGAAGAAAATGAATAGTTGAATAAAGTCGTTATGTTTTTATTTATTTTTTCGCAAAAAGTATTCTCATCGCTTGATAAACTTAAGGTTGAGCCACTGTAGTCACTTGGACTATTTTAACATTGTCTTGACTAACTTTTCTGTGCCTGCAGATACATTTTCAGATTACCTAGCAGTCTATGAAGGAGTCCGACAGCTCTCAGACGAAAGTCTTACGGGGTTGAACAACATGAGGGTGCAGGGATGTGCACAGGAATTTTGAGGGGCAGTTGCTCTGACCTGAAAAAAGCAAAAAAAAAAAAAAAACTCAAAGGCTATATGAAGGACTGAGAATAGCAGGGTCTTTATTAAAAAAATATATATTCACAAAGTAAAAAACTGAAATACAGCACTCAATCACCTTAACTACTACTAATAATAACACAGAAAAACATGACTTGAGTCATGAAAATCCCTACATCAATATCCCTATCAATATCCTATCACTGATAGGTTTCACCAAATTTACAACTAAAGCATTGGCGCAACATTTAATTGTCTTGCTACACTGCAGCATAATAAAATGGTTCTCACACTCCAGTAATATTTCTGTGAATTTAATTAATCTTGCACTTGTTCATAGTTTTTGTATTATGTCTGAATATATTCAGTTGAATTTTGCCCATACAAATTGCCTTATCTGACCGTGTTTATGTCCAAACTCAATGCCTCATATTATGGTTTTATTATTATTTATAAAGATTGCAAAACGTCAGAGATGACAGGTTTATGATATACAACTTTGTAAACAGTATACAAAATGTATTAACAATATGTTAAATGTCACCAAAATACACATGAGAAAAAGAGTTCCTCATATTATTGTTTATTGTTTTTTTAATTATTATTATTTTTTTAAATTTGAAAAGAAATAATCTGGATTGAATTGACAGATGGGGAAAAACTTGCTTCTAATAAAAAAATAATAATAATAAACGCTTAGATTTCGGTACTTTTTTAACCTTTTGGCTTCCCTTACATTTAGTTGTGCTTCTTGCTCGTATTCAGTTCTGATGGTACGTATGGTAACTGGGCAACTACGCATGATTTGTAGTATGATTGCGTAAAGGGAACAGGAATTCCGGTAGGGAACAGAATCAACTGATACACCGGTCGCGTGCAGCGCTGCAGTCACGTAAACACAGTTTGCCCTTCCCCTACTGACTTTCACTCTCGGTGCCGGAATGGAAGTGAATGAGGCTTTGCGATTTTTTTTTTAATTTTTTATCTAGGCTTACGTGAAATTCTGCATCCATTGTACAATTTATTTATTTATTTATTTATTTATTTATTTATTTATTTATTTATTTATTTATTTATTTATTTCCCCCCTCGGAAGGGCAACGTGAGTCGAGAAGGGCATATGGCCAGTTGCCCGGGCAACCTGAGCAACCCCCCTGTGCACGTCCCTGTGAGGTTGAGCAATTAATGACAGAATTTTCATTTTTGGGTGAACTATCCCTTTAATCAAAAGTTGGATTTGACAGAAATTGAGTTTTAAATAAAATAATTATTTATTTTATAGTACAACTTTAAAATTTCAATACTAATATTTACGTTTTAATTTCTTCATTTACAGAGGTTAAAGAGTATGAAATTCCAACACAATATCATGAAAGTGCCGTCTATACCACGAATGTTATTTCTCGTGCCATTTATACGCCAAAAATGTTTTTTGTGTGCATGCTACGCCCTGAAAACCCCTTGGTGAGGATTAAGGGTGGGGAGTGCATGCGTATTACACGCCATAAAGTGCGTATCATATGCACGCAAAAACTATTTTTGGCACTGTCTTATAATTGAAACACGCAGCGCATATATTTATATAGTTAAGTCGCAGCCTTTATGATTCAAAAGTCGCACTAAGGCTAAGCAATATCACGATTTCTATATAATGTTGGTATATCGTGCAGGTGAAGCTATTGACTAAACTTTGTGTGTGTGTGTGTGTGTGTGTGTGTGTGTGTGTGTGTGTGTGTGTGTGTGTGTGTCATTCACTGAAACGTAAGTTTAGCTGCAGCCTTTTCCCACTCTGCAACCCACAGTTTGAAAACCCCTGATTTAGAGGGTTGTGACGTTATTGTAAATTGGTAGTTTCAGAATAATTTGTACTCCTACTGTATGTTCACGGTAAATATTATTTTGTTAGATGTTAACATTTTAAGGCACTTTTACATAAATGCAGCATGCCTTTTTTCTTTTGAAATCTCTGAACTGACTGAATGTGGCTGGTCTTATTGTGAACGGCATTCAAATGATTTTTTATTTTTTTATTTTGTAACAACTGTAGGCCAAAAAAAAAAAATGTAGGCCTGTCTGTGTAATAGTGATTTATGTGAAGCCTTTAATGATTAATTATTCATATTATGCATCCAGCACTCTGCAGTCAAATAAGCTCTGTGTTTCATGAACTGTAAAAAAAAATAATCTTTGTGAACTAGTTCTAATTACTTTAGCATTTCTCATTTTCTTTTAGATTATGCTTTTCTCTGTGTGGTTCCTATCTCAATGCAAAAGAGAAACAAAAGTGTGGCTGGGCAACGTTTTTGCCAGCGATGTGCATTCAGTTATATTTAATTGAGCCCTGGAGGAAGTTGGACTATATAAGAGCATTTCCATTTGCTTTTTTGCCAAACATTTGCATAAAGTTAAAAAAATAAAATTATGTTTTTTTGTAAATCAATTATTTCTAGAGAGATTTTGCTCATGATAGTTTACTATCAGTACAAATGCAGCACTTGTGATGCCTTTGAGGTTGGTTCATTTAGCATGCTAAATGATAATCTTGCTGTGAGACTTGTTAACTCCAATAAATGCTAAATCAACTCCAGCAACACAATCAAATGCATTGGTATTATGTGTGCTGAAATGCAGCTCTCTCCATGGGCTGTACCATGCAAGGCTATTTGGAGAATAACAATAGCAGTCCATTTATCACTTGTCTTTTGTGACAGTACCTGCTCTCCCAGCTGATTCATTCATTGGACCATATTTTTCAGCCATCTCAACCATAACCAGAGGAGAAAGTGGCAGAGAATGATAAAATAGATTGTGTGGCCTTTATATTTCTACAAAGTTGCAGTCCATGTGCAATATCGGTTGTACAGCATATGGACTGTCTCAAAATGGCACTCATGCCATTGTTTGCATGTTGAAAAAAATGCTTACAATATTTGTTTTTGTGTGCTGCAAAATATACTTATAGAAAATCAAGTTATTAGCCACTGCTTCAGCATATGATACGCATCAGCATACGTGCACACACAGTTCTACTAAAGGCCCGTGCACATGTATTTTACATTTCAAAGCGTAATCATTGGCTCATGAATTTCAGATGCCTCAAGGATGCATGCAGATATTTTTAATATCCAGCACAGTATATTAAGAGAGATTTTTTAATAGGTGTAGGCCACAATGGATTGTAAAGGAATGCATGAGCAGATTTTCACATTTCCGGGGGTTCTCAGAAACGTAAGTCGTCATAGTTGGGTAAACTAAACTTTTATAGCGGTGAACGGGAGACGACAACAAATATAATTTATTCCATTTGCACTATTAGCAAAAGAAATTCCATGATAGAGTTTTCATGACTTTACAAAAAAAGGGAAAAATATATGATGTCAAATATGCCCTCGGCCGTTGTATTAGAAACACCCTCGTGCAACTTTCATTTTTATTTATTTTTTGTCATTTACTCAAGACAAGTCACCTTTATTTAAATAACACTTTATACAATACAGATTGATAAACAGAAAAAAAGTATGCATTTTGGCTGTTGTTCAGCTGAAGTCAGTTCAGTGTTGATTCAGATCCGTTGTAAATATCATCAATTATTAAATTAGTTAATTTCAGAAAACAGTGATGTCATCATCCAGCTCAGCCAGATCAATAATATTGTTGAATATTAAGTGTCCCCACCAATGCTAGCCAGAGGAATAGAGAATAGAGAAAAAAACCTTGGGAGTAACCAAACTTTTTCCTTCTTCTTTTTTTACTATAATATTACGCAATATATTGCATTATAAATGTGCATTAAATGTTTATATATATATATATATATATATATATATATATATATATATATATATATATATATATATATATATATATATATATATATATATATGTATATATATACATACATACATAAAATGAAGACAACTTATGCATCTTCACAGTCTGAAAAGGGTCATTATTTCAAATGAGATGTTGATGTTGTCAAACTGGTTATTTTTCATAATTTCTTGTTTGCATAATTGTTTTACTGTTCAAATGTTGCTGAAAAGCATATACAGTTTGATATGCAATTGGGGCACGTTGTCACAAAAGCTAGACGTGTGTCAGAAAAGAACTTAAAAATAAACCTTTTGAACTATTAACTGGATTTTAAACGTGACAACTAGCCCGTGTTAAATAGCACACAAAAAAGTTCTAATAAAGGTTCTTGAAAGATATTTAAACGTAGCCCCCTATTTATAATTTCATAAATTTTAACTGATCCTCAGTAAACCAAGAGTTTACATGTGCCTAAAGCAAATCTATTTTCAAACACGATCTGAAACAAAAATAGAATAGCCTAATGTTTTATTTTTAGCTCCAGTCCACCTACCCGGACGTTTTCAAAATCACTTTTTTCCATTCCATTTCCATGTGTGCATTACATCACATCTAAAAGTGAAAAGAGCAGAGTGGAGGAGAGACAGGAGGCGGAGATCAAAGAGAACCGTGACCAACGGAACTGACGTCACTGGCATAATGTAAACTGTTGAGATGATCCATGGTAACAGACTCAGTGCAGAAACCGACAGAAATGCCTCGAACCCGGATCGCACCGGCTCTTACATCCGACAGACGAGCGGCGTTTGGACTCGTTTCAGACGCGCCGTCGGCCTTTTAAACGCGACGCACCTGCCAGGAATCCAAAACATTTAATGTATTCCTCCTATACATCCACTGTCAATTCACTAGAAGCAAGGAAACCAACGAAATGTGTGGTTACACTCTCTCATAGGAGACTACAAAAGGAGCAGATGATTTTAATCCGTATGAAATAATGACTCTTGTGGATTAACGCCTTCACTGTCACTCTATCGGGATCGAAGGATCATCTGCCTTTACCATTTGACATTACAGTCTTTATATTATAGCCATAGTAATATAATATCGTGAAGATGGCGACTGGAGCGGGCTGGCAGCATTACTACAACCCCGCTGGCAGCGCTTCGACGGGGAAATATAACAGCACCTCCACTTCAACATCCACCAGCACGTCCTTCCCGTCCGGTCTAACCCTCGAATACACGCAGGACCTCCACCTGAAGATGAGCAAGAAGATCGCACAGCTGACCAAGGTAATTCTGTGCGCGTTTTGGGGATGCGTAATGCCATGTGTGTTGCTGGCCGGTTGAGCGATGCGCATTGGAAATGCCCGAGACCCAAATGACACCAGGCTGGTCTTCAGTCCGAATTAACCAGAATGCGTAAATAGGGCAAACATGACCAATATTTTATTAATGAAACATTTCATTTCTTCATGATATTCCATCTGAAGTCTCACCAAAATCATCATATTTTTAAGTGATAGTTTTTAAAGGTTCAGAAACTATATAAAAACTATTTTGTCGATAAATAAAAAATAAATAAAGTTAAAGATCAATAATCATATTAATTACAAAAGATTACTTAAAAATGGTGTTTGTGACTTTCAAATTAATGTTGTATGTTATAGTGGTTTTTGTTTTGTTTTGTTTTTTCCTTAAAAGAAAGAAAAGATTCAAACACTTGATAGGACTCTTTAATATGTAAAGTAGGCTACAGTACCATTCAAAAGTTTGAACACATTTCTGACCATTTCTCATCATCCAAAAAAAACTTTTTAAGCCTTATGCTTAAATGCTTTTTTTAAAATTAGTTTTAAAGACAAATATATATTGTAGCGTGTAGGAAAAGCATCCAACAAGTGTGCAGCATTCCTGAGATTAGAAAAGAGAAACACATCCCATAGTTTGCCGAGTGACTTAAAAAAAATATTTTGATTTGTTAATATTTTTTTGGATAATTCCCATTTTATAGGTTGACTTTGTGGAATGGGATTGAAAGTATTAATAATACTAATATTAATAATGAATGTGTGGGTGTGTCCAAATTTCCAGCTGGTATTGGTCTCATTCCCTCAAAAGGAAGCAGAGCAAAATCTGCCTAAAAGCTGTCTTGTGAGAGATGTGCTGGTGCTGTCTGTAAGGATCATATCTACATAATCTGTAAAGCCTGCTAGGCATATTTGTATTTCTGACGTAAGCACACATTAGTTATAGCTGAATGTTATTTTTTACTGTATATGTACATGATTGAAATATCTTGTGCATATACATGCTTTAATTATTTAATTAAGCTGAATCCAGTACAGCTTATTTTGACCCCCTTTATGCATTCATAGGGTTTTTGGGACATGCATTTTTGGGTTAAAGCTAGCTTGGATCTGATTTTTGTACGCTTAATGCCATCATAGCATAGTATGTAATTCAGTGCTTATAGTTTGTCATCTAAAACAATTCTGGCCTCTACAACACTGATCATCCTCCATCCTCAGGTTGGTCGAAGTTGTAATATTGAGTAAATTGAAGCATACTAAGCGTACTTTCTCTGCGGGTGTAGTGAGAATCTATATACAGAATATGATACAGTATATTTTTTTTGGTAGGGTTGGTGGCAGATCATCCTGATACGTTCACTTACATTAACATATATATATCATATGTGGTTTAATCTGTGAATGAATATGATCAACACCTGCTGTTTTGTATGATCCTCTTAGCCCTAACTGGGATATGATGGCATGTTTCCCAAGTCTGCTTCAGCTATTAATTTTCAGGTATTAGAGTTCCAACAGTCAAAGACAACCTGAAAATATCAGATGGTTGAGTTTTGCAGCCCTGGAAAAGGTATTGCAATCATATAGTGAATATGCATTTTCTCTAAAATATCTCATCAGCAAGATATTGATGATGTGTAGAGTTAAACTTGCTTGAGAGTCGTATATGTTCGATTTGTGAGCCAGTTTTTTTATTTTTTTTTTTACAAATTGGTAAAAGCGGTTTAAATATTGCTGTGATTCATTAGCAAATCTGTCTTTAATAGTTTCTGGATAATGACTAGATCTCTAAATGTCTGCTTTGAACAATAGTATTTTTGATAAATCAAATCAAATATCTTCACATACCCAAATGTCTCTAATCAGTGAAAAGTTCATGATTTTAATCATTGCTCTTTTGAGTTGGTTTCTTTGAAATGAATGGTCAAACATAATGATTCCTTAGTGAATCTGTGTTGAATTATTTGTCAGTGTAATGACTGGTTCTCAATAAGTGTTTGCTTGGAAGATTGAAGATTGAGAAATGTAATATCTTCATGTACCCAAAGCCTCTATTTTGTAAAAGGTTGGAAAGTTTATTTTGTCTTGTAATACTTGTAAAAAGCAAGATTCTGGCAGTCCTTGATCTCTGTGCTTGTTGTCTAACCATTTGTAAAGAAACTGGATCAGGAATACAAAGTGAGCAATGAAACGCATATTTTATTGAACCTGAGCCTTAACATTAATGTGTGCAACCATTCATATTCCATAATCCATTAAATGATTTAACCACAGCCTCCAGCAGATCTGTTGGTTTATGATTGCTGTTCTTGCGCATGCACAGTGAAGTTCATTCGTCCTTAGGGAGCTCGGCTGCGACTCATAAATGAGATTACATTGCTTTGGCTGAGTATTGATGTACCTGTCAAACTATCATTAAACATAGACACCTGGGTCATTGCTTTTAAAGGAAATCCGAAGCACGAGGAATTGATGTGTCATCAAAAAAGTGTGCAAAGGATTTTGTAATTTATGATATTTGCATCACATTACTATTCTTTGTGCTTTGTACTGAAAATTTTGCACATTTAAACCTGATTATAGATTTGCAATTTAAATCAAACTGTATGGATAAAAAAATATATATTTTAGGCCTAATGCTTTTGCGTTTTCTCACAAAATGTTTACGTTCCCCCAAGAAACGTTGCCTTCGCTCTCAAAATGTTTGTTTTTCGTTTTTCCCCGAGAAACTTTCCCTTCGCTCGCAAAATGTTTGTTTTTCGTTTTTCCCCGAGAAACTTTCCCTTCGCTCGCAAAATGTTTGTTTTTCGTTTTTCCCCGAGAAACTTTCCCTTCGCTCGCAAAATGTTTGTTTTTCGTTTTTCCCCGAGAAACTTTCCCTTCGCTCGCAAAATGTTTTTGTTCGTTCCCCCAAGAAACTTTAGAAACTTTGCCTTCGCTCGCAAAATGTTCACGTTTCCACGAGAAACATTGCATTTGCTTGCAAAATGTTTGCATTCTGCCCTTATTGAAAAAAATATGTTTTTAAGTGAACTATTCCTTTACTGTTTGGTACAAAACTTTGCACTATATTTCTACTGGATACATAAACCTTTTTGCATATTTGTGTGATTTTGGCATAACAGCACATCTCTTGCTGAAGTTTTATGCAGTTGGTTTGAGCAGAGCTGTAATGAGATCCCAAGATCCTGACTTCACAGTGTTTTAAGAGAAACATTTTCATTTATATGTGTTGATTTTTTTTTGTTGCCTTTCACAGTTGAATGCATTGTTAGTGTATTAGTACTGTGTCAGTCCCTTCCTCGTGTAGTGCTGATGTTGAACATTTCAGTCAATCAATTTGATACCGGTCTGGCCTCTATTGCCTCTGTCTCTCCTCTTGTGGTTTAACTTGGCATCCACACCTCCCAGTCTCCAGATGGGCCCATGTCTGGGTCTCACAGCCTCTGATGGGTATCAATAAACTCCAGAAGCTTCACATTGCAATTGAATTACCTCACACAGGTCATTTGTGCAAAAACATTTGATGCTTCTCACAGAAATGCTTGTTCAGTAGCTGGCCTTCTGATCTTTTTATATCTAATTATCATCTTTACTGAGCTGTTGAAGCAATCTGTCAGTCTTTACTGTCTTTCTTACTGTTTCTTACTTGAACTGTTGTTCAATCTTGTAAATTACCTGCTGGTCTTTTTTTTTTTTTTTTTTTTTTTTTTTTTTTTACAAAAGTTGGCATTTTTGTTATACTTTAATTAGATTTGAATGGCCCATATACAGAATATACACTTGAGTGAATCTTCAAGATGTTTCATTATAGAGGCATCCTAAAAATTGCATTTTGGTTATTATTTTGTACGGCCCTAAAGAAAAGCTTTTCCACAAGACAAAATTTGTTTTTATAAATTATGCAAGGAGACAAAAGGAGTTTGCAAACGTAATCACTCACCTGTATGTAGGTATGTATGTATGTATGTATGTATGCATGTATTGAGATTCACTGCTACCATCAAATGTGACTATAATAGTACTTGGAAGATATTTTCCTCAAACTACTGTTATAATTCCATAGCAACTACACAACTGTCAAACCAGTACCATTTTCTAATGAAACTAGCTGTGAAAATGTTGCCCTGAGTGAGGATTTTTAATCAAGCTATGCAAGCTTTTAGAGAATTTTCTGTATTATTACAGCATAATGCAGCCATTGAAATTCAATAAATCTAATAAGAAATACGTAAAACAGCTATGATTTGCCAGTTGAGACAAAAGTAGTACAAGCTAGGCTTTCTCCTCTGCATATATATTGCGTCAAAACCATTACTGAGATGTATTCTTGTATGTTATGTAACATAATTACATTATATTCACTCTGAAGCTTATGCAAGATTGAAGGCCACACTGTAGTCTAAAGTACTGAGTTGCCATAGGGTGCATAAATACGTCATTCTCTTTTAATTCAGAGTGTTTCTGTTTTGGTTTCCTATAATGTTGCATTTCACCTTGCCTTGAGAGATACTCTTAAACCTCTTAAACTTTAGTTTCTTCAGTTGACAGCATTAGCATTTGATTGTTGGGGGTCATAGCGGCAAGTGCTTCCGTTCCATGTGGCCTGACATGTGAAGTCAGTAGTAACCTCTGTGTTTGAATCCTGGCGTGAGAGGAGGATGTGTGTGTGTCATAATCCAGGGGTTAATATGATTCTTGCGCAGGCCGCCTGCCGCACAGCAGATGGTGGAAGCCCAGGGCACAGGGGCTTAGGTGCAATAGTGAATGTAAGGACTATAAAAATTTTACCTAAAGGGAACAGCTTGCTTACTCTGATAACACAGAGATATGGCATTACACACTTACAGTAACTTATAAAAGCACTAAGCAGCCGTGTTGCGAAATTGTAACTTAATTATTCTGTTACTCTGCATTTTTCCATTCCACTGCACTACTTTTCCATTGTCTTTCAATGTAAACATGCTCTAGACTGACGTCTTTAACCATTGCGCTTGTGTTGTTTGGCATGACACAGCATTCTGAAAATGCGTTGCTCAAGTTAAAAATAGTTTAACAATAAAAAAAAAAACTAGACTTTGCACTTTTTTTTCTTTCCACTGACCTGCTTCTCGTTTTTAACAGCAAAAACGTGTTCTATGTGAACCATTAATTATGTCACAATATGGTGGAAAATCAATACCGGAAACTTTTTGAATGTATATTTTATTAGTTAGTCAACATGAAGCATACATAAACCTCCTGCAAAATTTAGACAAAAATTTATAATATCCACATCCAAATAAGTCTTTAAAAGCACAAATAAATGTGCTTTTTAAGCTTGATTTATTGTATCTATTGTGTTTGAGGAAGGAATTTGTGCATGAAATGACCATTTAACACACCAACTTGCTTATTCTGCCTAAAAAGATATACTCCGAATCCCATTTCCTGAAAGTTTAACCTTTGGATGTAGAATATCATTCTTCTAGTAGATTGTTATATCCAATTTGAGGAGGAAATGAAGTAAAATGAGCCAACTTTAATTCAGCAAATGTTATTCATTGCAGAACACTTTTTGGATTTCCACAATGTCTGGTTTTACCTCATCAAGATTTTCTCCACCTTATGGATAAAAATGTGAATATGTCATAATCAGATTGAGGGCTACTTGACAATTTTATCATATGCACAGGATGGTGTGTCTGTAATGTAATCTTTCTGTGTATGTCCATCCATCCATCCATCCATCCATCCATCCATCCATCCATCCACTGCAATTCAGCAAAAAATATATTTAAATTGATATAGATCTGTTGTTATTAATACAGGTGCTTTAGTTGGATGTGTTTAGTATTATGCAAAGCATCTGTTGTGTCATCAGAATAACTAGAGATGATTTGTGAGAATTAGACACACTCAAATACATAGGTACAGTTTGAAAATGTGTTTTTCACACTTCTTTGATGAGAACTCAGACCCATCATGTGGTCACAGCGCAGGTCAGAACACACAGAACATCAAAGCCATGTTCACTCACGAATAATATAAATTATCAAAATATCCCTTTAAATTTACAGTAAAAAAAAAAACTGGCAACTGTGGTTGCCAGAATTCACCGTTAAAAAACAGTGACAATTTTTTCAGTTTTACAGAATGCCAGTATAATTTACAACTTATAACCATATATTTAATTAAGTGATATAATGTTAATATAACATACTTTACCAAAATCTGCCTTTTTACCTTAAAATGTACTGATAGATTCCACAGGGGTAATAGAGGTGGCACAATAGAAAACCACATGATGAAAGCCAATGCATGCACATACACACAGATACACCACTCACTTTTTATTAAAATAAGTAATCCGCACATTCATATGTGACATTGTCCCACTTGTACAACATAAAAAAGGCATTAGTGTGGGCAGCAAGATGATATCAAAAAAGTCTATATTTCCACCAGAGCAAAAGACTCTGGGTTTTATTTCTGTGCTGAAAAGGTCTTGGGAATAAAGATGCAGTGTATGCATTATTGTAGCAGGTCAGTGCTGACAGGAGAGGAAGGCTATGTTCCCTAAAGCCCTGTGATGTTGGTGCCCTGCAGTCTTCTCTGCCCTGCCTCTTCTGTCATCCCCCTCATTGGGATAAACAGTCACCCAAAACAGTCGAGGAGGGCGGGCAAAACTGGAGATAAAAGAATGTTTTCATCTTTTCACTCCTGGCAGCAATTTTGTTTCAAGTTCTTTATACCATTGAAATAAAGAAATTGCATGTTGTTGTGCAGAGTTTTGTTGAGAGTTCTTTGAGGATTCTTTCACCTCAGTCAGACCACCGACTGATCGGCAATGCTCAGTGGACTGAAAACTTCATTTTTCATTCATCTGAGCTGTCTGGATTTCCTCTCTTTTCATTTTACACATAGACTTCTTTTCCTCTGTGCTTATAGCAAGTGTTGGCAGTGGTAGAAATATCCCAGTTATGGGATGTGAGGGACCCAATATGTCTTTTCCTTTCACATCAGAAGGTGCTAATAATTGTTGACTTCAGGACCTCACACTTTCAGATTATTAACCGCCTCTCATCTTTCTCTCTCTTGTGCTGTCTTTTTATCAATAGCCACATACACTACCGTTCAGGGGTGCGTTTCCCGTACAACGACGTAACTCGCTGCTTCACTACCATAGTATAATGCATCGTTGAAGAAATCAACTATACTGTAGCTAGCCACGAGGGTTTCCCGAAACCTTACTGTCGCAATTTGGTCATCAACCACGTTGGTTAATGATGTCACGCAGGTGGTGAAGTAATAACTACTTTTAATGAATTTGTTTGAGATCGAATTAATGCTAGATGTTTTGCTATAAATTACGGACATGGCATCTGAGGGCTGTCTCTCATTTTTCTCAGTTATTTCTCTTTCTTTCCAGATTCAATCATAGGCTCGTTCTTACGCTCTAGAGCACGAATGCATTTAAAGGTGCTTTAAATCTCTTGACAAACTAAAAGATGTAAAAATTACATTTGTATGTATTCTAAATAAAAGATATAGATTGTACTGAATGTCAGCTTGCTTATTTTGCTCAAGATAAGGATTTATTGAGTCCACATGTCATGCAATCTAGAAACTGCTTCTAACCGCAGGTCGAGAGCTGTCGTTCCAACTACACAACTTTGCGATGCTGTTTGGAACGATGGTTTTGGGAAACACCGACTCATTGAACTATGCTGATAACGATGGAACTTGTCTCCCTCGGTTGAAATTCCCCCACCCAATAGCCAACATCCAGGGGCCGCGAGAATCACCACCTTTCTACCGTCTAGTGACGGCTATGTACTGTACAGTGGAGGGCCGTCAGGGCCAGCAAGGCCTTCTCTTCTGGCCTAAACACTGTCAGAATCACTGACTTGCACTTTAATATATTTTTTCCATGAATGAGTATTAAATTATTCCCAATAGTCCATTCTCTTAATCTCACAGCTTTTCTCTTGGTTGCGCTGCTTCCAGTATTGTATATTTATTTTAGCACTTTTTATCCAATTATATTTCAGCCATCATGTGTTGCCAAGGTCAAATAAGTTGCCTTGAGGCCTTCAGAATCGACAGTGCTGTAGCTTAAAATGAATGGAAATGAAACCGTTGCTTTAACCAATCAGATAATCAGTCAGATTTAATCAGCCAATCAGATTTCGATTTGACTGCACCGGGGCCATCTAGCCGGCGTACAATAACGTCGGCATTTTCACGTGCTTTGATTGGGTGGTCAGAGCGTGTACTATTACTGGTAGTCAGAGGCTGAGCTAGCTAACCGCATCTGTAGCGAACTGCATAAACTAAAATACATTCCTGTAGATTTAATAGTTTTTCAACCCACAAATGAATGTTTCTTTCCCTCCTCGACCCCCAGAAGGTTCAATACTACCGAAAAAAATCCCTTATTCAGGCTTATTAGGATGGATTTTGTGTAAAACGTAATCAGTAGTTTTGGTGAGTATAATGTTTTTTTTGCCCCCGTTTTTTCTTGTAAAAAGAAACGTTTTTTCCGTTCTTAATTTTTCTTGTAAATTTATGATCTAATGTTTTTTCAAACATTCAAACTATTGTAACGTCTAACAAGGGACTATTGTACCCCTTGAAGGACAAGACAAGGGAGGCTCCGTTTCTGAACTTATAATCGTAACGCAAGAATCACTGAAGCCTACACTAACACACACGTCGAACTCATGCGCTCGTTTCTCTCTACCGGCCTTTTCCCAACTCACCACATTAACCCTATAACTGCCAGTGCAAAATAAAATTACAGAGAGTCTATGCGCTGCCACACTACTAAAAGTCATTAATTCACTGAAGGCCTAGGTGTGAAATGCACGGCCCGCCACTGGTACTGTAGTATACAAGAGTGCGAATAGTGTGTCCCAAACCAGCAGTGCAATGATTTAGTGCATAGTAGACCATTGCAAATCGGGATGCAGCCCACGGTTTCCTGCAGAGTTCATATCCTGAGCTCATTATTGAATGTAAGTTTCAGCCTGGGGCACGTTTTTAAGTCTACCTCCGCACTACTACTGTAGAAGACACACAGTTGTACCCGTTCATGCATACTGTGGGTCAGCCGAGTGCAGGTTTGACCTAGACCTTGTCTCCCGTCACTTTCTCCCATGGCCAGCTGAGAAAAGTTCATACCTGTGTTAACTGAAGCAAAGAATATTAGTAAACTCCGGCTCTGGTCTATGTAGGTAAAGCTCTCCCACTCGCTATTATTTAATTTGGCCTCTGATATGACTTCTTCCCATTCTCTCGAATCAGCTTCCAGCAGGCAATCAACGTTCCAGTGCTATCGTGTTTCTGAATCGGCTAAGCCTTCAAGGTAAACGCGCAATCAGTGATAAGAAGCTCATTCAGCTTTCTCCAGTGAAGCCCCCTCACACATTTTTATCTGATAGGCTATGATGAATTCAGGCTAGAATAAGAGCTATTTTTAGCCTGATGTCTAGCTGAAGTCTGGTAAATGGCATTGTGTTGTCATTTAGGGAATTGCAAAAATGTAAATATTCCAGATCTGCTACCTGTTAACGATTCTGTTTCCTAATGGTTCCCTTACTGATTAATAAAACAAAAATGCGCATAAAAAATGATCGATTTCATAATCGCAATAAGCCAAATCGTTTAAGCGAGATTTCATGTTAATTGTGATTAATCGTGCAGCCCTACTCCTGAGATACCTTCATAGATGTATCCTTCGTTGTCTTTGATATCCCACAATCCTGTGCATTCCATTCTGTGACTGTTAAAGACCCACTGAATTGCCTTGAAATGCACAGCATTTAATGTGTTGACATAATTTCCATTAAAACAGGAAGATAGGGTGGAACATATTGACCAGCTCCTCTTGTTTTTTAAAATAGCCAATATCGTTTAGTTTATATCTCAGCTCAGCCAGAGCCGTTGAGCTCTGTAAAGCTGCAGTTTTCTCCTAATCTCCTCCATATCGCTTTAAAATATAGCATTCTGTGCAGAATTCAAATGGGTCCCATACGTTTTGTGGTATGCACCGACTCGCACATATGATCCGCTGTGCTACCGTGTCTCTGGACCGGAGCAGATGTGCGCGCTACCGCGATTCGTGTGACACTAATGTGAAACCAGATTTAATTAGCCCCAATGAAAAGCAATTGAAATCTGAATCGTTCCCTATATGAAAGTGGAAGTGAAAGTGAAAGTGACACGTGATGGCCAAGTATGTCAAGTCAAGTCAAGTCATCCTCATTTATATAGCGCCTTTAACAACGCAGATTGTTTCAAAGCAGCTGTACAGAGATAAACATATAATTTAAGATAACAGAGATTGGTTTAGTTTAATAGTGGTTCTTGAATAATGTTTTTTCCAGCTAAAGTTAGTTTTGATTGATTCACTTCCGTCTAAATGATCATTTGTTATTAAATTAAGGGCCGCTAAGACGACACCGTTCTCTCTAAACAGACTTTAAACGTGAACCTGTGATAGACGCTGATGGCGTTCACATGCGCATTAAGAATTGATTCTATAGTTATGTACGTTTGAATATATGTGCGCAGGTTTGTAATTCCTTACAAACCATGCCTACACAAACTACTTGTCTATAAATTTTGATGCAGAATTTTATTTTATCTTATCACTTCGGGTAGGTACGCGAACCGAAAAATTCCACTAGGCTTTATCTGTAGAGTGGTATAGGGATCCTCCATAGGAGAGGCTAGTTGGCACTTCAGCACTGTATTGTCGTCGGGTCCAGGCGAAGGCCCTTCGTCAGATCTGGAAACGGCCTGGATCCGGCAGGCTGCGGCAAAACCTCGGGATAAACAAAGACACTAATATTAGCGTAGATGCCATTCTTCTTATGATGTAACGAGTACATCAGGATTTAAGGGAAGTGTTCCCAGTTCCGGCTGACCTAATCTAAGCAGCCAAGTATTGAATTATAAAAGTCTATAGAGTGTTATGTGAAAGCTAGGTCAAAGAGATGTGTTTTTAGTCTAGCTTTGAACTGACAGACTGTGTCTGCTTCCCGGACAATGTTAGGAAGATTGTTCCAAAGTTTTGGTGCTAAATAGGAAAAGGATCTACCGCCAGCAGTCGATTTAGATATTCTAGGTATTATCAACTGGCCAGAATTTTGAGATCGCAATAGACGTGAAGGACTATAATGCGTTAAGAGCTCGCTCAAGTACGGCGGAGCTAAACCATTTAGTGCTTTGTAAGTAATCAGCAATATTTTAAAATTTATACGATGTTTAATAGGGAGCCAATGCAGTGTTGACAGAACCGGGATAATATGGTCATACTTCCTGGTTCTGGTAAGAACTCTAGCGGCTGCGTTTTGAACTAGCTGTAGTTTGTTTATTAAGCGTGCAGGGCAACCACCTAGCAGAGCATTACAATAATCTAGCCTTGATGTCATGAACGCATGAACTAATTGTTCCGCATTTGTCAATGAGAGCATATGGCGTAATTTAGATATATTTTTAAGATGGAAAAATGCGGTTTTACAGACACTAGACACGTGACTTTCAAATGAAAGATTGGTATCAAAGAGCACACCCAGGTTCCTAACCGACGACGAGGACTTAACAGAGCAGCCATCAAGTGTTAGACAGTATTCTAGGTTATTACGTGTGGAAGCTTTTTGTCCAATAATGAGAATCTCTGTTTTTTCAGAATTTAGTAGTAGGAAATTACTAGTCATCCAATTTTTCTTTTTAACTATGCATTCCGATAATTTTGTGAATTGGTGAGTTTCATTAGGTTTGGAAGAAATATAGAGCTGAGTATCATCAGCATAACAGTGAAAGCTAATTCCATGTTTCCTAATGATATCTCCTAAAGGTTGCATATACAGAGTAAAAAGCAGCGGTCCGAGAACTGAGCCTTGTGGTACGCCATACTGAACTTGTGATCGATAAGACATCTCTTCATTTACTGCTACAAACTGATAGCGGTCAGATAAATATTATTTAAACCATGCTAATGCAATTCCACTAATGCCAACATAGTTTTCTAGTCTATCTAAGAGATTGTTGTGGTCAATGGTGTCAAATGCAGCACTAAGATCAAGTAACACTAATAGAGAGATACAACCACGATCGGATGATAAGAGCAAATCATTTGTGACTCTAATGAGAGCAGTCTCAGTGCTATGGTGCGGTCTAAATCCTGACTGGAAATCCTCGCAAATATAATTTCTTTCAAGAAAGGAACACAGCTGTGAAGATACTGCTTTTTCTAATATCTTTGATAGAAAAGGTAGATTTGAGATCGGCCTGTAACTGACTAATTCTGTAGGATCCAGTTGCGTTTTTTTAACAAGCGGTTTAATCATAGCCAGCTTAAAGGTTTTTGGTACATATCCTAGAGACAAAGACGAATTAATGATGTTAAGAAGAGGATCTATGACTTCTGGAAGCATCTCTTTCAATAGTTTAGTCGGTATAGGGTCTAACATACATGTTGTCGATTTAGATGATTTAACGAGTTTGCAAAATTCTTCCTCTCCTATAGCAACAAATGAATCAAATTTGTCCTCAGGGAGACTACACTGCACTGTCTGATGCGATACTGTAGTAGACGGTTGCATAGTTATAATTTTGTCCCTAATATTATCAATCTTATAAGTGAAGTAGTACATAAAGTCATTACTGCTGTGTTTCTTGGAAACTTCTGGGCTTGAAGCTTTCTTTTTCGTTAGTGTAGCCACTTTTTCAAATAAATACCTAGGATTATGTTTATTTTCTTCTAATAGGGTTGAAAAATAAGCAGATCTAGCAGCTTTTAAAGCCTCTCTGTAAGCAATCGAGCTCTCCTTCCATGCAATCCGAAATACCTCTAGTTTTGTTTTCTTCCAGTTGCGCTCCATTTTTCTGGCTGCTCTCTTAAGGGCCCGGGTGTCCTCGTTGTACCACGGCGTTGGACTATTTTTTTTTATCTTCTTTAAGCGCAACGGAGCAACTGTGTCTAAAGTGCTGGAAAGGAGAGAGTTAAAAGTTTCTATTGCAATATCTAGTT
Source organism: Gila orcuttii (assembly GCA_026230005.1). Classification (NCBI taxonomy): domain Eukaryota; kingdom Metazoa; phylum Chordata; class Actinopteri; order Cypriniformes; family Leuciscidae; genus Gila; species Gila orcuttii. Next base: position 45,679,438 of record JAPDVR010000012.1, read on the forward strand.
CTGCTAAGCTATCTGGGATGCTGAGATGATGAAACTGATTAGGAAGATTATTGATAAAGCAATCTTTAGTGGCAGAAGTGATAGGTCTAACATATTTGTAACACGGAGTCGGCTTTGCAGCCTTGGCTAAATGTAATTTACATGAGACTAGATAATGATCTGAGATGTCGTCGCTCTGCTGCAGAATTTCAACAGCATCAACATCTATTCCATGTGATAATATTAGATCTAGAGTATGATTACGACAATGAGTAGGTCCTGACACGTGTTGTCTAACTCCAATAGAGTTAAGAATGTCTTTAAATGCCAATCCCAAAGCATCTTTTTCATTATCTACATGTATATTAAAATCACTAACGATTAGAACTTTATTATAAGTATGGTAACCCATACTTGGAATTTGACCTCTGCATTTAACCCATCCAAGTAAGTGCACACACATTAGGAGCAGAGTAGTGAGTAGTGAACACACACACACTGCAAACGTGGATACACACACCCGGAGCAGCGGGCAGCCTTGAGTGGCGCCCGGGGAGCGATTGGGGATTAGGTGCCTTGCTCAAGGACACCTCAGTCATATTCCTGCCGGTACTGGAATCGAAACGGCAACCTTTGGGTCACCAGTCCAACTCTGTTACCATTAGGCCATGACTGCCCCCATATGTGTATTATGTGGCATTCACCATGTAGAAAATAGTAATTATGTGAACAAGTGAACAATTTCAGCCGCAGCTTCAGTGTCTATTTATAATGTTGGGGACGGGACGCTTTAGATTCTAGAGAGAATTTAATTGGACATAAAATCTGATGAGAAGCAGAAGTGCAGAGTGATGTCATCAAAATCAATGTTCCATATTGGCAGAAGTGAGAGACTGTAAGTTTTGAATATCTAATTAATGCAAATTGTATTATTGTTTTGGAGCACACTATACAGCAGTAAGGCTAACAATAATATGTTCACACTAAAAGCCAAAAAACTTTCAATTTTGATTTCATAGGGACTTTAAGCTAAAAAAAATAAAGATGGTGTCTGAAAGTTGTGTTTGGTGGTCAGATTGTGTGTAAATGTATGTTTTTGACCGACATTTTCCACTTTTGATTTCATTTCTAGCAAGAAATTACTATTGTAGCTAGTTATTAAATATTATCTTAAAGCTCAAGTTATTTTGTTGCAGATCATTAAACTGTTATGCTGCCTCAGAAAGTCTGTCCGAAATCAGTTTTGTGAGTCACGAAACGCTGCCTGCAAAGTCATTGCCTGATAGGACAAGCAACAAGTCAGCTGCCTGTTGTCATGTGCCAGAACCATTAACAATGGTAAATGGGTTCAGGTGTTTCTAAAAAAAATAGAGCCGGTTCTGAATGAGAAGTTCTCCATTCCTTACCGAAGATGTTACTGATGTAAACCTTTCTCACTGCAGTTAAATGCATCTAATGAGTGTACTTGCCATTCGTGTGCACACCTCCAGGGCCTTGGAGTCCTCAAAGACCTTACCTTGTCTGACTGACCTTCAGCTTGAACTCATTTTGTTTGCTAATGGTCCGAGCTAAAAAAAATGGTGAAAAACCCTTTAAGTAGCCTGCTGGAGTTACATGAGATACAGTTAGGAATGCTAATGAGGTTATTAGCCCTGAATATGTGATTGGAAGAGGCGTCCAGCAGTTCCTCTCTATAGGAGACCACATTCATTTGAGGAGACATTTGATTAGTCTGCATATTTTTTTATATTAAAAAAACACCTTTCTTGATTTAATCCCAAGCTAATTGCTTCAGTCTAATCATAAAACATTTGTATGCCAGGGAAATTTTGGCAAATAATGAACAAGGGCAATTTCCATGTTTTGGAACTTCAGTAAGTTACATCTATTGCTTATGAACATTCACATTTAGTTGATGTGATTTGATAAGCAGAAGTCCATGGCGTAATGGCCTGCCAAAGATATTGTCGTCCTTTCTGCAGGACTAAGTCCCTTTTTTATATAAATTGCATCTTATCAGTGGAGCGTTAAAGATTATTTCTGCTTTCCTCAGGTGTTTTGAGGCAGAGCATAATGAGGCTGACCAGAGAGGAGCAGCAGGTGAAAGTTTCAGTGCTGTGTAGGCTCTGCTTAAATGAAGATCCATTGCTTCCACTAGTGAATATGAGGTTAAAGAAATGTGCCACTGTGGGCAATTCTCAATGCCGCTGTGATCCGTCTCCACTCTCGTACGGGTGTGACTGTGCACGTCCCTCGGGGTGTCGAGTCATGCTATTATCAACTCTTTATTTCTTTAATGAATTTTCACCTCTCTTCTCAGCATCCAGCTAGCCACACAATAGAGGAGCATCACCCCGTGTCTGAGGTGCCCGGGTTTCCATTTGCAGGTGTCACCCAATTCAGCTGTTGGCATATAGGTGTTTTTTTCTGGGAAAGGTCTGCACAAGATTCTGTATCCACTGACATCGCAGTGGAAAGCAAGGTAATTTGTTTTTGTATCACCTGTGTGGAGGTGATTCTCTATTTGAGAAGAGATTCTGGAAGGGGTTGCATGGTTATCAGGGCTGGTAATCAAAAGGTTGGTGGTTCAAACTAGGTACACTATACCATTTAAAAGTTTGGGGTCAGTTTGATTTTTTTTTTTTAAAGAGAAAGAAATTAATTATTTCCTCAGCAAAGATTCTTTAAAGGGGTCAAGACACGAGAAACTAAATTTGCCTCGATCTTTTGGTATATAAGAGGTCTTTGTACCATTAAAACTTCCTGCAAGTTTCATAGCTTAAGACGTCCTCCCCATTATAAACAAACAATTTATTTAATCAAGCTCTAAATACAGCTCGTTGTGGATCCATGGTATGAAGTGACGTCACGGTACGAAGTGACATACCAGTCGTTTGCATATGAACCAGTCGTTTGCGCCTCAAGCTCAAGACGACTACGCCTCATTTCGCATCATCGCATCGCTGTGGCGCCCACAGGTGTTCAGTCGACGTGCAGCGAGTCTGTTAACAAGAAGTTTGCGATGCCGCGCAGATGTGCTGTTCCTGGCTGTGAACATGTTTGAATACGCTGCCGAAAGATCCAGACGTCAGGGAAAAATGGATGCTGTTTATTTTTTGCGGACGTCCCAGTCACGGCAGTGTTAATTTAAGCGTGTGTTCTCTACATTTCAAGGATGACTATTTTGAGAAGTAATCACAGTATGATGCTGGCTTTGCCAGAAAACTATTGCTTAAAGATCAGGCCGAGCCGACTATTATAGGCCCAACAACGACGCCGCAAACTGTAAGTAATGTATTTCATCTTAAAACTACTTTTTATGCATAAGCACTGACGTTAGCCAATCATAACAAAACAGACTGTTTGAATCAGAGGATGAGATTTTTGTCCAAAAAACTATAGTAATAGTATAATTGCACCTAAGGGAACATAATAAAACAAAAAACAAAAACCATGTCATGACCCCTTTAAATTGATCTAAAGTGACAGTAAAGACATTCATAATTTTAAAGAGATTTCTAATGCGTGCAAATACTGTAAATGCAGTTCTTTCTGTTCATCAAATACAGGTCCTTCTCAAAAAATTTGCATTTTGTGATAAAGTTCATTATTTTCCATAATGTAATGATAAAAATTAAACTTTCATATATTTTAGATTCATTGCACACCAACTGAAATATTTCAGGTCTTTTATTGTTTTAATACTGATGATTTTGGCATACAGCTCATGAAAACCCCAAATTCCTATCTAAAAAAATTAGCATATTTCATCCGACCAATAAAATAAGTGTTTTTAATACAAAAAAAGTCAACCTTCAAATAATTATGTTCAGTTATGCACTCAATACTTGGTCGGGAATCCTTTTGCAGAAATGACTGCTTCAATGCGGCGTGGCATGGAGGCAATCAGCCTGTGGCACTGCTGAGGTGTTATGGAGGCCCAGGATGCTTCGATAGCGGCCTTAAGCTCATCCAGAGTGTTGGGTCTTGCGTCTCTCAACTTTCTCTTCACAATATCCCACAGATTCTCTATGGGGTTCAGGTCAGGAGAGTTGGCAGGCCAATTGAGTACAGTAATACCATGGTCAGTAAACCATTTACCAGTGGTTTTGGCACTGTGAGCAGGTGCCAGGTCGTGCTGAAAAATGAAATCAGATGGAAGCATGAAGTGCTCCAAAATCTCCTGATAGCTAGCTGCATTGACCCTGCCCTTGATAAAACACAGTGGACCAACACCAGCAGCTGACATGGCACCCCAGACCATCACTGACTGTGGGTACTTGACACTGGACTTCAGGCATTTTGGCATTTCCTTCTCCCCAGTCTTCTTCCAGACTCTGGCACCTTGATTTCCGAATGACATGCAAAACTGAGCAACAGTCCAGTGCTGCTTCTCTGTAGCCCAGGTCAGGCGCTTCTGCCGCTGTTTCTGGTTCAAAAGTGGCTTGACCTGGGGAATGCGGCACCTGTAGCCCATTTCCTGCACACGCCTGTGCACGGTGGCTCTGGATGTTTCTACTCCAGACTCAGTCCACTGCTTCCGCAGGTCCCCAAGGTCTGGAATCGGTCCTTCTCCACAATCTTCCTCAGGGTCCGGTCACCTCTTCTCGTTGTGCACACTTTTTTTTGCCACACTTTTTCCTTCCCACAGACTTCCCACTGAGGTGCCTTGACACAGCACTCTGGGAACAGCCTATTTGTTCAGAAATTTCTTTCTGTGTCTTACCCTCTTGTTTGAGGGTGTCAATGATGGCCTTCTGGACAGCAGTCAGGTCGGCAGTCTTACCCATGATTGCGGTTTTGAGTAATGAAACAGGCTGGGAGTTTTTAAAAGCCTCAGGAATCTTTTGCAGGTGTTTAGAGTTAATTAGTTGATTCAGATGATTAGGTTAATAGCTCGTTTAGAGAACCTTTTCATGATATGCTAATTTTTTGAGATAGGAATTTGGGGTTTTCATGAGCTGTATGCCAAAATCATCAGTATTAAAACAATAAAAGACCTGAAATATTTCAGTTGGTGTGCAATGAATATAAAATATATGAAAGTTTAATTTTTATCATTACATTATGGAAAATAATGAACTTTATCACAATATGCTAATTTTTTGAGAAGGACCTGTAATCTTGAATAATAAAAGTATCCCAGTTCCCACAAAAATAATAAATACTGGGGTCAGTTCTAAAGATCCATACTTTTGCAGTACACACTTGAAGAGTAGTCGGACAGATTTCTTCTGACTGTTTTGCTTTAGTGCAGCAGATACACTTAATTGAAAAAGTGGGAGTAGCACAACTCAAATGATCGTGTATGGCTGGTACATTCTTAGACACAACTTCTCAGTGTCATGTTGCTGGAAGAGTGTATACTGAAACGGATGTGTGCATTGTGAGAAAGTGGGGGTGCTGCTGTCTTTGCCATCTAATGTTCCAAGACGAAACATGGTTTATAAAAGACCTGCAGTCAGCCTTGTGCTTTCCACAGGTGGCCCAATAATATAAATTTCATGTAATTTAGCCAAGTTAGATTGCTGTGCCGGGATGAACAATGATGCTGATCCAGGAAAGTGTCCTACTTAGCTAAATCATGTTAAACGGTTGGACAGTTTTGCTTGGTCATAGTGATTTTGCCGAGCAGGTTTGTGCGGCATTCAGATTTGAATTGAGATTGCCTTTTAAATGTGGCCGTTGGCAATTTCGGAGAGGCTAGCAATAGCAATTTAGCTTTGAAAGCATGAGATCCCATCCTCCCTTCAGAGCGTCTCCAACGCCTCCTTCAAAACACATGAACTCATGAGAGACTGCGTTAAATTACCTGATGTCTCAAAGCACAAAACATTACAATAATAATGAGCGTAAATAACTTACAGAGCTCTTACTTATACCACCTGACTGCTGCAGTAGATTTCAGCATTGATAGTGTTGACGTAGAAATGCATAAATCTGAGTCTGAGGACATGAACAGCTCCAGGTAGAACGTCACGGGTTGCCATCTTGTAATTACAGTTATGACATGGCGTGAACGCAGCGTAAGCTCGTTGTTTTGGTTAAAGGGATAGTTCACCCAAAAATGTAAATTCTGTCAGTAATTACTCTCCCTCATGTTGTTCAACCCCGTAAGACCTTCGTTCATCTTTGGAACACAAATTAAGATATTTTTGATTAAATCTGAGAGCTGGATCACTCCTCCATAGGCTTCTAAGGGATTGAAACTTGTTCCCTGAAAAGTTATTAAAGACATTGTTAAAATAGTCCAAGTGACTACAGTGGCGCAATCTTAAGTTTATCAAGCGACGAAAATACTTCTTGTGCGCAAAAACAAACAAAAATAACGACTTTATTTCAACTCTTCATTTCCTTCTCTGTGGGCCTCGAGTCAGTTAGCGTAGTGTAACAGCGCAGCGCTTCTGTGTTGTACGTCACACGCATCACACACATGACCAGCGTCGGCCAATAGTGAGCCTGCGTGTGACGTAGCACTACGCTATCACACTACGCTATCACACTACGCTAACTGACTCGAGGCCCACAGAGAAGGAAATGTATAGTTGAAATAAAGTCATTATTTTTGTTTGTTTTTGCGCTCAAAGGTATTCTCGTCGCTTGATAAACTTAAGATTGAGCCACTGTAGTCACTTGGACTATTTTAACAATGTCTTTAATAACTTTTCGGGGAACAAGTTTCAATCCCTTAGAAGCCTATGGAGGAGTGATCCAGCTCTCAGATACCCCTTTTCCACCAAAAAAGAACTGGTTCGGAACTGGTGCTGGTTCAAAGTTGGTTCGGAGTTGGTTCAACTTGCGAACCTTCTCAGAACCTGTTTGTTTTTCCACTGACTAGAGCGCCCAGCGAACGACGTCGTTACGTCACTGTGTACGTCGCCATACATCTTAGCTAGAAACGCTTGCAAGTACAACATTACTTTGGGATTATCTCTAACTCGTGTACCAAGAAGGTTTTAAAAACAATTGAAATATGTAAGTCTTTTAATCTTTTCCTTTGATATGTAATCTTTTCTGATTAGTTATGTACCCCTGTCTTGTGTCTTTTTTTTTCTTTCCATTTATTTGTTCTATATTGTGACTGTTTTCTTCTTTGCTTACATAATGTTTTCAATAAAAAAAAAAAACTAGAAACGCTTGCGCCAACTTCAAGCATAACAATTACGATGGCGGACTACATCGTGTTTCTGCAAATGTTTCTCCTGGCTTTGCGATCCTATATTATGGTCAGAAAATCTTCTAAACCCCGCCCCCAGCCCCCGCCGTAAGCATGACGTGGTAAAAGAACGGTTCTAGTCCAGCAAAGAGTTGGTGCTGCTTTGGAACACAAAGAACTGGTTCGCGCGCAGGCACCGGCTCCGAACCGGCTCTTAAAATGCTTTGGTGGAAAAGGGGTAAGATTTAATCAAAAATATCTTAATTTGTGTCCCGAAGATGAACAAAGGTCTTACGGGGTTGAACAACATGAGGGAGAGTAATTACTGACAGAGTTTTCATTTTTGGGTGAACTATCCCTTTAAAGAGGAACTGTAAAAGACGGCTGCTGTTTGTTTACTGCACTCAATGACAGTCTGTCTACAACTCTGCAGTCTTACAGAAAGTGTTGATGGCGTGTGATGTCTGCGTGAGCTGGGCGTGTGGAAGTATGGAAATGTATTTGTTGACAGGCAGGACATCGTATCATTTCATTAAACCGTCCCAGACCAACAAGAACATTGATCCAGGAACATTTCCTACATGGATAAACCATGCTTGTATGATAGCTTGTAAAATTCAGTCACCAGCCAAAACTACTCTACTTCCTTCTGAATTACGTCTGGGCTCTTCTCTCCAGTTCTCCGGGATCCTTTTTGCTTTGTGCTGCATTAGGAACTAAAGTTAGAAACAGGATTCACTGAATAAAGGTCCATGCATTTGATGGAGGATTCACTTTGAGATGCTGAATAATGCTTCTGTCTGACGGAGACCGAAGTGAGAGGGTGTAGAGTTGAAGAAATATTGAGAACACTCCGCTGTGGCCTACATAAATCTCAAGAGATGATTTGATCGAGCGTCTTCCCCTCTGTTCAGTCTGTATATTACTTTTTTCCCTGTGTTTGATTTGTCTTTTTATTGCCATATGAATGTTGAATTTATGTGAATCCTTGTTGCCACGAAATCCTCTCCACCATCTCTAGCATGCCTCTATCCTTCAGATTATTCGTACTAGATTATATAGTGCTGATTAATGCTCTCCGAACAGCTGGCCCTCGTGCCTGGAGCAGGATCTTGTCTTGCGCACAATTTCACAAGCTGTCGGCCAGCGACGAGTGATGAAAGGGGCCATCCATCACATCTTCTCATTGCGACTGCGTGTATGATTGTGTTGCAGACGCGACCCCTGAGCATCAGCCAGTCGTATTATGCCTTGCTTTGTGATGAATGAGTGACATCACAAACCTGCCAGACAGAAATGAAAGTGTCATATCACATCAGATAATGATGTTTACTCCTCGGATAGTACAACAGATGGAAAGATGTGGCCATATTGTACCAGGTAATTAGAAAACTGTGTTCTGATGAATTAGTGCAAAGAACATTTTAAAGGGGTCATGACATGGTTTTTGCTTTTTTTTTTATTGTTTCCTTAGGTGCAATTATACTATTACTATAGTTTTTTGGACAAAAACCTTTTAAAATGTAGTGATTTATGACCTTTTCCCAGCCTGTTTCTCATCCTCTGATTCAAACAGTCTGTTTTGGGGGTGTTTCCCCTTTAAGAGTTCAGTGTTAACGCCTACTGTTATGATTGGCTAACGTCAGTGCTTATGCATAAAAAGTAGTTTTAAGATGAAATGCATTACTTACAGTTTGCAGTGTCGTTGTTGGGCCCAGAATAGTCGGCTCGGCCTGATCTTTAAGCAAAAGTTACTGCGATTTGTTCTCAAAACAGTCATCCTTGAAATGTAGAGAACACACGCTTAAATTAACACTGCCTTGACTGGGACGTCCGCAAAAAATAAACTGCATCCATTTTTCCCTGGATCTTTCGGCAGCGTATTCAAACATGTTGTTTGTGAACAGCACGTCTGCGTAGCGTGGCGATCTCCACTCGCTGCACGTCGACTGAACACCTGTGCGCGCGACAGCGGTGCGATGATGCGAAATGAGGCGTAGTCGTCTTGCGCTTGAGGCGGTCATATGCAAACAACTGGTATGTCACTTCGTACCATGACGTTACTTTATACTATGGATCCACAACGAGCTGTATTTAGAGCTTGATTAAATAAATTGTTCGTTTATAATGGGGAGGACGTCTTAAGCTATGAAACGTGCAGGAAGTTTTAATGGTACAAAGACCTCTTATATACCAAAAGATCGAGGCAAATTTGGTTTCTCATGTCATGACCCCTTCAATAATCAAAAGAATTGCCGATACAACTGTAAAAATATTTTCCTGTAAAGTAGTCCAATGGAGGCTAGTGTAGACGAACCCAAATGCAGTTTATTTATAAACTGAGGCCTATACACACAAGACACACTTGTGAATAATCAACAATGAACCAATGAGAATGTGACGCATAGACGAAGGGAACCAATCAGAACAAGACACATGAACATGGGAAGCACATGACAGGATCACTTGAAAGGAACAGGGAATCATGACAAACAGGAAGCAGGAAACATGACTAAGGCAAAATTACAAATTAAAAGACATGAAAACATAAATGAACCAAAACCCAAACCAACTTGACAGTTCCCATTGAAAAACAATACTTCCTAACCAGGAATAACATAATAGGTATTTTTATATGCAAATAACATTCAGACACTGTATTTAAATGAATGAATTAGTAAATAAATACTTATACCAAAAATCATAATAAATTACATTTATTTATTATGACTGATTTTATTTGACATGCACAACACGGACACGAGGCGCACTGTTTAGATTTGTTGTTCTCTCATTTAAAGTGTAAACAAGTGTACGTGTCAACTTTATCATTTACAGTATGTCTAAAAGATTGAAGTCTGTCAGGTAAAATGAGCTTATTGATTCAATTCGTCTTCCAACTGTTACTCCTGGTTGGAGGATTCTGTAAATATTCAGTTTTATATTTCACCTATATAATTGTACAATACAAAAACATTTAGTAGTGTGTAAGTTGTAATTTAGTGCCTTTAAACATAAAAACTCTTCCTTGTCTCCCTATAACTATTTTGATATCATTGCTATAACTAACAACAGTTTCCATGTCTTATGTTTTGCAGCGTAATGCAGGGAAGCTCTCTGGGATACATTTAATCATTGCATTAAGTAACTGATGTAGTATGGCTAATATGCATCCAATTAGCTTTTTTTTTTAGCAAATGTGTAATTATCAGCTGCAAAATTATATTCCTGTAATCAAAGCTCTATATGGAAAAAAGCAAGTAGGGTAAATTACAGTGGGGGATCAAGACTAGTGGCTCTGTTTGTACACAACATTTTTTATCGCAGAAGCAGATGTGTCTAGTTGCCATGGTAACTCTCTTGTTATTTCCAAGTCAGCACTGCCAATCAGAAAGGAAACAAAGTCCTCATTTCATATGCTGTTTTGTGCAATTAGCCGGGCTAAATATAACATAAATACTGAATGTGACGTGAACTTATCCAGCAATTTTACTGTATTTTTTCATTATAGCTTAAGAATGTAATGAAATGTGCTTGACTTTTTAATAGTAGACATTAATTTTATTAATTAGGTGAAGTGGTTCATTTAAATGAATTGTTCACTAAAATAAATCGGAATTCCCAGCTCTACACATTTATGTTCACTGTGTGTTTGATTATTGCCTTGGTTAACCAAAAAATTAAAACTCTGTCATTAATTACTCACCCTCATGTCGTTCCAAACCCGTAAGACATTCGTTAATCTTCACGTTCGGAACACAAATGAAGATATTTTTAATGAAATTTGAGAGTTTTATGTCCCACCATTGACAGCCTACGCAACTACCACTTTCAAGCCCCAGAAGTAGTAGTAAAGGCCTTATTAAAGTAATCCATGTGACACCAGTGGTTTAACCTCAGTTTTATGAAGTGGCGTGAGTGCTTTGTTTATGCAACAAACAAAAAAACAGTATAATTTACCACTTTATTTACAAATTATTAATCAACAACGTCTGCTCTCACGTCAAAACGACACGGTTGTGAAAAGGTTGGTTTCAGAATTTAATTCATTCCAGATCATTTTATTTGACAAATTTGCATACATCCCTGTGAAGAATTTGTGAATTATCGATATTTTGGTTTGTTCCCCCTAAAAAGGATTTTTACCGTTCAAAAGTTCGGGTTCGGTAAGATTTTAAAGTTTTTTGTTTTTAAGAAATCTCTTAATCTCACTAAGGCTGGATTTGTTTGATCAACAAATACAGTAACACAGTTATATTGTGTTTTTGGTGAAATGTTATTACAGTTAAAAGTAACTGTTCTGTAATTTTCAAATATAATTTATTCCTGTGATGGCAAAGCTGAATTTTCAGCATTGTTACTCCAGTCTTTAGTGTCACAAAAAAGTAGTGCTTAAAGTCCTTGAAAGTTCTGGAATTTCACTTCACAGTATCTGTACGAACCCTCAATACAGTTTTAGCATGACATTAAGGGGTGAGTATGTACATCATTTTTGAGGTGAACTATCCCTTTAAGTTCTCCAAGGCTGAATGTTCTTTTCACATTATATTACGTAGATGAAAAAAGATACAGTTTTGGATGAAGATGAAGAGATAAACATTTGAATATTTATTCAATCTTTGTCCATCAGAGGAAGCAAGACCCACAGACGTTTTACCCCCCGCTCTGAACAAAGAGGTTCACTTCAAAGACAAATGCTAGATCATTAGCTTTGGGCCTCATAAATAACTGGCCTAAGTAAACCACCAGGAGACGATGTCTCTTGTGATCTCAGCCCAGTCAAAAGATCCCCAGCAGCAACCCAGACAGTCTCGACGTTTGCTGGCTTTAGAACCATTTTCTCAATTGCTCCCTCTATAAGAAAAGCCAATCTGCCCTGCTTGCAGCCCACTATATCGTGAATCTTTTGAAAGACTGTGATCATGTACTGTAGTTGCCATGGTGACGAAGGACGGTCACAGTGCTTCTACATGTGATGGTGCCGTTCAGTGACTCCTGAAGGGATAGATTCGGCTAGGCTCATTGCTCATGGTTCGGGTAGGGAGAAGTTTCAGTTTTGAGTGGGCTGGTTCACTGAGAGATAATTACTGTTGGTCAGGGAACGGATCAGTTGATATGTATGAGTTTTCAGAGGATTTAACTGCAGGGTGGTGCATTGCTACTGTAGATGAAAGTATGAACAGCAGTTACTAGGCAAAAAATATGTAAATATAATTCGTATTTTTGAAAAACTCAAATAAGCTTGATTTGTCCCTGTTGTTTTAGTGTATGAGTTATAAAAATAACTTTCAGTGGGGTCAGCAACAACATTTTACACCGTGTCCTAAGCAGATGCGACATGTTAAAAGCGTCTAATGTGAGCTTGATTATCGTTTTGCGTGTCCTTTATATCCATACAGAAAAGCGAGAATGCATAATTCACCTCAGATCTTGAAAAAAACAAACAAAAAAAACACACATACAAACTGTCAACTCAATGTGAACGAACAAGTGTATTCTATGACAGATTGTTTCAGTAACTCAGTGTGCATTTTTACTACGGTTAAATTGGTGTAATTTCATTTTGCACTTATCCATTTTGTTGCGAGTGCTTCCAGAGATTCCGTCCACATGCTCTTCTGATTTGCTGTGTTTTTTTATTGATTTTGTTGCGTCTTGTAGTCGCATCAGATCTGGAATCTTGTCCTGTCTAATTAGGACACTGTGTTAAAGGAGTAACGTTAGATCAATTTAAAATGAAAATTAGCCCATGATTAACTCACCCTCAAGCCATCCTAGGTGTATATGACTTTCAGACAAATATAATCGGAGTTATATTAATAAACACCCTGACGCTTCTGAGCTTTATAATGGCGGTGGATTGAAACCATCAGATTTAAGCTCAAAAAAGTGAGCGGCCCAGTCCCAGTTCGCCTACTTATACTACGACCTAAAAGTATGTACTTTTTTTGTGAAGAAAAAGTACATACTTTTGAGTGTTTAGCAAAAGATTAGGCAAGCTTTGGGACATACTATCACGTCACCTTTAAATGACAGCTCTGTCGCGTGTTCCTGTCACCGTGAACTGCCCTGTCAATCATCTTGTTGCAGTTAAAATCCTCCATTCAATCTAATTTTATTTCCTACCATTTCGGAGAGCACGTTCATCTGCCAGTCGTGGGTCTTTCATGCGGAGACTCCCCTCATGTGTTTGCAATTTGAATATAATGATGCATTTAAAAGGTAATGGCTAAACGTATCTTTACAAAAGTTCACAATTCTGCTGCAGACGAAATATAATGTAGACAACGTTGAATACATACCTTTTCGTCAGGTTAGATACTGATAATTAATCACTCAAACCCCTTTATCTAAATCTCTCTACATAACTGGCGGACTCGCGCGTCCTCCATGTCTGTAGTTTTTTTTAACACTTTTCACTCGTGTTTGTAGTTCTAACCGAGTCCTCGTCCAACGCGCGATGGGTTGTGGGCAATATTAGCCGTTAGCGTGCGCATCAATCTGCACTTCGGATTCTGACCGGAAATAGTAGACCATCCGGGTCTCTTTGGAACACTCATTTCAACATACTACGATTTGGGACGTACTAATTCTATTTTCGAATACTATTTAGGGCGGATAGCATGCGAATTGGGACTGGGACTATACATCCATCATAAACCGACTCCACATAAAGGCCTTCTGAAGCAAAACGATGAGTTTGTGTAAGAAAAATGTCCATATTTAAAACTTTATAAAGTAAAATTTTAGCTTCTTGCCAAACGCCCATAAGCCATACACAGTCTACTTTCGCAACTTGTGACGTCAGAAGTAGCGCAGTGCGTCATGGCGTAGCGTAAATATCAGCAGTACGTTGCATTACTCGCATAAGTTGCGCTTAGACTTAAGTCGAATCCGTATGTGTGTTTGGCCAGAAGCTAGTTATTTTACTTTATAAAGTTTTAAATATGAATATTTTTCTTACACAAACTCATAATTTTGCTTCAGAAGGCGTTTATTAACCCCCCGGAGCCGTGTGGAGTTTGTTTATGATGAATGGATGCACTTTTTTTGAGCTTTAATCTGATGGTTGCAATGGTTGCAATCCACTGCCATCATAATGCTCGAAGCATCAGGGTGTTTATTAATAAAACTCCAATTGCATTTGTCTGAAAGAAGAAATCGTATACACGAATAAGTCATATACACCTAGGATGGCTTGAGGATGAGTAAATCATGGGGTAATTTTTATTTTAAAGTGAACTAATCCTTTAATGTATTTTTACATCATTCATAAAATCGCATTTAAAACTGTCCAAACACAGATATCCTCCATAGAATTTTACTGCGAAAACAACTCCAATCTTCAGTCTTATTGGTCCTTCATAAATCATTCTAATGTGCTGATTTTGTGCTCAAGAAACATTTATTTTTATTATCAATGGTGAAAACAGTTTAGGTCACACTTTAGATTAGGGTCCAATTCTCACTATTAACTAACAGTTAACAACGACTTTTGCCTCAATAAACTCCTAATTACTGTTTATTAATAGTTAGTAAGATAGTTGTTTAGTTCTAGGTATTGGGTCTGATTAAGGAATGTAGAAAATGGTCATACAGAATAAGGCATTAATATGTGCTTTATAAGCACTAATAAACAGCCAATATCCTAGTAACTAGTTAATAGTGAGAATTGGACCCTAAACTAAAGTGTTACCTTTTTTTTTTCTAAAAACTGATTCTTTGATGAATAGTAAGTTTAAAAGAACAGCATTCATTTAAACAAAAATAAAAGTATTGATATCTTTCAACAACAAAAAAATCTTATTGACCCCAATCTTTTGAAAGGTATTTTACATTTTGTACAATTTGCAATATGTACAATTAAAACTGTTTAGTTTGTTATTTTTAAGACCCTAACTTTCATTTGCAATCCTTTATCAGGAGGGTCAGACCACCCAATACTCCCTGTAATTTGCACCCGTGATTTTGGGGAGTAGATGCTACGACTATAGGGGCTTTCGCAAGAATGTTTTCATAGTTCCTCTAACTATTGGCCAAAGTACTGTTTTTTTTTTTTTTTTGGCATGTTTGGAGCACAGGAACTAGGAACGTTTTTAGGAACACCATTTGGGAGGGACTAAATTAGCTCTTACTTCAGAGTAGGGTGTAACCCAGCACAATATGAACTACCCATGACATAAGTGTATGTTGAATGGCTGAACGGATGTCATACGAAACACCGGCACCCACCTTTTTTTTTAAAGCCATGTAAACAAACGGTTTTACTCCACGAACATGGAAAACAGCGATAGATGAACCGATGCCGAAATCCAGGCTCTTCTCAACCTTTACTCTAGTTTTTGACATCGTGGAGCGCCACACTTACTGTAAATGATGTTGATGTTGGTCGGCTTACGTCACTTCAGAGCTCTTACTGGTGCGAATGCAACCAGGAATGGCCCTATAGGGGAGCATTTAGTTCTCAGGGGATCACCCTGGTGGCTAGTTCCTACAACTGAGTTAAAATAACTACCCGGTCAGAAACATTTATGCTGTGCAAGGTTTTTCCTTTGAATGCCCAGCAGCACATTTGATTCTTTTCAGAAACATTGAAACTGTGTCCTCTAATGTAGCTCATAAACCATGAAAGATTGGATCTATTTTAAACATCATTGTTCCAATCAAACGCCCAAAGATGTTGTGAAATAACCATATAACTTTGTGACTGGTTCATGAAATTTATAGTCCAGTTTAATCGCTAAAATGATTCTGTGTCTCTTCCATTCAGCGTGTTTGCAGGGTTTTGTAATGAGATTCAGTCATTTGCGAGTCCTGGGGGTTTAGAGAGAGGCATGGCTGGCAAACAGATGGACAGGCCTGGAGATGCACCTGTTGCTGTACTTTGGGACGTGGCCTTCATACCTCCTGCATTTCAGATTGTTCTGGGCTTTGGGAGGCTCCAGAGCAAATATGTGTCATCATTTTGTGCATGGTTTGTCAGGATGTCGTCGCCACATACATCTTCGGATACAAAGTTTTTCTCCTCTTGAGAGCAAAAAGAGAAAGAATTCCTGCAGTGACAAGACCGATATCAATAATCAAATTGTTTTTGGTAAATCTGATAGGACTGGGGTTCAATTCACATTTCCCAATTAATTGATTCTGATTCATTTGGGTACCTATTTTAAAAGAAATTCTCTATTATAATTCATCCATCCAATAAAATATCCCATCACTGAAAGTGATGATAAATTGATATTGATTTAGTAAATGCTCTGAATGAGTCAAATGAAAACTTTGTGAGTTTTTTTAAATGATTAATTGAAAGGACCAAATCAAGGAATAATTTGTATTTGAATTGGGCTACACTGGTTTCACTGTATGTTTTTTGATTGACTCAAAGATTAATAAACTATTTTAATTGTCACACAGGATAAAAGTTACAGTAAAATACAAACCTGGTCAGCCTCTTAGATTGTCCATTAAATAAAAATAAGTAGTTTATATTTTTTAAAGGAACCTGTTCATATGAGTCATTTGCATAAATTTGCATAAATCAGACCACACTGTTTTTGCTATAGCCTATGCATTGATTCACTAAAAAAATCTGATTCATAAGCTTGATTTCTTCATGAATCAGACCACTGATGGCCAATGTAGTCCTGACTACTGTTCATGAACAAATGACTCATGTCATTGCTTGCGTCCCACAAGGACAGCATAATAGAGTTAAGTAATAATTTTGCAGTACATATCCTTTTTATCTCATCACATTCAATTGCTACTGCAAGTTCACATAAAATATGATTTGATTCAGCACGAAACATTGGCATAGAGTACAAGATCGATCATGGGGCTTTAAGAATTGATACCGACATCATTCAAATAAAGAATTGACCTATGGCTAAGCCACGCCCACTCCACTCACTCGGCAGCTGTCACAGTAGGAGACATTTCACAGGAGGCAATTGATGATCTTTGGAGATGGAAGGATTATATAGATTATATTTTGGTAGAAAGTTGTCTAAAATGTTGTGCTTCAATATGTAATTAATGGTTCATGATCAAATTAAATATGTACAGGTCTAAGTTGCATACGTTTCCAGGACAAGCGTTTTTACCATCTTTACCAAGAGTACCTCTCCGTTAGTTTGGTGTTACAGTATTTACATGAATCATTCAGCACAACATTGCTAACATCTCGGTTATTTACAGATACGTTAATGAAGCTAAGTGACATGATGTACAACGCAGCTAGAAGCTAACGTTAACGTTTTCTAATGTTAGGCTAACGTTACGTTAGAGATGTTAAAGATAACGTTCAAATACGTTGTTGACTTATCTTAGAACAGATATAGACATCCTTGTTTAATTTATCCACGTTTAGTTGGTGTTGTGGTCTACCGCATAACTTAATCCAGACACTTATCTCGGTTGAGATGTGGGTTGGGAAAGGGTAAAAAATACACACCGTCGCCCAGCCTCTCGGGATACCTAGTGTCAGAGTTGCATGTACTCCATGCACACTGTTTGACCATTTTAAACTTAAAATGACAAGAAAAAACATATAACAACGAATGAAAACTGACTAACTGCTATGCATTTCAATGGACGAGGAAGCAGAGAATTTCCGAGTGTATTGGGTTAGATATGCGCACTGTGATTGGCTCATCGCGTTTGGGGACGTGGCTTAGCCATAGGTCAATTAGAAAAATCCTAATTTTTACCCAGCCCTACCCTACCCTACCCTATAGATTGGTAGACATATTTGTTCTTGAATTCTCACTATATACAGTGCCGTCAGCCAATGTAATACAATAATTGCTAAGCAAAAAGTATGAAATCATTATTGGGTCAGTGAATTGAAGTAAGTAACCTTGTCCAATGTCCTTCCTCCTCATTGCCAGTGGGACCGTGCAGGTGCACAGATGGCAGTATACAGCCTGTTGGCACCAGACAAGAAGAATCCCCAGTAGCGCTTCTTAGAGCACCATGCAGGAATAAACCCTGGCTAAAGGTCCTCTAAGATGCCACACTGTTCATTATGGACTCCAATTTGGCCACCGTCCTGTTCCCTGCTTTGTCTAGTTGACCGTGGGTGTGGTACCAAAGGTGGGCTTCCTGATTGGTTTGTTCAGGCCTTTGGAATCATCTGAACTGCTATTGTTCCCTTAGCAGATGACAGCATTAAAAAAGAAGCCATTACACTTGCACATCGCTAACAGCTCGCTGCACTGAGAGATCTGAGCCACGTCAGACAGTTCAGTCTGCTCTGGCCTTTCTTTCACAGCACGGCTCTCTTGGGTTCCTCTGGGCTACTCAACACCTTCTCCGTGTTGGAGTGTTAACCAACTGCTATGTAGGCATACTTGTTGGGGTAGAACCAAAATGTGAACGTTTTTGCTGGTGTCCACATGCATTGCCTTGAGCTTCCTCTCAAAGACAGATTGGCGGGATGGTTTTGTAGTCAGTGGAGAATTCAAATAACATCTGATCCATCAAGCCAGTCTTATCCAGGTGTTACCAGTGGAACATATAGAACATCCTATCAGGAAGTTAAAGGAATGAAGTTGAATCCCCACAGACTGCCTAAGATTCTTGGGATTAATTTATTTCTAATCAAAAACCTATGTTATGGAAACGGCTCTGTCTGTCTGTCATTGTATCTGTCTTTCTGTCTGTCTCTTTGTCTATCTGTCGGTTGTTCTTTCATTATTTGTGTCTATCTGTCTGTCTGTCTGTCTAGCCAACATTCAAAACAAATAGTTATTTGAATTTGTTTGAATTTTCAGTTGTACATTTTACATTTCAAATACAAATCATACATGTTCAAACTGCAATTTTGCATCCTGTTTGCTATACCTCAATTTAATTTAATATTGATTTAATTCTATATGATGCACAACCCCGCTGGGGATCCACACATTGAACAGTGAAGATTTTTCTCATTTTTTCAAACCCATATCCGAGTTTCAAGTTCAAGCTCACAAAGATATGTCTGTGATGTGAGCTGCAACGGCTCACTAGTTCTCAGAAAGTGTTTTTGAGATGGAGATGTGGATTTTTAAGTGCTCTGAAGTCTGATTTAAAACATCTCCTGCCGGTTTAAATTCCACCGGGTGTAAATCTCAGCCTGCAAATAGTTCTTTTCCCTTGATTTTTTTTTTTTTTTTCTGTCGTAGCTGCCCATCAAAGCGCTGACCCCACTTGCTCAGCTGTCAGGGTTGGCTTGCTTGAACTTCTCTGATGCCCTCATTTAGTATTTTGCTTTTTCAGAGAAGGAAACTTTCGATGGCACCCTTTCCTCACATTGTACTTGCTTTTTCCTTTTCACAATGCTTTTTTCTTTTCTTTTTTTTGCTTAGATTCTGGAACTTAGACTAATTAGTTGCTGTAATCTTCACTCTCTAGAGGAATGGTGTCAGTAGTATTGCATAATACCCTCTGGTATATGTGGTCTGATTGCTGGTGAAGGAGTGAAAAAGATATATAAGAACTATGAAAAAACTAAGGACAATGACAGCTCAGGTAGGTGGCATCTCAGCCTACGGTTTTCCAGCCCCAGACTCTACATCTTTCACCTTACAGTAAAAAAGTCATACGGTGAGTTACAAAGGCACTATTCAAGATAAAAAGTCAAATAGCAAGATTCACATTTATGAGAAACAGTCACTTTGAAATATATAAAATTACATTGTGAGATAAAATTAAGAATTTGTGAGATGTTAAGTCAAAATTGGTAGATATACAGCATTTACGAGAAATGAAGTAGCATTACTTTGAGGTGGAAATGATTCCATAACCTGGGCCATTGGGTTGTTGATTATTGAATCTGCTGTAGTCTCATATTTATTATTGACTTGCTTTCAAATAGCCATGTCTTTTTGATTTATTATCTTGCTCAAGAATCCCATTGATATTTACAGTATAGACTCTGCCAATATCTGTAACTTCGGTGCCTGCGTTAGCTTAACCCAAAGCTGCTTGGTGCAGCAAACTTTCCAGGGCATTGAACGCGCACCGCCACCCCGTCTAAACACTATATCCTTTTGTCCTCAGGAGTAGCATGAACCAAATTGGCTGTTGTGCAGAAAGCTTTTGTCTCTCTAGATAACAGCTTGGAAACTTTGGAGTGACCCTATTTTCCATACAAGTACAACAAAATCTATTTGTTACTCCAAAACTGCATATTGACCCCTTTTCCTCCCTCAAAGACAAAATGAGCAGAGAAGGCAAGTGTTATCTTAAAAGTGGATCATTGGCTTTGTGTTCTGATTGTTCTTAGTGCACACATCAGATTTGCACATAAGCATCCAGCATTGTACCATTAATCTGCTTTTACGTTGTGGTAGAGTAACTTTTGAAGTTCGTTGCACTTTATTAGATTCAACAGGCCTGTCTTAAGGAGACTCTAAAATGTTTTGAGGAGTTTTATTTGGCTCTTAACTTTATTGCCCTAGAAAGCAGCCGTGAAGTACAGTTAAACTGAAGTGTGAGTTTTCATTTTGAGCTGAGATTCTGAGGAAAGTGAAGGATAAAATACTTGAAATGGATCGCCGCCGTGCTTCACAGAATTGGCAACGACCCATCCAGCAAAACCAAAATGCTCTGTTCAAACACTGTCTGGGTTCTGTTAGAGGGTTCTTTCTTGTTCAGTTTAACAAAGTTAGGTTGACGGTACCAGTAGGCATTGTTAAGGAGAATTGCCAGGGATCATACAATACAAACAGTATGTATAAACTACTGTTCATAAGTTTGTGGTCAGTAATATTTTTTGTAAAGAAATTGGTATTTTAAAATGAATCAAAAGTAACAGTAAAGACATTTATAATGTTACAAAAGGTTTCTATTTCAAATAAATGCTGTTCTTTTGAATTTTCTATTCAACAAAGAACCTTGAAATAAAATGTATCGCAGTTTTCACAAAAATATTAGGCAGCACAACTGTTTATATAATAATAAGAAATGTTTCTTGAGCATCAAATCATCATATTAGAATGATTTCTGAAGGATCATGTGACACTGAAGACTGAAGCAATGATGCTGAAAATTCAGCTTTGACATCACAGGAATAAATTATATTTTAAAATATATTTAAACGGAAAACATTTATTTTATATTGTAATAATATTTCACAATATTACTGTTTTTTTACTATATTGATAAGCATAAGAAACTTCTTTAAATAACAAAAAAAAAAACGTCTGAACAGCATATAATAATCGAAGCACAAAAATTATAATAGAACTTAAAATATAGCTTTTTGAGACTATTGTTTAGATTCAGTAATGAGATGAGTAGATTAGCTAACTTCTTAGACTGCATGGCATTGGTACAATTATAGTGGGAATTTTTTAGACTTTCGAAATAAGATGCAGCGTATCTTTTGGAGATCCTTTTAAACTTTTGGGGATTTGACTTGAGAAGAGTTTTTCTTCTGAGATTCCACAAGTGTTGTAGAGATGTACTCACACATCGTTGGCAAAGGATGTGTATCTTGAGACCTTGTTGTATGACCCCTTCATTAAATATGTGAAACAACACTGTAAATGTCATAGATATTCTGAGTCTGCATGCAGAATTTCAGTTTCATAGCATATAAATAGTTTCATGAACTGCCCTCATCCGGACAGGCGTATTTCATCACAGCCATCCATCTCTTCGATCTCTGCATTCATAAGATTAGTCATATTTTCCCCTATTTCAAGAGATATTCTGCATTCAATAAAAAAATTCAATCGTCATACACTCTGAGACTAGAAAAAACATGATTTTTCCTAAGGATCGTACCCTGCCTTCTCCTGCTTGTTTTGGTGGAGCTGCTCTCGAGCGTGACTGTGATGCACAAACTGTAAGCATCCTGATAATGTGTCAGAATCTCTCCATATGCGCACATGCAAATAGAAGAGAGAGATTATTGAGAGATGTTTTCCATACTTGGATAACGGTAAGATATAATTATTATTTTTCCTTGTCATAATCAAAGTTTTCTAATAAACTGTGATGCATATTTTTAAGCATTGCTTAAATATTATTGCTTGCGGATTCTCTGAATCTATATTGAGAACATCACAATACTTTACCATAACTGGTTTTCCCTGTTATGTTTCACGTCTTGTCATTGCAGCATGTATTACTTGTATGTATGGCAGGGTACAAAATTCAAGTCATAAGTCAGTCATTTGTTTATTTGCAAGTATTCAGCTTTTTACAACCTACCATGTTTAAAAGGTTGATTACACATTGCTATATTTTGATCATTTAGCATATATATGCTAGATCTTAAATGCATGATGTTTAGCTTTTGAATATATTATTAGATGTAGTCAGATATGTTACAGATTTTTTTCCAACAGGTTTAGTTTAGCTGTTATTAAATAAAGGTAGGATTTACCTGTCTGTTAAAGAGTTAAACCACATTGTACATTTAATAATACTGACGCCATATGATTTATCACTTGTGTTTTAATTTTAATTTTTTTCTAAGTCACCTTCAAAAGTTAAATCGATCTTATAAATGTGTTGGAAACATTCTACAGTCTTATTACTTGTCAATTAAATTTACTGTCATTTTTCACACAGATATCACAGTAACTTATGTAATGTACACTACTGTTCAAATTTGGGGTCGGTAAGTAAAAAAAAAAAACAAGGCTGCATTTATACAAAAATACAGGGAAAAAACAGTAATACTGTAAAATATATTGTAAAAATTTTAAACAACTGTTTTTAAAAAATATATTTAAATTGAAAGTAGTTTATTCATGCGATGGCAAAGTTGAATTTTCAGCATCATTACACCAGTCTTCAGTGTCACATGATCCTTCAGAAATCATTCTAATATACTTTTCTAAGAAAAAAGAGCAGCATTTGAAATCTTTTGTAACATTATAAATGTCTGTAGGTTACTTGCTGAATGAAATTAATTTATTTCATTAAAAAAATGTACTGACCACAAAATTTTGAAGTAATACAGTCTTACCCTCATGATTAATGATTGGAAGACCTTCAAACTCTCAGGAGCCGAAGCTGGGAGTTTCTTGAACTGTAGACTTTCAGAAATTAAACTCTCTCTCACCTTTTGCATAATGAAAAGAAAGTTGACATTTGTAGAAAATGTAAGAAACACTTTGTTATGAAACCAAAGGGACCAAACATAAATGTATTTTACACCTCCAGGTTCTCTGCAGCCAGTGCCCATTTACATAGCAAGAAATTAGAGCTACAAAACCCTTTATGATGCTTTTAATCATGATTAATGCCCACAGTATAGAGGGAAGTCGTCTGCACAGAGTTGTTTTCATCTCTAAGTTTTTCCTGTTTGAGCAAACTGTTCTTTTTCAACTACTTTAATTACCTCTTTGTTGAAGGTGTGCCTTGCAGTTTAGTGGATACCATGCATATAATTACACTGATTAGCACAATCTCTCAACTTCATTATAACCCATTTCCTCACTGAATGAATATTCATAAGCCTGCCAATTACAATCCAATCCCAAGTGCCAGAGAATGCAAAATCTATAAGAGCTGGAGTGAATGGATATATATTTATTTTACATGGTCCATCATTCTTTAAAACACAGAATATTTTATATATAACAGGCTGAAGCTTGAAGCCAATTCGATAACTGTGAGGAAAGCTCTCATTGCACATTATAATCTCCAACCGAGCCACATCTTGTGAAGCAGACTGTGATTGAAGCCGCACAATAACCCTTTGTCACTCAAAAGTGATCTGGACCAATTTACAGACAGCCTTTATACACTGAACAATATGGTATTCACTCTTCACCATTGCAAATGACTGTAATTATCATTATCATGGTCTGGTCTTGTTGACTGATGTTTTAATGACTTTCAGATTCAAGTACAAAGTGATTAAGACTTCCCAGTGTTTTGGGAGTTAATGGGTTTTCTCATATTCCAGTTCTGAGTGGGCCGAAAACTCATTGACTGCCAAATTTACTGGACTAAAAATTAAGTCAATGTGGCAAATCAAAAAAGACCTATAATTGTGTGAAACCCCATTACAAAGGCTGTTGCATTGATGGCTATTATCTACATAAAATCTTGTATTTTATGTAATGCAAACATTTCTAACTATGCTAGCTCAACTATTTGTCAGAACGCGTAATAATGGCTTTAAATCTTGTCTAGACGGCTAGCTCGCTCGATTAGCTATACACATAGCGTTGGCTTTTATTTACAGCATAGTAGCAATTTTAGCACTGTACTGAAATGTACCAATTGAACATTTTCAGAGAAATATGTCTAGACTTAAACATAATAGCCCAAAAATCAGTCAAATTCCAGCGTTCTAGCAGTATTTTTCTCAGTGTCAGTCAGTGTGCATCAGGTCGAGTGTTTAACTTTCAGGATATTCTGAGATTTAAAATGAATGCTGGCACTCTGACTGCCTACTGAATTTTAATACAGTCCTATACAGGATGGCTGCCACTTTCATTTCATGAGCAACCCCTCAGGACTGTGTTTTGCCTTTCACTGTTGACTGTTGCACAGATACTGTAGATATCTAGAGTTATGCTTTACACGTCCTCTCATGAAAGGTTCTGCAAGGGGTTCTACAGGGGATACATTATCAAATGTCCTTCATAGTAATAGCATTGCATTCCGAGTCAAAAATATCATAACTTTGAGTTATAATACTTGTTTTTTACCGTACTTTACCATATTTTTTTTAACTTTCTGTTCATCGAAGAATCCTGAAAAAAAGTTTTCTACATTGATTATAATAAGAATGTTGCTAGAGCAGCAAATCAACATATAATGATAATTTCTGAAGGATCATGTGAGACTGAAAACTGAACTAAAAATTCAGCTTTGCCATCACAAGAATAGATTACATTTTTAAATATTTAAAATTATAAAACAGTTATTTTAAATTCTAATAATATTACACTGTATTACTGTTTTTACTGTATTTGTGAACAAATAAATGCAGCGTTGATGAACATAAAAGACTTATTTTAAAAAGATCTTCCCGACCCCAAACTTTTGAGCGTTACTGTAAATGCACATAACTGACCAAACAAAGTCCTATTTAGCGATAAGAAATTCAAATTTCTCAGTGATACCTAAATTGTGTCTATGTGAAAGATGGTGGAAAGCAAGAACATTTAAAGGTCCCATATTGTCAAAACTGAAATTTTCTGGCTTTTTTCATGATAACAGAGGTCTAGGCTCTATGAAACTACCATATAAGTTTCAAAACAGTCGATCCACAGACAAATGCACACAGCCTGCATAAAGTAGCTGTGCCTTTTCACGAGCCGTTGTGACTTCCGTATATTTGTGATGTCAGAACTACTCAGTCACCAATGGTGGGTCACTCAGAAAACAACAGGCCAATCAGAAGAGAGGCTCTTGAATATTAAGTAGACAGGCCAAAATCGACCTGTTCTTGGCAGAGCTCCTGAGAAAGGAGCTGTAAATATATATTGAGATGGTTTTTGGTACTTATACCGCAAATATATATTCTTTAGGACATCAAAACCTAAAATAAAACTTCAGAAAGTTGTACAATATGGACCTTTAAGAAGCTTTTACTCAACCAGTCCAAACTAATAACTCTAGATAGTTTGTTTTATGCAAATTAATTATGTGGTAACACTTAACGGTAGTGTAGGCAGTTTCAGAGAGGCTAGCATTAGCAAGTTAGCTTTGATAGCATGAGATCCCATCCTCCCTTCAGAGCGTCTCCAAAGCCACGCCTCCTCCAAAACACATTTCTTGCTCAGATCTGTCAATCTCTTTCCAGCTCAGCCAATACTGTGAGTTTGGGGCGTGGCTACTGTAGCTTGCGGAGCCAGAGGGTGTTTAGCTGGTATTGGACCACGATTGCCGTGCTACATTGGAAAGGACGTTCAACTTCAGTTACAGTTACCATACAGCATCATCATGCGCCGATTCAGAAAGACGAATATACCAGTTTATAATGTTTATTTTGATGTGTCCATTAGGGGTGTGAACCTACACTGGTCTCACGGTTCGGTTCGATTACGATTATCATGTCATCGGTTCAGTTCAATTCGATATCGCGATGCATTACGATGCACTGCATCCTCAATTTTAAATTTTACTTCAAAAGTGATGTGTCCGTGCACGTGTGTGTGTGTGTGTGTGTTTGTGTGTGTGTGTGTGTGTGTTCGCCTGTTCGGGAAGTCGCAGTGACAGAAACAGTGACATTCCAGTTTAAGTTTCAAGGGAGAAAATTCTTGAAATTCTGTCAATTAAATTTTGTTTTAAAGAAATGCTCATTTAAAAGCAGCGCTCATTCATCAGTGTATAATGTTACCATAGAGATGCGCGCATCAGCCGTCGCCGAGTCCGCTGTTGAAGGTGACGATCATCCATTTATAATCACGCGTAACAACACAGAATAATTGTAATTTGACCATCGGGTGCGGATACTTAAATCAGCTCTATGTGTGCGTGACATGAGCGCACACAGCGCGTGTCTTCTCCAGGTCGTGCTTACCAGGTTGTATAAAAGCTGAAATATGCCTAGATGTCGGCTTTTAAAGTAGTTGGAGCATTTTTAATTACTCGCACTCGCGTCTTGCCTCCCTCTGCCATTGTATGCTACCGCGACAAAGAACATACGCGACAAATGACGTCAGAAAAGCGTCAGTATAACCGGTTATGGTCTATTACTGAACCGATACCGAATCGTCCTCGTCTGCATCGCGATGCATCGTAGTAACTATTAATTTCAACACCCCTAGTGTCCATTGTAGACCGCCTCAAACAATTGACACATCATAATGCGCCCGGTGCAGATACGTTGAATGGGTTTATTATAAGTGAGTGGTAGCTTATTAAGTTGCTTACTCATGACACATAGCAACACAGCTAAAAGTATTCCTAATATGTTGCACCTTATTTTGAATGCACCTACATTTACCTGTTGAGGCATGCCTTCACAAGCTCCCGTAAGAGCTGCGTTTGTGATGTTTGAGTTGGGGGAGGCATCAAAGCTGCTTCACAGTATCAATCAAAACAACTTAACAATGTTTGTTTATTACTGGAAAAAAGACATCCAAGTTTGGTAGAGCTGATCAATGGTATGATTGGTTAATTAATTTGAATATCCCCAGTTGCAGTTGCATCGGTATTAGAAAACGGGCGTATTATCGTTCGGTTCCGATAAAGTGGAAACCAAACCAGGTTGTAAAGATTTTCCCATTCACACAGTAAAGGAGCAGATAACACAACAGATATGGCTAGTTTTTGCATATCGCTCGGGATAGGCTCCAGACATCGACATTGACTGAGAGAGAGCAAACACAGTCAAAGTAACCGAACCACCTTTTCTTCAATGTCCACTGGTGCGCTTATCAGCTCTATTTTGTCTGGCTGAGAGAATTAACTGTGTGAATAGTGTAGTGAGAGAAAACTGGAGAATAATGGATCCTCCGTGGTCAATCACGGGAGAGAGTCCGCTATAGATGTGATGAGAGAAGCACATACATCTTTGACTGAGTCACCGTTTCTCACAGAGCAGGATTTGTAAAGGAGATAACTCTATTGTGCCGCTTTCAGGTGGCGAACTGCTCTCACCTAATCAGATGTCTAGACAATTATGGAAATTAAGTGGGAGCCGGACACACAAAGCATGAAAATTGCAGTCGAAGGTCACTTTGTTTCCAAATAATCAAGCAGGGAAGGCTGAAAAGAAATAGGAGCTTTTTATTCAGGCTTTTTATGTGTTGTTTATGTGCATTTTAAAATCCCAGGACTGACAATGGTGGATGTTCATCTCCTAATCTCTGTGTAATACTTGTCAAAACAGTAAAAGATCATGTTAAATTAATTGTGCGTAACCTAATATTCATGAGGTAAGATTTAGTTTCTGTCATTTTAAACACATCATTTTAATAAAACAACAAATAATAAGTGTTCATGAGCAGAGCAACCCGAAATTTTTATTTTGTGAAGGCAATCTCAGACCCATTTTTGGAGACTTTCATGCTCTCTCATGAGTAATTGAGGGGATTAAATATTAAAAACATGTCTGAAAAATGTTTTTGTGTACAGTTTTGACTTTGTTATTAGCGTTCCTAAAGAAATGATGCATTAGCCAACACATTCATGCTATAAAAAAACTAAATAATTAATCTTTTTAATAATTAATCTTTGTGGACTAGTAGTCTGGGCCGGCTCTCAGCTGGCTGGTTGCAACCCAAAAATGGGACACATTTCTTTTCTAATAGGGTCACAGACCGGGAAGCTGCAAAATAATTAAAATGATAAATTGCAACTAACAATATAATTATATTTACTAATTGCATAGGATAGCAAAATAAATTTTTGTATTATTATTTTAGAAAGAGGAGAAACCCTTTCCTTATTTAGTTGCTGATGTCAAAGATAGAACATCTAACTACAATCTACAGTATTTTGGTGCAAATTCGTTTAACTTTGTAGAAGCTGCCAAATTTGTCAGGTCTTCAAAAACCATGAACAGAACTATGCAAGGTAAATGAAAATATGATACAATTGCTTTTAAAAAATTTTTTAAAAGCCTTAAAATTTACAGCCTATGTAATGCAATTTTTTTTTTGTAGCATATATACACAAACATTGTTACAGTGTGTTTGTACAATTATATGCAGCATTTTGTTGTCACTTGATGTCTAAAGTACACTTTAGAACCACTACAGAAAAAAGTTTAGAAAGGGACAGAAAAGTTTTGTTGTAAATAAGGAATTAACCTATAAATGTATGATGAAAAAGCTTTTATATTTAAGCTGGACATAAATCTTCTGGATTTAAAGGTCAGTCAATGAAAGCTTGCTAAAGTGTGTCGGTCCCTTGTGTGGCTTTACATGTGTAATGCATTAAGCACAAATGCTCTAGATCAGCAAAACAGTGCTTACTTAACCTTTGCCAAAATGCTTGGTCTACACAAACTTCCTCAACCTTTTAATCTGTCATGGACGTCTTGCTTTTTATGAACAAACACAGTTTCTATAGCCTAGAATGTTCTAGAAGATGATGCAACTACCATTTTATCTAACTTTTGATTGGATCTTTGGAGTCTCGTTTATGATTTCCATGTGTAGATCTCTCAGTTTTCCATCTTCTCTCCTCTCTAGGTGATCTACGCCCTTAACACCAAGAACGACGAGCACGAAGCGGCCATCCAGACCCTGAAGGAGGCCCACGAGGAAGAGGTGCAGCAGATCCTCTCGGAAACACGGGAGAAGATCATGCAGTACAAGAGCAAGATCAGCGACGAGATGGACTTGAAGCGACGCATTCAGTCGCTGGAGGAGTCCATGGAGCTGCACGAGCGGATGAAGCGCCAGGCCCTGACGGAGTTCGAGACGTACCGTCAGCGGGTGGAGGACATGCAGCTGTGCACAGAGGCGCAGCACACGCAGCGTGTGGTCACCATGTCCCGCGAGGTGGAGGACATGCGGCGCTCTTTCGAGGAGAAGCTGCGCTCCTTCGGACAGTTACAGGCCCAGTTTGAGCAGGAGAAACGGCAGGCTCTCGAGGAGCTGCGTTCCTCACATCGGCAGGAGGTGTGTGGAGTGTTTTTAGTGCTTTTTACCTGTGGTCACATTGAAAGGAACACTCCACCGT
Source organism: Gila orcuttii (assembly GCA_026230005.1). Classification (NCBI taxonomy): domain Eukaryota; kingdom Metazoa; phylum Chordata; class Actinopteri; order Cypriniformes; family Leuciscidae; genus Gila; species Gila orcuttii. Next base: position 45,709,166 of record JAPDVR010000012.1, read on the forward strand.
TTTTTGAAATAGGGTTTATTCACTGTCTCCCCTACATTAAAGGGTTAGTTCACCCAAAAATGAAAATTCTGTCAGTATTTACTCTCCCTCATGTTGTTCAACCCCGTAAGACCTTCGTTCATCTTCGGAACACGAATTAAGATATTTTTGTTGAAATCTGAGAGCTGGATCACTCCTCCATAGGCTTCTTGTGGGATTGAACTTGCAGGCCCCGAAAAGTTATAACAGACATCGTTAAAATAGTCCAAGTGACTACGGTGGCTCAATCTTAAGTTTATCAAGTGACGAGAATACTTTTTGTGCGCAAAAAAACAAAAATAACGACTTTATTTCAACTATTCATGTCCTTCTCTGTGGGCGTCGAGTGAGTTCACTAGTGTAACAGCGCAGCGCTTCTGTGTTGTACGTCACACGCATCACACACACATGACCAGTGTCGGCCAATAGTGAGCCTGCGTGTGACGTAGCTCTACGCTATCACACTACGCTATCACACTACGCTATCACACTACGCTAACTGACTCGAGCCCACAGAGAAGGAAATGTATAGTTGAAATAAAGTCGTTATTTTTGTTTGTTTTTGCGCACAAAAAGTATTCTCGTCGCTTGATAAACTTAAGATTGAGCCACTGTAGTCACTTGGACTATTTTAACGATGTCTTTAATAACTTTTCAGGGAACAAGTTTCAATCCTTTTGAAGCCTATGGAGGAGTGATCCAGCTCTCAGATTTCATCAAAAATATCTTAATTTGTGTTCCGAAGATGAACAAAGGTCTTACGGGGTTGGAACAACATGAGGGTGAGTAAATACTGACAGAATTTTCATTTTTGGGTGAACTATCCCTTTAATATAGGTGGGCAAAAGCATTTTTGTCTCAGTGCATGCATTGTCTTAGTTTGGCAGCGCCGACGCTGGCTTAGCTTATGTTCTTTGCCATTCACTATGTCTACTGTAGGAAAAATAGCCAGCTACTATTCACGCCGGTATGTTGACGGAAGTTGGGGGATTTCAGCTGTTGCGTGATATGACTGCGCCCAAGTAGCAGTGCTTCGCCTGTGATTCACCCTAATATAGTCCCAAATCAATCTCTGCCTAGGAAATCACCTAGTCTTAATTTGAATTGCTATTTGTGCTCGTTGTGAATACGCAGGCCACAAGAAGTTTTTTTTTTTTTTTATCACTTTTACTCACGACATGCTACCTGACAACATAGGATTCCATTCATTATGCTAAGCTAAGCCAGCGTCGGCGCTGCCAAACTAAGACAATGCCTGCACTGAGACAAAAATGGTTTTGCCCACCTATCTTAATGTAGGGGAGACTGAATAAACCCCATTTCAAAAAATGGTGGAGTGTTCCTTTAAAAAGGTCTGTCTTAGGGCTGCACGATTGTGGTTTTTTTGATAAATCTGACCTTGATTTAAAATAATTCCAGATTATATAGGTAATAATTTTTTAAAATGGCTATCAATTATAATAAATAAATAAATATTATTACTAAATAACAATATAAAAAATGCTAAATAAAATTAAAATAGGAGTACTACACTGTAAGTACACTGTAAATAGTATTATTTCACAGTAAAATAAAAACGTGTATTTTTAACTTTTCAAAGTATTTAACTTTTATTTTGACTGACAACTGCTGGACGCCCTTAAAGCTTCTCTTTTGTTGATAAGTTCCCCTTAGAACTTAGTATTTAATATTCAACAATATTATTGATCTCCTGCATTGACACCATCATATGAGAACTGAACAGACCTGGACGATGACATCACGGTTTTCTCCAGAGCGGCTATATATACAGGTCCTTCTCAAAAAATTAGCATATTGTGATAAAGTTCATTATTTTCCATAATGTAATGATAAAAATTTAACTTTCATATATTTTAGATTCATTGCACACCAACTGAAATATTTCAGGTCTTTTATTGTTTTAATACTGATGATTTTGGCATACAGCTCATGAAAACCCAAAATTCCTGTCTCAAAAAAATTAGCATATCATGAAAAGGTTCTCTAAACGAGCTATTAACCTAATCATCTGAATCAACTAATTAACTCTAAACACCTGCAAAAGATTCCTGAGGCTTTTAAAAACTCCCAGCCTGTTTCATTACTCAAAACCGCAATCATGGGTAAGACTGCCGACCTGACTGCTGTCCAGAAGGCCATCATTGACACCCTCAAGCAAGAGGGTAAGACACAGAAAGAAATTTCTGAACAAATAGGCTGTTCCCAGAGTGCTGTATCAAGGCACCTCAGTGGGAAGTCTGTGGGAAGGAAAAAGTGTGGCAAAAAACGCTGCACAGCGAGAAGAGGTGACCGGACCCTGAGGAAGATTGTGGAGAAGGACCGATTCCAGACCTTGGGGACCTGCGGAAGCAGTGGACTGAGTCTGGAGTAGAAACATCCAGAGCCACCGTGCACAGGCGTGTGCAGGAAATGGGCTACAGGTGCCGCATTCCCCAGGTCAAGACACTTTTGAACCAGAAACAGCGGCAGAAGCGCCTGACCTGGGCTACAGAGAAGCAGCACTGGACTGTTGCTCAGTGGTCCAAAGTACTTTTTTCGGATGAAAGCAAATTTCATTCGGAAATCAAGGTGCCAGAGTCTGGAAGAAGACTGGGGAGAAGGAAATGCCAAAATGCCTGAAGTCCAGTGTCAAGTACCCACAGTCAGTGATGGTCTGGGGTGCCATGTCAGCTGCTGGTGTTGGTCCACTGTGTTTTATCAAGGGCAGGGTCAATGCAGCTAGCTATCAGGAGATTTTGGAGCACTTCATGCTTCCATCTGATTTCCTTTTTCAGCACGACCTGGCACCTTCTCACAGTGCCAAAACCACTGGTAAATGGTTTACTGACCATGGTATAGACCCTTTTACAGCCCACGTGATCAAATAGTTGCGCGTGCATTTTGGCAACGGAAGTGGTATTGTTTCCCACTGGCTCTAACATGTTAGCAACTCCGAAAGCTTATCAAAACGGTTTCCCAGCATCAAAATGTCTGGTTGTTACGTTTACGGTTGCACTAATCAATATTCCACCGAGGGGCTTAAGTTTTATAGGATTCCGACAGGATCACGGCCGTTTCAGAAGAACCGGCGCGCGTGTGGCTGCAGGCGATTAAACGTGTTGTTTGGAGCGAGGACATCATAAAAAATGCTCACGTCTGCTGACACGCTGCTGATTCTCGCCATACTTCCGTTGCCAATATGCGCGCGCATACGTTGCCACGTCATCATTGTGTACAAACAGTAAAAGGGTCTATTACTGTGCTCAATTGGCCTGCCAACTCTCCTGACCTGAACCCCATAGAGAATCTGTGGGATATTGTAAAGAGAAAGTTGAGAGACGCAAGACCCAACACTCTGGATGAGCTTAAGGCCGCTATCGAAGCATCCTGGGCCTCCATAACACCTCAGCAGTGCCACAGGCTGATTGCCTCCATGCCACGCCGCATTGAAGCAGTCATTTCTGCAAAAGGATTCCCGACCAAGTATTGAGTGCATTACTGAACATAATTATTTGAAGGTTGACTTTTTTTGTATTAAAAACACTTCTTTTATTAGTCGGATGAAATATGCTAATTTTTTTAGATTTTTGGGTTTTCATGAGCTGTATGCCAAAATCATCAGTATTAAAACAATAAAAGACCTGAAATATTTCAGTTGGTGTGCAATGAATCTAAAATATATGAAAGTTTAATTTTTATCATTACATTATGGAAAATAATGAACTTTATCACAATATGCTAATTTTTTGAGAAGGACCTGTATATGTATATATATATATATATATATATATTTATATATATATATATATATATATATATATAACAGTTTATTTTACAGTGTTTTAGTTACTTATGTTACATGTAATTACCATAGTAATAACAGTAAATTATGCATAATTACATGCAACTAACCCTCAACCAAATCCTAATCCTATCCTAATCCTATAGTACATGTAGTTGCTTAATGTTACTCTGTACTTAATTATATAATTACACTGTAACAATGACACCTTAAAATAAAGTGTAACCATATAAATTAACTAAATTAATAACTTTTATAACAACAAAAATTAACCATCACTGAACTTAAAGTTGCAGTAGGGAGTTTTGAGAAAATGTTGACTTGAAAAAGTCTGAAAAATGAACAAGCCTGAAAAATTGAACAAGCACAACTTCCAGGTCCAACCCCCTTGCTCTCTGCTGCGCTACAGCCCTCCCTCCACAGCTCCTCCCCCACAGCTCCTCCCCCACAGCTCCTCCCTCCACAGCTCCTCCCTCCACAGCTCCTCCCCCACAGCTCCTCCCTCCACAGCTCCTCCCTCCACAGCTCCTCCCCCACAGCTCCTCCCCCACAGCTCCTCCCTCCACAGCTCCTCCCCCACAGCTCCTCCCCCACAGCTCCTCCCTCCACAGCTCCTCCCTCCACAGCTCCTCCCCCACAGCTCCTCCCTCCACAGCTCCTCCCTCCACAGCTCCTCCCTCCACAGCTCCTCCCTCCACAGCTCCTCCCCCACAGCTCCTCCCTCCACAGCTCCTCCCCCACAGCTCCTCCCTCCACAGCTCCTCCCCCACAGCTCCTCCCTCCACAGCTCCTCCCTCCACAGCTCCTCCCTCCACAGCTCCTCCCCCACAGCTCCTCCCTCCACAGCTCCTCCCCCACAGCTCCTCCCTCCACAGCTCCTCCCCCACAGCTCCTCCCCCACAGCTCCTCCCTCCACAGCTCCTCCCTCCACAGCTCCTCCCCCACAGCCCTCCCTCCACAGCTCCTCCCCCACAGCCCTCCCTCCACAGCTCCTCCCCCACAGCTCCTCCCTCCATAGCTCCTCCCCCACAGCTCCTCCCTCCACAGCTCCTCCCTCCACAGCTCCTCCCCCACAGCTCCTCCCTCCACAGCTCCTCCCCCACAGCTCCTCCCCCACAGCTCCTCCCTCCACAGCTCCTCCCCCACAGCTCCTCCCTCCACAGTCCTCCCTCCACAGCTCCTCCCTCCACAGCTCCTCCCCCACAGCTCCTCCCTCCACAGCTCCTCCCTCCACAGCTCCTCCCCCACAGCGGAGCCTGCCGTGAACGCGCAGGACCACCGATGACTGCAGATTATAAACAGTTATGGAACATTCACTAATAGGGATGAAACATCAACAATATGCTTTACATTGACTATGGCCTGCCCATACTTTGACTACAAACTTGGTCCTCAAATCATTATGTATTTTGCAATACATGTAACTTTATAACGTTGCACTCTTTCTATAAGTTATAAATAGCTAGTAAGATAACGTTAAAGGATTAGTTCACTTTTAAAAAAAAAATTTGCTGATAATTTACTCACCCCCATGTCATCCAAGATGTCCATGTCTTTCTTTCTTCAGTCGAAAAGAAATGAAGGTTTTTGATGAAAACATTCCAGGCTTTTTCTCCATATAATGGACTTCAATAGGACACAAACGTTTCAAGGACCAAATGACAGTTTCAGTGCAGCTTCAAAGGGCTTTAAACGATACCAGACGATGAATAAGGGTCTTATCTAGCGAAACGATCGGTCATTTCAAAAATAAATACAAAACTTTAAGTTTTATAAGCACAAATGCTCGCCTTGCTCTGTTCTATGATGTACGTTCGTGACTCTCCTGTTTGAACTCGTTCATCAAAATGAACAAATCTTTTTCGAATCATTTCGTTTGTTGAATGAACGAAATGACTCCGAAAAAGACTCGTTCGAAATGAACAAATCTTTTTGCGAGTCATTTCGTTCGTTGAATGAACGAAATGACTCGAAAAAAGATTCGTTCATTTGGATGAACGCGTTCGAACAGGAGAGTCACGAACGACAGTACGTGCTCGCGCTGTGCAAGAGAGGGGTGATCAGCGCGTACACGAGCGTGATTGACACTGCTAAGACATTCCTCCTGGCTCTGATTGGTTGTTTCTGACCGGGAGCGGTGTATTTCTGCAAATGGCAATAGGACCACAGGGAGGAGCCAGAGGAGCTTGATTTTTTCCACAGATTATCTGTCTCATATTCTACTGTGAGGACATAATGACAGTTTTAACAAATATTTGTTTACAAAAGCTACCTACTGGAGCTTTAAGCTGGACTATGATGCTATTTTCTTCTAGAAACAAACTTTGTTGCATTATTTTCCTGTTATCTCTGTAAAGCTGCTTTGAAACACTCTGTATTGCAAAAAGTGCTATATAAATACAGGTGAAATGACTTGACTATGGGAAGATGGTTGGTGCATGTTACATTCCCAAAAGCATGTTAAAACAACTCAATCTCCGAGAAGCTGCAGTGTGGAGCAGCATTCCTGCCAACTAAACGCTCGGAGACGCTGTGTAGACACTGGCAGATACTGAGCTGCTTTTGTCTAAAACAATGACACACTTCACTCTGAAACACGCAGCGCATATATTTATTTAATTAAATCGCAGCCGATTTGATAATCGTACTAAACCATATCCCGATTCCGGTTATATATTGATTAATCATTCAGCCTTAGTGCCAGACTTACTAACAGCTTGCGCCAGCACAAACTCTTTTGGTGTTTAAAAACTACAGTCAGGATTTACTAAAGACATGCAGTGAAAAATTAGTGCTGAAAAGGCGTGGACAGGGATATTTTTGTGGCTGACTTTATTGCATATAAATTTGTAGAAGTTTCTCTTTCAGATGCAAAATTTATGGGAGGAGAATATTTAAATGAATCATGCAAGGTGATTTACTAAGGTTTGCACTCGTCAATTTACTGGTATTCACGCCATTATTTAATGCCCCAAAAAAAGCATATTTTAAACCAGATGCTAATTTGCTAACTCTTGGTAGATTGCGTTGGTCATTATGGAAATGATCCAACAGCGTCTGTGTTCTTTAACTTGTGCGTCGTCAGTAGATCACACGCAGAACTTTCCACCTCCGTCAGCTTTTTATGGAAATCCGCTCTTACGCTAATTTGCCCTGTTTAGTAAATCTTGCCCCGTCTGTAAAACAAGTTTAGTGACTGGTTGCTAAAATGTCTTTTTCTAAAAGTTCTTTAAATGTATGCATTCATGCATCATTTTAAGAAATAGATATATATAACTGTTTCCTGGTAATCGAACCTTGATGTTGCTGCTAGAAACACTGCAACACAGTAATATCATTAAAGTCAGGTTTTCTGCCTTTTTAGGGACCGGTTATTAACACAGCTGAATCTGTGCAAATGCTCATTATATTCACTGTTGCTTAGCAAACATAGATTTTTATTCTAAATTTCACACAAATAATTAATATTTTACAGACATGTGATTAAAAGAATTGCATATTGAAATGTAAAACCTATATGTTTAGACCATATCCGGTTGATTTATAAATTATATATATATATATATATATATATATATATTTACAAAAAAACTATATATATATATATATATATATATATATATATATATATATATATATATATATATATAATTAGGTTAATTTACCTCAAAGAAATCCAAGAATAAAAGAAATAATGTTTCGGGGGGAAAAAACAATATGTTAATAATACATGTTGTTGTTATTGTTGTTGTTATTATTATTATTTTCTGAGCATTTTTTTTTAAAGTCTGGGTTAATTAAGTTAATAATTACTCAATAGTTTATCTGTTTATGCTGTTGTGTTTTATTTAACTTTGGCTCAAATAAATGTTGCTTTTACAGGTCCAAGACCTGCTTCGTTCACACCAAAGCCAGAACGCCAACTACAGCAAAGACCAGGAGAAACTGGGGCAGCTTCATAAAGCGGAGGTGGATTCGCTGACCGAAAGGGTTGAGGAACTGAAACAGGACAAGAAGCGTCTGGTGGAGGAGTACGAGGCCAAGCTAAATAAAGCCCAGGCCTTCTACGAACGCGAACTCGAGGCCATGAAGCGCACGCAGCAGATGACGGCAGAAAACCTGCTGGCCTGGAAGAAGACCGAGGCGGAGCTGAGGAAGGAGTTCCAGGCGCAGGAAGCGGCGCTCCAGAAGACGATGGGGAAGCTGCGCAGCGAACTGAAGAGAGTGCAGGAGGAAGCCAGGGAGAGCAGGGACAAATCCCACAAACTGCAGTCCTCCCTCATTTCTGCGGAGAACAACATCAAGGTAAAGCCCACCGGATGCATCACATGTGCTTTTTTTCTGAAATTAAATGATAGGGGTTAGAGACAACCAGTGCCGCTGCTAGCCATTTTGGTGCCCTAAGCATAATTCCTTTATGATGCCCCGCCCCAAAAGAAAAATAAACATTAATAATTTTTGCCAGTTTAACTTTTTATTACCAAACATATAACTCATAACCAATAACACAATAGCCTACTGTCACACTTCGTCAGGCGCCGCGCAATCTAACGGACACTGAGCTTGGGAAGTTGAGTGTGTTTGGGGGCGGCGGCGGCGGCACCATCGTTACTTTCGGCCACGCCCGAAAAGCGCCACTGGCCAATTGTGTCTTAGCAACTGTAACTAGGCGCGGGAGGTCTGGCAAGCTTTCGAGGGAGCTTTTCCCTTCATCTCCTTTATTTTTGTATAGCAGTAAAGCTGATTTGAAACAATGCATTTAATTCCAAAACTTTCTTTTGTGGAACATAAAATAATTTGGAAAAATGTTGGCAAGTACGGTTCTCATTAACTTCCATTTGTATTTGTATTTGTTTGTCCATACAATGGAAGTCGATATCAAACAATACTGTTTGGTTAGCAACATTCCTTGAAAAAAATGATTTGTGTGTTGTGCAGAAGAAATAAAGTCATACCTGTTTGGAATAACATAAAAGTGAGTAAAAAATGATTTTTTTTTGTAGACTATACCTTTAAATTAAATTTAATTAAAATTTAATTTTACACATCAAAGTTTTTACACATCAAAAAATTTCACGTAAATGAACTTGAAGATTAAAACTTGTTATATAATCTCATATTCTAATTTATCTAATAAGAATCTTCTAATCTTAATAGTTAAAACGACAGCTAAACTCCTTATACACACATACCTGGTCACATTGTAAACAACTGTATTTTCTTGTTGAATATCTTGTTTAAATGCATCACATTATGATAGTAAAATGGGTTACAAATGCTTTTTGATGTTGATTTAAACATTTCAGAAGTCCCTTATCAACACATGCTGAAACAAATGCAGTATTTCCTAAACACTCTGCAGTGCCTTTTGAATAATTAAAATGATGTACACAGAACATCATCGTAGCAGTGAAAGTCAAACTAGCACTTTGGTTTCATTCTGAACGCATCAGATGTTTCAGGCACATTTAGCAAAGAGACTTGAAATGCAGTGACACACATCCTGAGCTCTGAATATTCCTTCAAAGAAAAACACAATCGGCCACGACGGCCCTCCAAGGCATTTCTTGGACTTGTTTCTGAATGGAGCAACTGACAGACTGTAATTTATGGGTGTCATCAAAAGATACATGCTTGGGTTGAATTATAATACGGTCGTTCAAAGGAACAATGATGGATTAATATTGTGTTTGTTTTACGTAAATCCTTGCTTTTATGGCACATTATAATGGCTATTTAATGGCAGTGTGCTGAGCAGATCTTTAATGGAATCGATCTTTAGTCACTGTGGCATTTTCAGACCGACGCTCATAATGATCCGAGTCCCTGGGGTCTGTGCTAGTTTTTGTTAATCTATGCTGATCAAATGCTGAATTGCTCAAGTACGACATGTTTGTAGCGTCCACGTCACTTGGAGTATTTCGTTTAAAGGAAAACGGCATTAACGGGTGAAATCATTGAATTCAAATAGCCTGCAGTCAGTTTTGCAAATCAGACGCGCATCAATCAAAGAGCTTTTCGATCCCCGGGTGGAGCTTTTCAGCATTATAATGGTGCGGTTTTCCACCGGAGACTCACTCACCTTATTAAAAGATTTCCAAAGGTCATTTTAGAAGGGCATTTTTATTGTAGCACCAGACATTTCTTTAGAAATACTGTGAAAACAGTTGTGAAATATTCTAACAATTTAAAATAAGTGTTTTCTATTCAATATATTTGAAAATTTTAAACGTATTCCTGTGATGGCAAAGCTGAATTTTCCGCATCATCAGTGTCACACGATCCTTCAGAAATCATTTTAATATGATGATTTGCTGCTCAGGAAACTGCTTGTTTTTTCAAGATTCTTTGATGATGAAATACAAATATTTTAACTTAACTGTTACTTTTGATCAGTTTAATGCATCCTTGCTGAATAAAAGTATTAATAACCCCAAACGTTTGAAAGGTAGTAATAAATGGATGGATGGATGAATAGATGAAACATGAACCTAAATATGCATTATTAAAAAAATATTGCATATATATATATATATATATATATATATAGTACTTAGGAGTAAAAGAGTGTCTGATTTTTTTCTTTACTGCAGAACATGACCATTCAAGTTGTAATCGTAATCAAGAAAAATGCATGCATTTCCCTACAAGTGATCCTTTTCTTTCCCATTTCTTTTTGTTCTTCTTATACCGAAGAAACGTGTCTTTGGTATATGAAGGACAAAATAAATGTTATAAATGAATTCAGTGGATAAGTCTTGCACGTGAGCTCCGCAATGGTGGAAGTGAAGGGAAAAGTTTGAAAGACAATGAGCGATGGCACCAGAAAGCGATGCAGGAAGTTGACAGCGAGAGCTGAGATGAAAGGCAGAAAGAGCTAATGTGTACATGCACAATTAATGAGGAGGAATTTGAGATCAGAGGAGACACTGTGAGAGCAGCAAAAATGGAAAAAGTGACACGAGAGAAAGCGAGAGAAAACCACACGATGGTTAAATATAGAGAGGCAGCTCAGTAATGAACAGAGAGCTGGAGAGGTTTATGTGAGGTGTTTTGGTCGTTATACTGATTGATTTGTGTGTGTGTGTGTGTGTTCTGCAGGATCTGCATAAACAGTTGGAGGAGGTGACCAAGGACACGGAGATTGTGGAAATCAGGCAGAGAGAGGCGGAGTGTGAGCTGGAGGCGTCCAGAGACCGAGTGCAACAGCAGGCCACCGAGATCCTGCTGAAAGCCAGTGAGATATACGAGCACGCTCTCATCACCTCAGTCCACTGTTTAATCGCACTCCACTCGGTTACATTAAAAACACATTTTTACGTACATTATGTTAAATATTTGTTAAATTCACTATTGTATTGCATATAGAATCATTATTTATAGATTTAAACTTTTAGATATAATATTAGTTATTTTAATATCCCTGCATTTCAAAAAATTATTTGTAATATTAAAAATAATAATAATAAAAATTATTACAATAATTAACTTTTTTAGGTTAAAAACTATTAAGACCTGATTCAGTTTATATATATATATATATATATATATATATATATATTAATTATTTTATATCAAATTGTATTTTAGAACTTAGATTTTAGATTCATACAAATATTTAAAATTATTTTAGTCCATGCATTTCAAAAAATGTTTTGAAATATTAATAGTAATTATAATTATTATTATTATTAATAGTAAAACTATTTTTTGAAGTCAAAATCTATTGTAACGTCACAAATAAGATCTGATTTTATTTGTATTTATCTATTTATCTTTATAATTTGCTATTAAATCTAAACAATTGATTGGCTAAGAAATAGTGATTCTTTTTTAAGAAGAAGAAAAACCTAAACTAATTATCAGAATATATTATTGGGTAAAAGGTTAACTGAATTTAGTCATCAACGTGTCCGATTAGTGGCACAGCTCCATTAGCTGTTGTTGTTGACAGAAAAGTTTGGGGTTACGGATCAGCCGCTGGTATCCTGGCAACAGCAGATGTGTGTCCGAGCTGTGTTCATCACCCACATTCTGGGATGTTCCCTGAGGGAGGCAGAACCCAGCTGGGCCTGCCACACCTAAATGCCAAACAGACTTCTGATCCTCTATCTGGGAGAAACAATAGGGTTTGAAGCGCTTAACTCGCACTCTGTCTTTGTGTTTAGTGTAATTACAGTGAGAATGTGCTTTCTGCACGCCATTAATGAATTTAACATGAAGAAGAAGCTGTTTTCTGAGATAACTCGGGTATGCGTTGACCACCAGGTCATATCACTATCAAATGCATTTCTTTTTAAATGTTTATGGTGAAATAAAGTGCAGATATCATTAACTCTCATGTAATTAACTTGCCTTCAAGTGCCTTCAAGTTCAAACTAAACTCCTCGGTGTGAATTAAATTTGAATTAAGGGAAGCTAACAGGATACAGAATATTGTAATTCAAATTAAAAAATAAAAGTCATTGGAAGTATAATTAATTGAAATTCATATAGGTTAGCTGTTGTTTGTATAGTTTTTCTTAACACATGCATTTTTTATGCATGCATTTTGTTATTATTACTATTGTTATTGGAAGTGTTGGGTAAGTTGTTCTAAAAAAAAAAAGTAATTAATTACATCTTCAACAGAGTAATTCGATTACTGCATTACTTCATTATAAGTATTGCATTACTTATTACTAATTACTTTCTAAATCCCATATCAACTTCATATCAAACTACTGTTGTTTGTATAGTTTTTCTTAACACATGCATTTTTTTATGCATGTATTTTGTAATTATTACTATTGTTATTGGCAGTGTTGGGTAAGATATTTATATTATGTTAAATTAATGAATTTAACATGAAGAAGAATTCGTTTTCTGAGATAACTCAGGTATGCATTGACCACCAGGCCATATCACTATCACTATTTGAAGTGCTTGTGCTAAATGTTACGCTCTTAGATGTAAGAAAAAAATCCCTATTATCTCTAGCATTGGCTACCGTATATAGACCTCCAGGGCCTTACGCCAATTTCCTAAAAGAGTTTGCTGACTTTCTATCAGATCTTTTGGTCAACATCGATAAAGCATTAATTGTTGGAGATTTTAACATACACGTAGAAAATTTAAATTATGCGCTAGGGGCTGCGTTTACAGATTTATTAAACTCCTTCTGGGTCAAGCAAAACGTCACCGGACCAACTCATCGTCTTAATCATACACTCGATTCAATTATATCATATGGAACCGATCCAACCGATATAGATATCATTCCACAAAGTGATGATGTCACTGACCACTACTTGGTAACTTGCATATTACGCACTGCTGTAATATGTCATGCTGCGCCACGTTATCGACCAGGTAGAACAATTCGTCCATCCACCATAGATCATTTCTCAAATAGCTTATCTGATCTGTCTCAGCTGCTGCCTGAACCCAAACAAACAGATGAATTAGACGAACTAACTAGCACTATGAGCAACATTCTCTCTAGAACATTGGATATTGTTGCAACCATTAGATTAAAAAAGGTCAGAGAAAAAAGTATAGCACCATGGTACAATAATACTACGTATGTTTTAAAGAGAGAAACCCATAATTTAGAGCGTAAATGGAAAAAAACTAATTTAGAGGTCTTAAGAATCGCGTGGAAAGACAGTATGTCACTTTATAAAAAGGCACTTAAAACGGCCAGGGCTGAGCACCTCAGCAAATTAATAGAAAACAACCGAAATAATCCAAGGTTTTTATTTAATACCGTGGCTAGACTAACAAATAAACAGACGTCGTCTGAACAAAATACCTCGTTACAGTTTAGTAGTAATGATTTCATGAACTTCTTCACCGAGAAAATTGAAAGCATCAGAATCAAAATCGTAAACGTTCGATCTTTGCTCGCGCCTTATAATTCGGCCACAATTAACACCCCGCAAGAACAATTACAATGCTTTACAACCATAGAACAAAAAGAGTTAAATAAACTTATCACTTCATCTAAAACAACAACATGTTTATTAGATCCTATACCAACTGAACTACTGAAAGAAGTGTTACCTATAGTGGAAGAGCCTCTTCTCAATATTATTAACTCATCTTTATCTTTAGGTCATGTTCCAAGAACGTTCAAGCTGGCAGTTATAAAACCTCTTATTAAGAAACCACAATTAGATCCAAATAACCTAGCAAATTACAGACCCATTTCGAATCTTCCATTTATGTCAAAAATATTAGAAAAAGTTGTGTCCGCTCAACTCGGCTCTTTCTTGCAAGAAAACGACATCTATGAAAAGTTTCAGTCTGGATTCAGGCCACATCATAGCACTGAAACTGCGCTTGTTAGAATCACAAATGATTTACTTTTAGCTTCGGACCAAGGCTGTATCTCAGTACTAGTTTTACTTGATCTTAGTGCTGCGTTCGATACTATAGATCACACAATACTCTTAGATCGACTACAAAATTACACTGGTGTTCAAGGACAAGCATTAAGCTGGTTCAGGTCATACTTATCTGACCGCTACCATTTCGTCTACTTAAATGGAGAAAAATTGATTATAACTTCGGCAAACTATGGAGTGCCGCAGGGATCTGTGTTAAGCCCTTTATTATTCTCAATATATATGCTGCCACTTGGTAATATTCTAAGGAAACATGGAATTAGTTTCCATTGTTATGCTGATGACACTCAAATATATATTTCATCACGGCCAGATGAATACGCTAAATTATCCAAATTGACAGATTGTGTTAAAGATATAAAAGATTGGATGACGCGTAATTTTCTTTTATTAAATCCAGACAAGACAGAGGTAATACTTATCGGTTCTAAAAACCGTCAACAAAACCTTTCACAGCACGACTTTAACATAGTAGGATGCCCTGTTACTTTATCCGCTACAGTAAAAGACCTGGGTGTTACATTAGACTGCAACCTGTCTTTTGAAAAGCATATTTCCTATGTTACAAAAACTGCCTTTTTCCACCTTAGAAACATTGCTAAGCTACGTAATATGCTATCAGTCTCTGATGCAGAAAAGTTAGTTCATGCATTCATGACCTCGAGACTAGATTACTGTAATGCTTTATTAGCTGGTTGTCCTGCAACTTCAATAAACAAGCTACAGTTAGTCCAAAATGCAGCCGCTAGAGTTCTTACTAGATCAAGAAAATATGATCATATAACACCGATTTTATCATCACTTCATTGGTTACCTATAAAGTTCCGTATTAAATACAAGGTATTGCTTTTGACTTATAAAGCTCTAAATGGTTTAGCTCCAGTCTATTTAACGGATCTTCTATCGCCTTACAATCCATCGCGCTCTTTAAGATCACTAAATTCGAGGCTTCTGGTCATTCCTAGGATATCCAGATCCACCAAAGGAGGCAGAGCATTTTCACATTTAGCTCCGAAGCTCTGGAATAGCCTTCCTGATATTGTTCGTAGCTCAGACTCGCTCTCCCAGTTTAAAACTAGACTGAAGACACATCTATTTAGCCAGGCATTCATATACATTTTTTATCTTACAGTTACTGTAAATTCTGCCTCTAGTTCATAAACGCCAGAGGAGAACTGGCCCCCGACTGAGCCTGGGTTCTCCCAAGGTTTTTTTTCTCCATTGGGTCATCTGATGGGGTGTTAGGACACCATTAGGTCACTGGATGGAGTTTTTCGGTTCCTTGCCACTGTTGCCTTTGGCTTGCTCAGTTGGGGATATTCAAATTAATTAACCAATCATACCATTGATCAGCTCTACCAAACTTGGATGTCTTTTTTCCAGTAATAAACAAACATTAAGTTGTTTTGATTGATACTGTGAAGCAGCTTTGATACAATCTGTATTGTGAAAAGCGCTATATAAATATATTTGACTTGACTTGACTATCAAGTGCATTTCTTTTTAAATGTTTAAGGTGAAATAAAGTGCAGATATCATTAACTCTAATGTAATTAACTTGGATTAAACACAGTTTTATTAGTACAAAAGACAAGAAACTGCAAAAATGTGTAAGTATATCACCAGAACTATCAAGTGCACTTAAATGTCACTAGGGTTGGAACTAAACTCTTTAGGGCTGTGGAGTTTTGCACCCCTGCCATAGACGAACCATCAAGACATTGCAGAGTAAGCAAGCATCACTGGTGATAGTTAAAGTCTATGTGCCGTGTTCAGATTCACAGTATTGGCCGTTAGAAAGGATCTTTGACTGTCTGCCGTCTACGGGGTATTTCTCCCGTCTGCGTTAGATGACATTCAAAGCGCTGACCCTCTTGTACAGCTCTATCTCCAGCTTTCTCTCTGCTGTTCAGGTCAGATCGGAAGCCTCCAGGCCACTCAGATGACTCACGAGGCGGTCATTCGGGATCTGGAATCGGAAAAGTCTCGTCTGAAGGACAAGGTGTTACGTCTGGAGGAGGAGAGAGGGGCATTGCAGAACAAATGTCAGACGCTGGACGAGAGGCAGAGACAGCAGGTCGTCTCCCTGGAGAAGGTACGGATCAATTCGATGCAGTTTGCTGAATATGGATTCGTTTAGACCCGCTTAGAGTGTTTGGACACTTTCTGGTTGTCAGACATCACAAGCATGAGACTAGTTGGATTTATACAGCAAAAATGGCTCAGAAAAGGGAAGTCAAGAAAAGCTCTTGCAGCATTTTATGCAGATGCCCCTTTCACACAGCGCATTGATCCCGGGAAATTGACGTAAAATTGCTAGAGTCCTTAGCCTGATGTCATCATACTCAGATTCTAGTCAGAATGTGAGTCTGATATTGCTCCATTGGGCTGTGATTATGGGGCGTGTGTCAACAGAACCAGGAAATAAAAGGCCTCTGCACTCAATTGGATAGACCTAGAACCAATCAGAGCAATGGAGTAAGTGACGTATGTTGAGAGATAGATTAAAGTTGATAGATTAAACTTTTTCCGAATCCCGTAGGAAGGACGGCAAAAACATCTTTCCCCTCAACAAATGCCTTGATCGCGGTTCTCTGTTCCTCTTTTAAAATTAATGCGCTGTCTATATCTTCTATAACACACGCGATTGTGGAATATACACAACTCAATTCTCCAGCGGCAGCCATGAATTCAACCCAAGCGCTCTTTGGTGACGTGGATGGTTACGATACCGTTGCTCATCTGTCCATCATCGTATAAAGCCCGCCCTGACAATTTGATTGGTCCGAACAATTTTTTGTTCGGGCATAATAGCTCCTCAACGGATCGAGTCCAGACCGAACTTCCCGACCTAAAAATTTTGTGGGCGGGTTTCGGGCTGGCATCCAGGCTATAGAGTCCCTTCTGTGTGAATGCAAACACGTCCATCATCGATGCCGAGATGGGGACCTAGTAACATTACTAGGGGTGCGCCCATCCGATACTCAGTATCGGTATTGCTCCGATACTACCAATATTTGCTGGATCGGGTATCGACCAGACGAGACCATCCAAATCCGATATTGTGCGTATGTTATTGTTATACAACACAAAAGGCACAAAAACATTTTAAAGCACCATAATGTTTTCGTGTACTATATTCCAAGTTTTCTGAAGCCATTACATATAGTTTAATGTGAGGTACAGATTTAAGTCGTTAAAGGGTAACTAAACACTAAAACAACTTTTTTTAGTTAATGATCCGTAAGAATGGAGCTTCATAAATGCTGTTCATTGATTCAAGTACATTTTTTGACATTTGGGTTTAAAGTGTTTTAATTCTACAATAGAGGGAATGCATTAACGTCACTTTCCCGCCGGAACACGCCCCCTCAGCCGGACTGTGGCAGAAGAGCAGCTGCGTGACTGGATTTAATAGGGGAAACTGCGAAAACGCAAGTAAAACAAACGATTATCAGTTTAAACTAAAGATTGGACTCAATATAGTGTTCCTTACAACTTACTAAAGATCCAGTGATCCATGGATATTGACATGCAGCCAGGAATCGTGTTTCCTGACATTTATATGTGCCTGATTTTGACACCGGGGAAATACATACAGCAAATTTGCCTGTGAACGCTTTATATAAATACAATATAGGCAGGTCTAAATCCAGGTGATCACTCATATCAATGTTATATATATCATCATATCGTCTAGACTTAAAACTTCTTAGTTTTTTGTCAGTGTTTATTTAAAAATGTCAAATTATACAGAATATACAGTGGTAAATATTTGATTGATGAGTTGTCACTGCAATATATAACAATACAATATATAGAGAATGATTTTACCACTAAATTCAGCATATTGACACAAAAATGATAACTGCAAATCCACCTTTCGCTGCCTGGAGTCCAGTTGTTTCTATGAATTGCAGCGATCTATTTGCTTCTCTGTTCTGTTGCTTTCGGTAGTCTGTAAAAATATACCTCATATTTCTTGTCAAATCTAGTTGTACAGTCAGTCTCAAAGCTCTTTCCCGTTTTAGACGCGTTTTGTGTGTTTTTCCGCAGCATTCACGCTGAAAACCAATGCTGCCGCTCAGTGTTTTTGCCACTTGTGGGCGTAACCGCAGTCACTCCGGCCAACGCTGACGTCACATGCATACCCTCTACATATGGTGTAAAAACATCTGAGTGCTGCCCTCTTCAGGTTGAACGGTGGCTACTGCAGTTGAATTTTCCTATTGGAAGTTGTGGTGCCCTCTGACGTCAGAAGGTACCAGCTAACCACGCCCTTGCCTACAGAGAGATGCGTCTCAGGTGCACGCCCCCCCTCCGCTGGGCTCCAGCATTTTTCAAATATTGCCAGTGGGTGGAGTCAGTCTCTGACCAGGGGTTTAGTTACCCTTTAAACTCAAGTTCACCTTGTGCTTCCCTCCGCTGCGGCTGTCAGTCATTCTCCATTCAGCGTCAAACAGCGCGTCGCGCTCAGGTACGACAGTCAACACCATGAAACTCTCTCCAAGATGAGTCAATGTTCCTATTATTATACTGTAGATCTGTAGATAAAGGTCTATGGTTTGCATAAAAGGACTTTAACTTGCTGGAGTTTCATATGTTACTTTCTCCCGGGTGTCTGTTAGATCACAACACTGAGTAGAGAGCGATATAATTGTTCTTCACACGCACATTAACTGAAATTTAAAACTGTTAAAAGGCTCAAACTAATAAATAAATAAATATATGTATATCTTACTTTTGTGCTTTGAACTTTTCAATGCAAGCGCTGTGCGCCGTGACTCCATGTTGCTTCAAACACATCATTCTGCGCACGGGATGCGAATAAGCGTTTCATATTACAATACTTTTGCGCAATGGCAGTTTATTGATAGCCTTAGTTGTTCTGTCCAATCTATCATATGTTGCTGCTTCATTAAAAAGTGGCCTTACTTTTAATTATATAGTATATATTTTGTCTGTATATTGTTTTACAAAGTAAGGAAAATAATGTTTAAAGCTCCAGTAGGTAGCTTTTGTAAACAAATATTTGTTAAAACTGTCATTATGTCCTCACAGTAGAATATGAGACAGATAATCTGTGGAAAAAATCGAGCTCCTCTGGCTCCTCCCTGTGGTCCTATTGCCATTTGCAGAAATACACCGCTCCCGGTCAGAAACAACCAATCAGAGCCAGGAGGAATGTCTTAGCAGTGTCAATCACGCTCGTGTACGCGCTGATCACCCCTCTCTTGAACAGCGCGAGCGCGTACCGTCGTTCGTGACTCTCCTGTTCGAACGCGTTCATCCAAATGAACGAATCTTTTTTCCGAGTCATTTCGTTCATTCAACGAACGAAATGACTCGCAAAAAGATTCGTTCATTTCGAACGAGTCTTTTTCGGAGTCATTTCGTTCATTCAACGAACGAAATGATTCGAAAAAGATTTGTTCATTTTGATGAACGAGTTCAAACAGGAGAGTCACGAACGTGCATCACAGAACAGAGCAAGGCGAGCATTTGTGCTTATAAAACTTAAAGTTTTTTATTTATTTTTGAAATGATCGATCGTTTCGCTAGATAAGACCCTTATTCATCGTCTGGTATCGTTTAAAGCCCTTTGAAGCTGCACCTAAACTGTCATTTGGTCCTTGAAACGTTTGTGTCCTATTGAAGTCCATTATATGGAGAAAAAGCCTGGAATGTTTTCATCAAAAACCTTAATTTCTTTTCGACTGAAGAAAGAAAGACATGTACATCTTGGATGATATGGGGGTGAGTAAATTATCAGCAAAAGTTTTTTTTTAAAGTGAACTAATCCTTTAACGTTATCTTACTAGCTATTTATAACTTATAGAAAGAGTGCAACGTTATAAAGTTACATGTATTGCAAAATACATAATGATTTGAGGACCAAGTTTGTAGTCAAAGTATGGGCAGGCCATAGTCAATGTAAAGCATATTGTTGATGTTTCGTCCCTATTAGTGAATGTTCCATAACTGTTTATAATCTGCCGTCATCGGTGGTCCTGTTTACTAGCCTGCGCGTTCACGGCAGGCTCCGCTGTGGGGGAGGAGCTGTGGAGGGAGGGCTGTAGCGCAGCAGAGAGCAAGGGGGTTGGACCTGGAAGTTGTGCTTGTTCAAATTTTCAGGCTAAGTCAACATTTTCTCAAAACTCCCTACTGCAACTTTAAGTCAAGCTTTGATGCCTTTAACAAAAGAATAATCACAGTCTCTTCCCCACAGTGAGGCATACAGATACAGTTTATTAGGTAATTCGGGACTGTTTTTTTAATTATTATTTTAGCATTGGATCGGATCGGTACTCGGTATCGGCCAATACTGAGTCCCAGGTATCGGAATCGGTATCGGAGGCAAAAAAGGCGGATCATGCCACCCCTAAACATTACCGGGATCAGTCCCGGAATGCTCCCTGAGTGAACAAAAGCCAGGACCAATGCCATAAGGGGTGTGTCGTAGTGATCGACGTGCCATCGGGCGACTCTGTTGCTCTTAGAAGAAAGTTAGTGTTCGTCATCAACAAAGAATGAACGAAAAAATTTCTGCAAACTGGAATGAAACAGAGACCAGGAGCTCCTTACTATCCGCGCTGAAGCTGAGAGCGTTCGCCAGCATTGCGGAACGGTACGCGATGCGTTAGTGTACATGTTTTTGACGCGTACGTTACACGTCACATCCAGACATCACGTGTCTTTGCGGGATCTTTACGGGATGTGTGTGAACGCTCTCACAGATTCCGGAAAATCACTGGCAGTGTGAGTGAACCAAAATCAAATGATCCCGGGACAAATCCCGGGACACATTATCCGTGTATTTTCCGGAATCTCTGTGTGAAAGAGGCTTTGGTTTGATATTTTATATCTAATGTAATGACATTCTTAAGTGTCCAAATATGTTTTGAGGGCATGATTTGTGTTGCACCATAAGATCTTGAAGATGGAGCGAGGAAAAACAGCTCAAGTTTGCAGAATCTGTCTATAAGTAGCTCAAACATCAATCTTCTGCAGTAACACTTATTTCACATGAGTTCCTCTGAGACATCATTAGTTTTATGTTTAAAGCATATACAAGCCCATCTCTCGTGTTAAACACTAGCTGCTTTATCACAGCTAAATCCAGACCTCCATGTTTAATTCAAAACTCACTGCAAGACTTCAGAAAATATGTCTCTTTGTGGACGGTTGGTTTGATTGAACGGGAATTCTTATTTCTCAGTGGTTTCACTCAGCCCTGCAATCATTTTTCTTTTGCGGAGACAGCATGGCTATTTATTTGACTCGCTACAGCATGGCATTTCGTGCTGTTTTCACGCAACAATCTGCTCTAGCAGTTTGCCTTTTTGGCTGTCCTGTTGCATTTGGGTTTTGATTCATTATTAATACGTTGAGAGCCCCAATAAACAGATTGTGGGAATGTGGGCTTGTTTTTGCTCCTGAAATATCCCTCTCAGCAGTTTTAGAAATAGACTTTGGGAAACTTTTAAAAGAGCCATGGCACAGTTCGTCCTGTGACGCGTTGCAATTACATTCCCCATCTCTCTCCCCATAGCTACGGTCTTTCTCCCTTATTTTTGTCTATTAAATGAAAGTTTCTCAGAAAAAAGATACAAAAACTGTCATGGTGCCCCACTCTTTCGGAAGGTACACCTTTGTACGTAAAGAGTGCATATTAGTACCTCAAAGGTGCAAATTAGTACCAAAAGTGTACATATTAGTGCCTAAATGGTACATATTATAACCTTTTAAAGGGTATCGTCCTAGTGAGAGCTTTTGTACCATTTTGTCTGAGAATGAAAAATGAAATTAAGAATAAACAACTGCACAAACGGTAATACGTCTTGTTACACTACTCTTCAAGATTTTGGGTTTGGTAAGATTTTTTTTTATGTTTTTGTTGTTGTTGTTTTACATTAAAGAGATAGTTCACCCGAAAAAGAAAATTCTGTCATTAATAACCAATATTCCAATATAGTTCCAAATCCATAAGACTTTCGTTAATCTTTGGAACACATACATATCACAAATAAAGAACTTTTTGACGAAATCTGACTTTTTTGAGAAATTTCCATTGACAGCTACGCAAATACCAATTTGACGCCTCAAAAAGTTCATAAAGAGATCGTAAAACTAATCCATATGAATTGAGCAGTTTAGTCCAAATTGTCTGAAGAGACTCGATCGCTTTAAATGATGAACAGATTTAATTTAGGCTTTTATTCACAATATAAAAATTCTATATATAATATTTACTTGTTAAAATGTATTGATTGAAAGAAATTCTATTTATTCTATTTATTGATAATAAATATATTATTGATTATATAAATATAAACCTGATTATTGTGTATTTAGAATGCATTCAGTTACAGAACTATTATCAGTTTTTTTATTTAAGTCTGACTGACAAATATGCATCACATTAAGTTTGTTAATATTAAAACAATGTATTCCAAATGGAAAGAAATGTTATATGCAATTCAAATACATAAATCTTAAGGTCAACATAAATCTTTTATAAAGACTGCCATCCCGTTTCACTCCGGTCCGTTCACTCTGTTCCTTCAAGCTGTTTTGGAAACGTGGGAATGTGTGAACATTACCCTCATAAACACTTCAGGTGAAACCAGCCTAATTGAAGCACTTACGTTTGACCAACTGGTCAAATTTGCAAAAATATATATGTAGAATATATGAAGCATCATGTATTTTCGGTCTGCTGCTGTGTGCTTGAATTTCCGGATAATTCCCCTTTGAAAAGGTTTCATCAATCTTTCTCTCAGTTTCTTTCTGTCGCCCACATCACAGTTTGTTTGCAGCACAGCCTTGAGTTTGGTGTTACTATGACAACACTCACTAAATAGAACGGGAAAGGATTGTGGAGTGATTCACTTTGCCGACACTTCTGCTGGTCTTATAATAGGAAGTTTATTTACTTGCGGGCAGTTTCTTCACAGTGTCAGTGTGGGCTTTGAAGGTGTTTTCACTATTAGACTTTTAGATTGGATTCATGACATTTCTGAACAAGAGTCAGTCTGAGTGTCTCTTATTGAGACCTGTCTGTTCCCTTTTCATAGACCGTACTCAAACTTTCACAGACTCTCAGACTATCCTGTAGTATTTGTATCCTGTTTATTCATGTGAATGTGAAAAGAGCCTTATAGTACTGATGTGTACTGATTTATTATTATTATTATTACACGGCTCTGTGGAATACTTGATTCTGATTGGTCAATCGTGCCATCCAGCGATGTTATTCCCCGATAACAACCAGTAAAAACTGATAACAACGGCTCATCAGAGTTATTGAAGTCGCCGCTTTACGCTTCCTAGGAATGTTTTTTCTTCGTGGAAGTTTTGCGTTTGGTGAGATAATCAAATATTAAAGGTGCAGTGTGCGATTTTTAGCGGCATCTAGTGGTGAGGTTACGAATTGCAACCAACAGAAGTTATGGTGGCCGACAGGAAGTGATGTCATCGTCTGAGACAGCAGAGAGTAGCCAGTTCAGCAATGAGGTTTCTTTACAAGGATAAATTAAGAAATTATGTTTACTTAATTATTCAGTAAAACTATATGTTATTGCGAATATTATTGTTACTTGTTCATCATTGTGTCAGTGTTTTATTCGTTGAACTAAGCTTGCTTCCTCGCACGAAGAGCAACATAGTAACGAAACGCGTTTGTCCGTTTAGGGCCACCGTAGAAACATGTCGGCACATTTCAATGATCGGGAACCCGCGGTGTGTGTAGACAGAAACTGCTCATTCTAAGGTAATACGAATATAACGGTTCATTAAGTAAGGTCTTTATACACCACTGAAAACTTCTTTTTCAAGGTAGTGAGGAAACGCGCTCTGTAGCGCTGTGTGTTCGCTGTCGGCTACGCTAGAAACATGAACACACAATATGTCGACCTCCATAGAAGGGGGCGCCCGCGGTTATGGAGATATAAATGTCTCATTCTAAGCTAATAAAACATAACGGTTCATTATGCAAGCTCTTTATACACCACTGAAAACATAGTTATGGATCTTATATTGCATTTCTGTCAATAGATCCTCAGAAATATTACACATTGCACCTTTAAAACTCAAATCAATATTTTGTGTACAGTTATTTAATTATGTTAACCGGTATGGAGGACTTTCTCTTTGTTGTTTCATACAAACGCAGCTGCTGCCATTTTGCGACAATTGTTTTGTACAATGTAATGGATTATAAGATAACAAACAGGTACAATTTTTAAAAAGTTTAATCTCAAATCAATATCTCTTATCCCCATAATTATGTATGTGGTGAAATACCGTGTATAATGTACGTGATAGGACTGTACTGTATCCATTAAATGTCCTTCTAGTTTGAACTTGCCGCTTAGCAACTCTCTCCAAGGAAGCTTTGCGTTTAAAGAGCTGATAAAATATTTCAACAGATCAATATTTCATGTTTAATTATCTACTTATGTGGCAAGTAGCCGTGTAATAAGCAGGATAATGTACATCCAGCCGGTTCGTGTCGGGGTCCTGATCCCCCTATCAAGGCTTATTCTGCAATAACAACCGGCTGGATGTACATTATACCTTACATAATATATAATGAGAAGTGTTTATCTAATGTCATCACTATTAAATGTAGAATCATGAGGAATCAACATTTCCTATGAGAACTCAAAGGTTCCTTACATTTATTGAAACCAAACTGCAAAAACAACTCAAAAAATCAAAAACATCAGCACAGTAGCATTATGATGTTTCACAATGTTGAATAAAGAAGCAACTTGCATTAAAAAAAGTAATTGTCATTAAAGGCTATGCATTTCAATCTATCTTTTTGCTGTTTATGTTTCAAACTTTTACCTCATATAACTATTATTAAATTGATATTTGACAAGGACGCATTTAATAGATCAAAAGTGGCAGTAAAATATTTATAATGTCACACAAGATTTCAATCCCAAATAAATGCTGCACATCAAAGAATACATGTTTTCAACATTGATAATAAGACAAATCAGCAAATCATCATATGAGAATGATTGAAGACTGGAGTAATGATGCTGAAAATTCAGCTTTGACATCACAGGTATTCATCACTTTTTTAAAATGTATTATATATTAAAAATATTGTTGAAAGTTTAAAAAAAAAATATTTCACAGGATAACTGTTTTTACTGTATTTTGATCAAATAAATGCAGCCTTGGTGAACATAAAATACATTTTTAAACGGTTGTTATATATATATATATATATATATATATATATATATATATATATATATATATATATATATATATATAATGGAAATAATAAATATTCAGAAACTGTAACTATTTTAAAAGTGCTAAAAAACAAATACAAATGCAACAGATGGACAATAATGAAATTTGTGTTTTTAGACATTTTTAAATTTATATACAAATATACTCTCTCTCTCCCTCTGTGTATATATATATAAAACATCAGACCATGTTTTAAATACATTTGTCTTTTATTTTTTCTCAACAGTCACTTCGAGAGGAAAAGCAGATCTATGAGAAGGAGCTCATAAACTTGCGTGTCAGATATGAAGAGGATAGCGCTCACTTTAAGGATAGCCACAGTCGGGCGGTGGAGGAGCTGTCCAGGAAGCACCGGGCCGCTCTGGAGAACACACAGAGCATCTCCGAGAAAGAGAAGAACCGCCTCCTGTCTGTGAGTGAACTCTGTCACATCGCTGTCAGCTGTGCACACATACAACTTTATAAACGCTCTCAGCTGTCCTGCCGAGATATCAGCATGACTGCACTTCAGACAGAAGACGTAACTCGCTGTCTAGCGTCAGTCAGGAGGTGTCACCTTGAGGAAGAACAGGAAGTGCAAGATCAGGGAGAACAACTGTAACAGGTTCAGGATTGGAGAACGTATGCATTTTTAATCTGGTTTGCCAAATTATTGATTTTTCAAAAAACACAATTATTTACAAGCACACAAGGATCCAGTCTGTCTGCTGTGATAATAATCAGGTACAGAGATTGATGAAAGTTGAGCCAAAATACTGTTTTAGATATAAAAACTATGTTTTATAAACAGATATTTTATTTTGTATGTTTGTTTGTTTGTTATTTAGTTACTAATTACTAAAACTAGAATTGCTAAAAAATTGTTTTCGGAAATTGAAATCAAATGTAAATATTAGATTAAAATCTTAAATGTAAAAAAATATATGAAATTTGAAATAAAATAACTGAAATAAATTGAAAATAAACATAAAATAAGTTGAATTTGAAGTGCTAACATTGAAATACAATAAATTGAAGCTACATACATTTTAAAAAAAATGACAAAAACACTTTAACTTACTGTAAACTAAAATTAAAATAAAAACAGAAAATATGACAAGAAACTCATTCAAAATATTAATAAATACTATAATAGTATATAAATAGTATGAAAATGACACTGGCTAAACTTATTTAAACATTTATTTATTTATTTTATTTTGTAAACACAAATTTGCTGCGAAATGCTTAAGAGTTTGATCAACAACGAGATTGCTTTTTAAAAGTTTTATTTTGGTATCCTAACTATGTTGCTCTGATTCAGACTGCTGAATTTACACTGCAAGTCTTAATGCACTGATCTGATCTTTTGACCATATCCGATATTGTGTCCCGCCTGTTTACATTCACTTTAGACACATCTGGTATCTTAATCCCTGCCCAAAACAGTTCTGGTGGCGATTGCTTTACTATGTGACATGGTTGACCCTCTGGTCTTGAATGGCCATACTAAAATTATATCATATTTCATGTCATGTGCCATGATTTATTAAAAGCTGTCAAGGATGTTTGCAGCGTAAAATCTGGCAGAACGTATATAGACTGGAAAATAATGGTAGTTTTCGATTCTTATTTTATTAGCACGGTAAGATTTCATTTATTTGAATGAATTCAAAGGAATTGACCTATGGCTAAGCCACGCCCCCTCCACTCACTTGGACAAACAGTCAACATTCGGTGACAGGCGCTATGGCAGCTGTCACAGTTGGAGACATTTCACAGGAGGCAATTGATGATTTTTGGAGACAGAAAGATTATATAGATATATTTTGGTAGAAAGTTGTCTAAAATGTTGTGCTTCAATATGTAATTAATGTTTCATGATCAAATTAAATATGTACAGGTCTAAGTTGCATATGTTTCCAGGACAAGCCTTTACCAAGAGTACCTCTCCGTTAGTTTGGTGTTACAGTATTTACATGAAGCATTCAGCACAACATTGCTAACATTTGTTATCTCGGTTATTTACAGATACGTTAATGAAGCTAAGTGACATGATGTACAACGCAGCTAGAAGCTAACGTTAACGTTTTCTAATGTTAGGCTAACGTTACGTTAGAGATGTTAAAGATAACGTTCAAATACGTTGTTGACTTATCTTAGAACAGATGTAGACATCCTTGTTTAATTTATCCACGTTTAGTTGGTGTTGTGGTCTACCGCATAACTTAATCCAGAGCAGACACTTATCTCGGTTGAGATGTGGCTTAATTTGGAAAGGGTAAAAAATACACACCGTCGCCCAGCCTCTCGGGATACCTAGTGTCGGAGTTGCATGTACCC
Organism: Gila orcuttii; assembly: GCA_026230005.1. Classification (NCBI taxonomy): domain Eukaryota; kingdom Metazoa; phylum Chordata; class Actinopteri; order Cypriniformes; family Leuciscidae; genus Gila; species Gila orcuttii. Next base: position 45,736,973 of record JAPDVR010000012.1, read on the forward strand.
CATGCACACCGTTTGACCATTTTAAACTTAAAATGACAAGAAAAAACATATAAAAACAAATGAAAACTGACTAACTGCAATGCATTTTAATGGACGTGTAAGCAGAGAATGTCCGAGTGTATTGGTAGCTATTTGCACTGTGATTGGCACGTCGCGTTTGGGGGCGTGGCTTAGCCATAGGTCAATTAACGAGAGCGAGATTGTGAGTGTGAATTACCCTGTTCATTAGTTTATTTACAAAAACAGTGAAGTTATTATGTAATTGCTGAGAAATAGCCTATAATGTAGCTTTCAGTAGCAAAATAATTTCAGTTATTAAAAAGATTCACAGGCTGTTTGAAACCCAGTGTCTATGCTCCTGAATGTGTCTGTTTGCAAGTCATTTCTTAACTATAAAGTTTCCACCCCAGTAAAAAAAATCTTTGAATTTTAGTGAGAACACAAGGCAAGTCTGCTTCATAATACGACATTAAAAAGCTATCTTTGTGGCCAAACATGTCGTCCTCACCTTGTGGTGGCTTGGAAATCAAAGGGGAATCGGATATGCGTGTTTAGGCGGAGGTCAGATGTCCAGATATCGGATATGCATCTGATTTAAAACCTCTTTTGAAAGTGGCTCAGAACGGATGCTAAAAAATCGTATCTGGGATTTTTTGTGACAGTGTGAATGCATCCTAACTTATCTTACACTTAAATAACACTTAAAAATGCTTCTTTTTGTTCATGCCTTATTTTGCCTAGGGCTTTTAAGTGAACCAGAACTGCCACTTCAAATAAAAATATGAATTTTGTTTTTAAATCACAGACAAGGCTTAAACCTAGTCCTAGACTAAAATGCATGTTTGAGCAGTTTTAACTGTAAGCAACTTGCAATGACATATCTCAAAATATGTCAGTGTCATTGTTTTGTCTCAAGATTCATACCAGTAATGCTTTTTCTGAGGCGCGTTTATAAAATGTACTTAAATGTCCTAATTAAACTAAGGCCTTATCCTGGTTTAATCTAAGCCTTGTCTGTGAAACCAGGCCATAGTGTTTGCCTTTTTAGTAGCCTACTAATAATAGAAAAGCAAACGCTATAATACTTTTCATTTGCTTTCTTAGTTTAACTGTTCTAACTAAATATGACTATTAAACAGAGGCCGTAAACTAATGAAGACGGAGAATCCGACACATCAGTAAACTTATCGGCCGAGACCGATGTTTAAAAAATGCCAAGTATCAGCCGCTATAAAGTTGACTTTAGGGCTTTATTAATCACCATGGGGCAATTAGTTTAAACTTTCTTGGTGCTTCACATATAACAGTATTGTGGACACATATTTAGTATGTGTATTTAGTATGTTATTTTCTTCAATAACCATGCATAAACATTATTCTCTCAAAAATACAAACATGTACATACATGTTGCTCACATATTATGGTAGCCCTGTTTGTGCTAAATAGAGTGTAATGACAACTTTGCCATTAATATGTTTATAAGCAACTGAAAAAAGCACGAATGTCAGGGCATGTCAAAACATCTCAAGGACCCCAAAAACACCTTAGACCCCAGAGGGACATTATATATATTATATATTATATTATATTATTATTATATTATATTAGACATTATATATATCGGACTTGGTGATATGTAGATCGACCAATAATTATAATCCCTAGCTTTTCTCTACTGTTTTTAGGAGTGTGTGTGTGAGTGCAAAAACACTAATCCAATAGAGAAAGGGAAAGCGCAGCTCCAGGAGGTTTGGTTGAAAGCAGGGGCGGAGCTAGACTCTCAGTACAGTGGGGGTGGAGCTAGACTCTCAGTACAGTGGGGGTGGAGCTAGACTCTCAGTACAGTGGGGGTGGAGCTAGACTCTCAGTACAGTGGGGGTGGAGCTAGACTCTCAGTACAGTGGGGGCGGAGCTAGATTCTCAGTACAGTGGGGGTGGAGCTAGACTCTCAGTACAGTGGGGGTGGAGCTAGACTCTCAGTACAGTGGGGGCGGAGCTAGACTCTCAGTACAGTGGGGGTGGAGCTAGACTCTCAGTACAGTGGGGGCGGAGCTAGATTCTCAGTACAGTGGGGGCGGAGCTAGACTCTCAGTACAGTGGGGGTGGAGCTAGACTCTCAGTACAGTGGGGGTGAGCTAGACTCTCAGTACAGTGGGGGCGGAGCTAGATTCTCAGTACAGTGGGGGCGGAGCTAGATTCTCAGTACAGTGGGGCTGGAGCTAGACTCTCAGTACAGTGGGGGCGGAGCTAGACTCTCAGTACAGTGGGGGTGGAGCTAGACTCTCAGTACAGTGGGGGCGGAGCTAGATTCTCAGTACAGTGGGAGCGGAGCTAGACTCTCAGTACAGTGGGGGTGGAGCTAGACTCTCAGTACAGTGGGGGTGAGCTAGACTCTCAGTACAGTGGGGGCGGAGCTAGATTCTCAGTACAGTGGGGGCGGAGCTAGATTCTCAGTACAGTGGGGGCGGAGCTAGACTCTCAGTACAGTGGGGGCGGAGCTAGATTCTCAGTACAGTGGGGCTGGAGCTAGACTCTCAGTACAGTGGGGACGGAGCTAGACTCTCAGTACAGTGGGGGCGGAGCTAGACTCTCAGTACAGTGGGGGCGGAGCTAGACTCTCAGTACAGTGGGGGTGGAGCTAGATTCTCAGTACAGTGGGGATGGAGCTAGACTCTCAGTACAGTGGGGGCGGAGCTAGACTCTCAGTACAGTGGGGGCGGAGCTTCATCATGGGGCCCTCTGCTACCAAGTCATTTTAAAATTAAAACCGTAAAAAAAAAAACGTAAAATATCTGATGAATGCATATGTAATAATGTGTCCCTTGTTGAGCCAAGTAAGCTTATATGTTACATAAAACAATTTTTTGACAAGTTTGTATTGACGAACAAAGAAAACAGTTGTGTACCACACTGTACCAAGTGCGCTCAATCAGTGCCACACATTATATAATTGACATGGCACTATTATATATATATTGAACACAAAGTTTGTTTACAACTCCATAGGTAGGCTACAGGTGCTACATGAAAACTGGGATGAAAACTTTGAGAAAAACAACTGATTTATAACATTCTGAGTGACTTATTCATAACTAAAATATACATTTTTAAAGACTAATTTTTTTCTTACCATTTTGTTGTCTGCTTAACGATCCTCCAGAACAAATAAATCTAACAAAACTATATACATATCATAGTCCCTTATTAAATCTTCATCCTCCTCTCCTTCATGGTGGCAAATCTGCCAACCACTTTTTCCTTGTCAATATGTATGTCCCGCTCCACACACAGCAAGGTGAGATTTGACAGTCTGGGCTCATCCATGCACGAACGCAAGTATGTCTTAATGAGCCGCAGACGGCTGAAACTTCGTTCGGCACTGGCGCTGCTGATGGGAAGGGTTTTATAAATCCTGTGGGGAATGGTCAGGGGTGGGTAAGCTCTATCCATGTCGTTGGCAATGAGGAATGGTGGTGAGATCCATCTTTAAAGGGGTCATATAATGGTACATGCACTTTTACAAGTTGATTGTACTGAAATGTGTGTTGGCAGTGCCTGTACACAACCATCATATAATGATACAAATCCATCCAGTGTTTTTGTTTTAATCTCCTTATATGTTTTCCCCTGCCTCAAATTGAGCCGTTCGATCTTGTGACATCACTAAATCAGACGCCCCTCCCACGATTGATAATTGACAGCAGCGTTTCAACACAGACCCGCCCTGAGCGAGCTCGAGCTGTCATCGTAGCCGCCATTGTTGATACGCTGGAGCAGAATGGCAACTAAGCGATTGTGGTGTTCTGTTCTTGGCTGTAATAATAAACACACTAGTCATTTTGGTGTTCCTAAATTCGACCCGCTGAAGACGCAGTGGCTGAGTTTTATTTTCGAAGGAAATATTTCCAACGATCAACGTAAATGCTTTCAAGTTTGCGTGAATCATTTCTGAAGGTTACCTAACACTGCATAGATAACGTTACACATCACTGACAAGCCTACATTTACCGAAAAAACGTTTTTCGTGACCATTAGCTGTAACATCAATCTGTCAATGAACTAACGTATACATCAGTAAACACATAGCGTTCATATCTCACTACTCTAACGTTACCCTGCCAGTACATACAAAGATAGATCAAAGTGACATTACGTTAACCAACCATTCAGAAACGTCCCGTTCGAGCCTTACTCGTCGAACGTCATCGTGTTCCTGGTCCAACTCCGGTTCAAATTAATACTGTTGCACAGATGTGTCCTCAGAGACTCCCACTGCCATTCTTTCTCCAAAATATACCCTCAACTGTTGTCAAGGCAACACTCCACGTGTGTTGTGCCAAAACGCCCCACAGAACAGAGGGGCGGGTGAGCAAAGCTCATTATCATTTAAAGACACATGCACTTAAATGGCGTGCTGAAAACAGAGCTGTTTTTGACCAGGTAAAATGAGTGTTTTCTTACAATACTAAAGAGAATTTTTAATTAAAGTATATTACAAACTTTTCATTTAGACCCTAAATAATCATATTAACTTGTATAAAAATGGCATTATATGACCCCTTTAACTCAGAATACAATGCACGAAAAGAGCGAAACTCCTCCACTGCGTCTTCTGGCTTGGGCACGCAAGATCGGCGGCGTTTGAGGGGCCCCTAATTGGCACGGGGCCCTGAGGCGGCCGCACTCAAGCACCCACGCTATCTCCGCTACTGGTTGAAAGGAATAATGCAGTACCCAGACCTGCTTTCCTTGCCTCGTTCATTCATCTCAAATTCATCTCACACACACTCTCACCTCCGTCCTGCCTCCATCTCACCCTCTCCACCCTCCTCAAAGAGTCCCAGACAAGACACACTCGATCTTCATTGATTTAACAGTGAAAGGCATAACTGTTATTTCACTCATCAGCGGAGATCAGTTCGTAAATAGCAAACGCAATGACTAAACCGTCTGTTTTGATTTCTCTAGCCGATAGCATATGAAATGAAAGCCTAGAAAGCGGCACTGAATTGACTCAGTCAGAGCGCAATCTGTCACCGTCCCTCATAATAGGCAGTTGCCAGCAGCCCGACATCCATATCCATACAGTTCACAACTAATTCATCTTTTTGTAATTATAAATCACACACAACAGATTGTTAGCTAAACATAGCAGAGTTATTTCTCTTTCCTGTTCAGAGATCGTCTCAGGGTGTGCGTACATTTTCAGCTCACTGAAGCCAAAGTCTAATGAGGATGTTGACTAATGTTTTTGTTTCATTAGAAACAACAATCCAAGGCACTCGAATATTAGTTTTTAGAAAAATATATTATTTCATGGCATAAAGTTTAAAAACAGGTGACAAGCAACGGCACACCTACGCGTTGCATCCAGTAAGCCTTCATCAGGGTGTCTAATGCAAAAACAAACAAATGTTTTTGTTTGTTTTTATTGTTTTAATAAAATAAGTATCTTATGATCACCTATGCTGCATTTATTTGATCAAAAATACAGATAACAACATTTTAATTTATTCCTGTGATGCAAAGCTGATTTTTCAGCATCATTACTCCAGTCTTCAGTGTCACATGATCCTTCAGAAATCATTCTAATATGATTTGATGCTCAACAAACATTTCTGATTATTATCAATGTTAAAAACAGTTGTGCTGCTTAAGATTTTTGTGAAAATCATGATGATACAGTTTTTTTTAAAGACCCCTGTGATAAAAATCAAGTTCTTAATGTAATTTATGTCTATGTGATATTTTTAATATGCTTTAAGATAAACCATGTGCAAATTCATAAGTCAACACTAAGAAAATTAAGTATTTTCTCCTTAAAAGTCCAGTGAACCAAAGACAGTCTCAAAAAACATGGTTTGAAATCGCTGGTGTTTCTTGCGTCACAAACTACCTTTTAGCATATCATTAACAGCGAACTAGCAGGGAAGTTTTAAAAGAAGCCAGGTTATTACCATATATTTTGCTGTTGATAGAGAATAGGTTTCTCGATCAACAGAAAAATATATGGGGATAACCTGGTTAGATTACCCTAACCCTGATTATATGTGAAAAATATACATTTACTGTAGAAATTATTGTGTGTCAGGAAAATTGTTGAAAATGTTGGCAGGGCAAGCTGTTAATATCGTGAAACATACTTATTTTTACCTCATAGTTGCTATTAAAGTGTTTAGGTACTTGTGGTGCTATCAGCTAGTTATCATTGTCATTTTCCTTTGGTGACTGACTTCAGAAGTTCCCATGAGCAAACAATCCTGTACTTCTGAAAAGTCCAGCACCACCTGAGCATTATTAGAAATGCTAACAGGAAGCTTTCTCCAGGTACTATTGACCCTTTCAGGCTAGATGCTTACACTAGCATCCAAATGCAAGCAGTGTGGTCTCCTAATAATGCATATAGTTTCTACATACTCAATTTCCCATACCTTTAGAATGTAGCATGCATGCTAATGTAATGGATCTAATTTTCTCACTTTAACCAAAGTCCTTTTAGGCAAGTCATGCCACTCGGCCGCCATCTTGGCAACGCCTACGGGCCGCTATTTCGGACTAACAAGACCAGGCTCCTATCTAAATGAACGGGCAGAGAGTCAGAACTGCACTTTCACTGCTCACCGGGACATAAAAACTGCATGTATAGAAACAGCAGTAAAATCTGATAAAAATCGCTGAAAAAGTTTGATGACTTTGCCCCAAAATAAGGTTTAAAACGCCTTTTTCCCCCACAGGTTATACGTATACTACGCATGCGCAAGGGTTCTCTCCCTCTCTGTCGTGCGCGGCTCTGCGCGCGCTACACGGTTTAAGCACAGTATGTGAGCGCTCTCGCTCACTCGCTCTAGATTCCGGGAGATTTGAACTAATTTGAGGGCACCAGGGAGCCGCTATCAATATGCGGGAGACTCCCGGAGCTTCCGGGAGACTTGGGATGTCTGATATTTACACAACGCACACATACACTGCATATCAAATCTGCCGTCTTTTCAAACAGTAACGTATTTTCCGCTGTCGCAAACCTCACCTATGCTTATAAGTCAGTGGAACCAGACGATAGGCTTAAATGTTTTCCGGCTTGACTGTTAAAAGCAGACGATTGGCTTTCCAGCGGGAGGGGCGGGACATGTGCGTACAACCGCCATCTTTGGCTTTACGGGTTTTTCCCAAGGGTGTAATCCATCAGCCGGAAACTGAAGCCTCGCGGGAGCCGCCATTGTAGCAGAACTTCACCTGCTGTTAGCATCCCATTGACTCCCATTCATTTTGGCGTCACATTGATAGCGAATAACTTTACATCTGAGGCGTCCAAAGACTTCATTTTTCCATTTTTTATTTCTAAAGAAACACGACAATGTATAAAAGGCTCCATTACTTTGTATCTTACGTTATGGCCCCGTAGAAGCCGTTTTTGTAAAAAATAGGCTAGCGATTCCGTCATAACCACGCAACTTTCTGTCGCACAATAGAGACATTACCGTATAGACAGGAGGAGAAGCTCACAGGCAATCTTTTACTGTCTATGAGGCAATCGGGAGGACATGGAGAAATAAAGTCAAGGGAGAAGCCCATAGATAGAGAGTCCATAAAAGCAACAGGACAAAATATTTCAACAACGTTTTTGAGGAATTAGGTGATTCAGATTTGTCTTGGCACAGCTACTAGAAGATTTACAACTGTCAGACTGTCGTCAAGCTCAGTTTGAGCCTGCGCAGTCGCTCAGCCATCAGACAGGAAGTGCAATAATCGGGCTTCAGTCTTCTCCGTTGAAATCAATGGGGTCGCTGTGTCCATTTCTTTTACTGTCTATGGTTTTCCGTATATAGTTGTATTGAGGATTGAGGAAGTGGCATGTCTCTATATAAACTGTCTCTGCTTTAACTCATTCAGAAAAGTTCCCTTCACGCTTCCAGAGATTGCGCCTGCCCAAAGCCTTTATCACCCGCTGTCAAACCTGTAACCCTTCAGCGAAGCTTTGTGCCGGTGGACATCGCCCGTGATGCCGCAGCAGCAACCGGTTAATCACATTACTGCTTTGGGCTTATCACATGACGCCGTAGCGCCTGCTACTCTCAGAAATGGAAATGTAGTTTGAAAAATTGAGGCGCAGATGAATAATCAATGAGAGTGGCCTCTGTTAGAGTGTGCCGCTGACTCACAGTCTTGCACAGGAGCGGCATGACGTCCTATTTTAGAAGAAGCCTAGGGCCCTCTCTCTTTCTCTTCTTTATCTTTCTTTTCCAGAGCGCATTCGGTTTTTCTAGTGTGTGTCCATAGTGTGTTTGTTTGGTGACTCACTACTCTGATGACAGACCTTGTGGCATTAGAAGAACCTTTATTTTGGAAAGCCCCACAGAATAGAGCCCCATGTGTGCGATGTATTTTATATTTTCTGGAAGGGAGATCACAACTGGATTACTTAATTTGACATGGATCAATGCATGGATCCATCTTAACACAACCGGGACCCTCAAGAGGTGCCATTTGCATATTTGTGTCTTGAATTGGGGATGGAGTGAATTATGCACACCTGCCGGCTATATTGAGCGCTCAGCCCATTTGCGCGTCTGTGCTAACCATCAATTTTTTAAACAGGCGTACGTAAGACCTCTTTCTCCTGAAGGCCCACGCGCCCGCACACGCACAGGATCTTCACTGCCTGTTCTTTTAGGTGATGTGTATATGAATATGCACAGAAATGAAGTGACGTGGGTTTGATTCGTTGTGGACTTTAATCAACATGTGCAAGGAGCTCGCCGCTGCTCTTTATAATGAGCGGGAGAGATTATCTCATCTCTGTCATCTTTCATTTGTCAACATCTATCGCTCTGCTCTTTCATATCATCCACTTGCTTATTTTAATATATGTTAGGATATAATTATGCATTCTTCAGAAAGGAAACAAGATTGACAGTTTTAGACTTTAATTTTACAATAGCCTTGTAAATACTGTATATATATATATATATTTCAAAGTATCCTATATATTATATATTCCATATATTCAGCAAGAAAACATTACTGTGATTAAAAAAATTGTTGACAATTGTGCAAAATTTTATTTGAAATAATTGTTTCTATATTTCTAAGTATCCTGAAAATGATGTTCCACAAAATTAAGCATTCCAACTTCTTTCAGCTTTGATCATGATAATAAATGTTTCTTGAGCAGCAAATCAGCATATTAGAATAGTTTCTGAAGGGTCATGTGACACTAAAGACTGAAGTAATTATGCTGAAAATGCAGCTTTGGCGTCATAGGAATTAAAATATTAAAATATAAAACAGTCAATTTAAATTGTAATAATATTTCACAGTATTAATGTTTTTACTTTTTTGATCAAATAAATGCAGCGTTGGTGAGCAGAAGAGACTTCTTTCAAAAACATTAAAACATTTTAATGACCATTCATTTAATGCTTCATTTTACCTCGTTTTTTTTTTTGTTTTTTTTGCATTATATCAATATATCAAGTCAATGGGAGATATTCTAATTTTAAATATCTGCAAAACAAAGTTTAATGTCTGCATTAAGCGGCTCAGGCTGAATTAATTACATATTTTTAATTCTTAGAGTTGTATGTATAACCAGAATATTTGAGGAATATTAATTCAGTACTACCTTGAAAGCGCAATAATAAGACCCATTGTATCCTCTGACTGGTTGGCAGGAAACAATAAAAAATTGCATTTCGTTCTGTAAATGTCACAGGATGACTATGATTAGTTTCTGTATTATTATTTTCGAGGAGAGGTCTAGAAAGCTGAAGAATCTTATTATGAATAATATTTAGTTATTAATTTCTTCTCATGCTTTGTTTTTGCATTGCAAATCTTATCAACTTATTTCTTCCCACTTCCTGAGACAGATATCAAGTGGATTTCCTAAGGCACTTCCCTGGCATGTTTGAAATTAAGTTTTCAGACGCTGATGCCTTCAAAATGCCACAGCCTAAAAAAGAATTTTATCATGATTAAAGGAATAGTTCATCCAGTAATGAAACTTCCGACGTTATTTACTCATCCTCGTGTTGTTTCAGTCCTGTATGAGTTTCTTTCCTCGTATGAATTTGGAGTGACATGAGGTTGAGTAAATGACAGAATGTTCACTTTTTGGTGAACTATAACATCAAAATGAGAAGTAATAGTCTAACATATGGTTGTCTTATCTCATTGTTTCACACGTTTGTAAGCAGTCGTCATTTTTAATCATGTTCTGTTGGACTTATAGGAGATGGAGGATCAGTTTGAGAAGGAACGCAACTCTCTAGAGGAGCAGAAGAGCCTTTTGCGAGAGGAACTGGACAAAATCCGAGAGGAGCTCAGTGCCAAACTCAACATGGCCAACAGTGAGGTACGTAATGTGCTGAAACCTTCATTTAGCCCATTTATAATCAATAAAGCTTACACCTACACTAATAATGTGATTATTTCCAATAATCATACTAATGACTTAATCACAGTAAGATGTTTACATGACACAAGCAAACCTCTTCACTCCTGTTCGCATGTAGTTTTCATTATTTTCTATTATTATTGTGGTTTATTCACATACCTCAATACACAGCACAAAGGATGACCTCACATATAGTAGAAGTGGCCACTGTTTTAATCTACTTACATAAATTGCAAAACATTTCTATGGACGTATTGGATTTTTTTCGATGACGCGCCTAAAACTCTCTTCATTTCAGTGTTTTTGACGATCGATATACAGTCCCCTCCAAAAGTATTGGAACGGTATGGCAAATTCCTTTGTTTTTGTTGTTCACTGAAGACATTTTGGTTTAAGATCAAAAGATGAGTATGAGACAAGAGTTCAGAATTTCAGCTTTTATTTCCTGGTATTCACATCTAGATGTGTTAAACAACTCACGACATACCACCCTTTGTTTGAACCCAGCCATTTTTCAAGTGAGCAAAAGTATTGGAACATGTGACTGACAGATGTTTCTTGTTGCCCAGGTGTTGCCTTTTAGGTTGATTATACAAACATTAAATAGCTCTGCATGACTAGTCTAAGTTTTCATCCTTGGTTCAAACCTATAAAGACTGCAGGATAAACCAACATGAAGACCAGAGAGCTGTCTATGGGAGAAAAGCAAGCCATTGTCAAGCTGAGAAAAGAAGGAAAATCGACCAGAAGCATTGGACAAACATTGGGCATAGCAAGCGCAACAATTTGGAATGTCCTTAAAAAGAAAGAAACTACTGGCGTACTGAGTAACAGAAGTCGAACAGGTCGGCCAAGGAAAACAACAGTTGTTGATGACAGAAATATTGTGAGAGCTGTGAAGAAATTCCCCAAAACATCAGTAAGTGACATCACCAATGACCTCCACAGTGCAGGGGTGAAGGTTTCACAATCCACTGTTTGAAGAAGAGCAGAAATATAGAGGCCACACCACAAGATGCAAACCACTCATCAGCAGTAAGAATCGGAAGGCCAGATTGAAATTTGCAAAGAAGTACAGAGATGAGCCGCAAAAGTTCTGGAACACAATCTTATGGACTGATGAGACCAAGATTAATCTCTACCAAAGTGATGGAAAGACCAAAGTGTGGAGAAAGAAAGAACTGCTTATGATCCAAAGCATACAACTCATCTGTGAAGCATGGTGGAGGTAATGTCATGGCTTGGGCGTGCATGGCTGCTTATGGGACAGGCTCATTAATATTTATTGATGATGTAACTGATGATGGTAGCAGCAGAATGAATTCAGAAGTGTACAGAAACATTTTGTCTGCCAATTTGCGGAGAAATGCATTGAAACTAATCGAGAGGAAGTTTATCATGCAGCAGGACAATGACCCAAAGCACACTGCCAACAAAACAAAGGACTTCATCAGGGGAAAAAAGTGGAAGGTTTTAGACTGGCCGAGTCAATCACCTGACCTTAACCCAATAGACCATGCATTTCACCTCCTTAAGAGGAGACTGAAGAGAGAAACACCCCGAAACAAACAAGAACTGAAAGAAGCTGTGGTAAAAGCCTGGAATAGCATCACAAATGAAGAATGCAACAGTTTGGTGATGTCGATGGGTCGTAGGCTTGAGGCAGTTATTGCAAGCAAGGGTTATGCCACCAAATATTAAATGTTGTTTACTTTAAGATTATTTGTTCCAATACTTTTGCTCACTTGAAAAATGGGTGGGTTCAAACAAAGGGTGGTGTGTCGTGAGTTGTTTAACACATCTAGATGTGAATACCAGGAAATAAAAGCTGAAATTCTGAACTTTTGTCTCATACTCATCTTTTGATCTTAAACCCAAATGTCTTCAGTGAACAACAAAAACAAAGGAATTTGCCTTACCGTTCCAATACTTTTGGAGGGGACTGTACTTGTCAACATGAACTCTGCATTTAAAGGTGCTGAATTTAATTTGTTTTTTTGACTGTACTAAAGCATAAAAATACCATATGTTCGAAGATATTTAGGAAAAATTCTAAGTTCACATATATGTTCCTCTGAAAAACAATGCTACAGCCAGTTGTTCTACTTTGAAATATGCCTTCCGGGTCGGAATATCTGTTTTTGTTTTGGACTGCATGTTCCCGCCCACTGCCAATTTACCCAATAGTATTTCGACAGCCCAGTTTGCCAATCGGTGGAAAAAAACGCGTATTGCAGCCAACAAACGCTGAGTATACTTTTTATGCTGTCCCTCGCTAACTTCCCTCCATCTCGTTCACTCAGATGTATGTCACACGGATTCTCCGAGGGGAAGTTCTTGTAAGTTTCTCGAGTGTATGTCTAAAAGTGGAGTTAAAGACAGCCTCGGTTTCTTCAGCAGCCCAAAAATATGATGGACAGCATCATCCGTGAACATCACAAAGACATGTGCAGTTTGTCAGATTGGAATAGATGTGGTTACACTGTTTACATGCCTGTTCATAGCAATTAAAACCGGCATACGCCACATATTTTACTATAATTATGGCTTCTACGGGTATGAGCTTAATCATATGTTTTAACCTTTATCCGAAGTAAAGTAGGATAAAGTTCAATCCTAGTATTGCCTAAATCATTATATTCGTATTATGAGGGTGCATGTAAATGTTTTTAGTCATTGTTAGGAACTCTGCATTGCTTAGGATTGTCCATTCTTTTCAAAACCCTGTGCTGTCTCTGTGTAAGTGATTTAGCAGGTATAAGGAAGGCACGGAAGCAGAGGGAGGCGGTGATTAATTTCAGTGTCATGTGTTTATCATCTCATTAGTCTCAATGTGTTTTAATGGGCTTCTGGTACACAATTCTGGCTGGGTCCAATAGTTGCAAACGGGCAGCATCACTGATCATTCAATATAGCCATGTTTCATTTACTTTTCGAGTCATGCTTGATAAGCACATTAAACTCTGAACTTGCTGGAAGATCCATCTTAAGATGATATCTGTGTTTTGAAATATGGTAGTTGTGATTTCTAGCTAATCTAAGCTGGTCATTAGCTCATTAATAATCGATAAGCTGGTAATGACCAGCTGGTAGCCGGTTTGTTGCTAGTCGAAGATGATGACCAGCTAATGAGAAGCTTCTTGAAACATCTAGAAACCAATTATCCACCTAGGCTACATATTTAGCCATGCTGCCCACTTGAAGGCTGTTCAAAAAGCACTGTATCATTCACTATTTGTGTGTTGTGTACATTGTTTATATGCATTAGAGAATTGAGGCGTTGATTTTAGAAACATGCTAACATCAACATCTGTATTGGATTGAACTTTAAGAATGTGAGAGACCTTTAATGGTTAATGAAAAGCATCTTTAATTAGTCACGTATGAGGTTATATTTCGGTTAGAATGCCGTCTTTAGAAGTTACCCTGCTGGTTTACTGGTTTCTCAGCTGACTGGTTTTCATATGTTTTAGCTGGGTGAAAAGTAAAACCCAACCAACAGACCCACTGAGACCTGTTAAATAGTTGGTTTAAGCTGTTTTCAGCAGAGTAGCTGCTTATGTTGCTCATTAGGGTATGGCATTTACAGTTATTTATTTATTTTATTTTTAATAATTTTTTTAATGGGTTTAATCTTTAGTACAAGGTTTAACAAATGTGCAAAAAGCAAACAAAAGGTAAAATAATAATATAAATATTTAAATACTTTTATTCTATATATTTAACACATACTGTATATTTATATACTACTAAAATAATTTCTACATTATATTTTTTAATCATTGGAAGACAGCTATAGAGACTATAGAGTGGATTTTTTTTATATGTGAAACCTGTATAACAAGGTACATATTAGTAATTAATAATATAATTATATATTATTATATATTTTTTATATATATATATTTATTTAATATTTAATAATTATGGTAACACTTTACAATAAGGTTCATTAGTTAATGTATATTAACTAACATGAACTAACAATGAGCAATACATTTGTTACAGTATTTATTAATCTTTGTTAATGTTAGTTAATAGAAATCCAGCTGTTTGTTCAAGTTAGTTCACAGTGCATTAACTAATGTTAACAAATACAACCTTTGATTTTAATAATTTATTAGTAAATGTTGAAAATAATAATAACTAAGATTATTAATGTTGTAGAAGTATTGTTCATTCTTAGTTCATGTTAACTAAAGTTCTTAACCAATGTTAGTGTTACCATAATTATTGATAATACTAAAAATAGAGAAATAATACTTAATTTTATTCATTGCACTGCTTTGCATTGCATTTTATTGCATTACATTGCATTGCCTCATTCTTACAGTGTCCTTAATAAAGTCAACTCAGAGAACAAGCATCTGCTCAAAAGCAAGTAACTATTACTGTTCCTCAGGTGAGTCGCCTCCAGGAGCTGGTGAAGCAGGGAGAGCAGGGACTCGGTTCTGCTGAGGGACACATCTCCAATCTGAAGGACGCGCAGAAGAAACTTCTAGAAGAACTGGATGCCACGCGAGCCAGACTCCGAGAGACCAGCAACCTCCTAACGGCCCTTCAGGTCTATTACCAAAAGCTATTAAGGCCATTGCACACTGAGTCCCAAATTCGCATCCGAAATTTTCGCACGTTAAAAAAAAAATCCGACCTTGCGTTATGTCAATCACGCTTGCACACTGAATACGAAACTGAATAAAACTGAATACGATCGGGTTCGATTTTCTGCGTTTTACGCATCCGTAGCAAGCATTTTGAATGGTGTTTTGACAATTCAGAGCCACCGAATCACGAAAAAACACAGACGAAAATTTCAGACTCTGTGTGCAATGACCTTTACTCTGTGAAAAAAACTGAGAATGAGACTTCATACTTCAAAGTCACGTAACTCTGCCAGTGCGGCCAGTTTTTATTAAAGATTATGTGGGTAATTTTCTACTGGTTTTGCTCTCAGTTTCCATGAATAGCTTCTAAAAACACCTGCAGTGAGTTCATCATTTTGAGATGTGTAATCGGTGCTCCTGTTGAATTACACCCACCTGCGTTTTTGGCCCCTGTGTGACGCTTCATTAGAGAGCCCTCTTCATGGTTCCTCTTCCTCTGTCCTTCACCTGAAACAAAGGTTATCTGAGTGGCCATGTATAATGAATCATACCTGTGTGTACGTGAGAAAAGAACTGAGTGAGTTGAGAAATGAAAATGGATTTCCATCTCCTGGCCCCAGTGTGATTGATAGCTGTGAAGATGAGTCCTCCCTCTCGTCCTGAGTGCCGCGTTTTAGACCTCACAATTACAGGTCATGTGCTTAATGGCTCATCAGAGCTAATGTTCGCTCTTGTTCTTTTCCTCAGGGAGAGATGGAGACTCAGAAACAACAGCATGATGCCAAACTCATCTCCACCAAAGAGGAAGAGAAGCTCAAAATGGATAAGATGGCCCTGGAGCTTGAGCTGAAGTGGACCGAGACGCTCCGGTAAGAGCACATGTTTCAGTGTCACATGAGTGCGAGTTCTGGGAAGCGTCCCTTCAGAATTATTTACTTACCATGGCATCATCAAAATATGGGGACAAACCTATCGCTTAAATTTAAGTCATTAAAAAAAAAAAAAAACTCTATAAAACTCCATATAAAAGGCATCTTTCTCTAACATAATAGTTCATTAAATCCATCCATCCATCTGACAGATTTCCCTTTGGGACAATAAAGTACACCTTAACCTTAGTGCAAGGTCCAACAATTGTGCAAAAAAAATCAAAGATAATGAATTAATAATGATGCATAATATAAATAATTTTGTTTTTGTATTCTAAATAATTCATTTATAATGTAAAATAGATAATAATAATTAAACATTTATTTATTTATTTATCTGAAATTAGTGCAAGGTCCAACAATTGTTTGTTTGTTTGACTTATTTGTTTATTTTCAATAATTATGTTTTAAGCATTAGTGCAAGGTCCCAATTGTGCAAAAATGAAATAAAATAGTAATTACAAATATGTTGTATTCTAAATAATAATTTATAACGTAAGAAAAATAATAATAATAATTAAAAATCCATTATTTATTTATTTTATTTGATTGTTATGCAAGTTTGTTTTATGGGCTAATAGTTCATGGTACAAAAATTGTGCAAAAAAAGCAAATAATATTATTCATATAAATAATTAATAACAGTAATAATATTCACATATAATAATGTATTTGTCATTGGTGTTATCAGTGTTAAAACTAGTATTTTGGAAATAAAAAAGTTGTGAAAGGGTATTTTTCCAAGGTCAATGTTCAGAGTAAGAATAGTTATGTAAGTCATGAAATCAATCCTGACCATTTTTTTCCATGACATGAGGCAGGGTAAACGATGACAGATTTTTTTCATTTGTGGTTGAACTATCCGTATAAATGGTTTGTCAACAAGCAAAGCACTTCTCGTTCTTTCACGTTCTCTCCTTCCTTGCCAAGCTAATAGATGACTGATATAGCCTGTAAAGTTCTGGCATTGCTTCAGAAAGCACTGTCTGCCTAATAATTCATTATCAGCCATGCTTACAACCAGTGTTTAATATCATGTGCCTTTAAAAAAGACAAATAGATCATTAGTATATAAGTTGTTCTAAAACAAAGGCCATTAAGAACATTTGGGCTACTTTGTGTGCTCATAGTTTTGCAAAGTTACCAGTTCACCACTATAACATCCCCGAAAGCGATAAAAATGAGCTAACAGGGAAGGTTGAAGTTGAATAGGCCCTAAGCAGGCATTCAACATGCTTTAATGACAAATCAACAAGGCTTTTATTGGATTTCATCCTCGGTAGCTCATTTTCCACAACATTTGTTCAGGATGGTGCTGTGCTGCCCTGGAGCATGATATTTGGACTTCAACTTGTTATTTTGGGAATGGAGAACAATGTAGAGCTCATTATTGCTCAAAATAAGTGCTGGTAAATATGTTGGATCTAGGTCGAGAGCCTCATATTCCATGAGACCCGAGTTATGAATTTCTATGAATTTCTTCCATGACTTTGGAAATTCTCTCAATTGATATCATTTATGGCGCTGAGGACTTATTTAATGGGCTTTTTAAGAGGTCTGGTCCATTGAAAACCAGGCTTTACAATAGAAATTTTACAGTAGAAATTACATGTGACAACAGGAATGAAATGCTAACGGGTAATGCTAACAGAATGCTTTCTGCTGGAATTATAGACTTCCTTGGTTTTGAATCAAATTAAACCAGAGTTATTTTAGTACAATTAGTGCAATGTATTGCAATTATTTATATATTATTATAGTATGCTTATAATATTTTGAATTATCTTTTATTTTTATGTTTTCATTTAATTTATCATTTAATTTTATGTGCCTTCTTTTTCATTAGTTTTTGTTTTTAGAATTCCTATTTTTAGTACTTAAACAATTTTTTTTTTAAATATGTCATTTTGGTGATCAAAGATTATTTTTAAGGGATACAATTATTGACTACAGGGGGACTTTTCTAATAGTTATATTTTAATCTATTTCAGCATCATTTCAATGAATGAAAACTAGTTTTAATAGGTTTACTTTTAGTTAATTAAAAGTTAATTAATTAGTTAATTTAGTTAATTAATTAGTTTAGTTAATTAATAATAATAATAATAATATAAATTAATAAATTAATTTAGTTAATTAATTAGTTAATTTTAGTTAATTAATTTAGGGAGACAATAAATGCTACCTTGACCTTGACCTTGACCTAATAGCACTGAATTAAACCTTATAATTATGGAGAAAAAAGTCTGTTAAGGGTTAAAAACGTAAGAACTAGCTGAGATATGAAGGGAAGGAAAATATGTAAGAAAGAGATGTTTTAGCATGTAGGAGAATGTGAAGTTAGCCTAAACATGCGGGATGCATGGAGAGATATGCAGGAAAAGACATTCAAGCACTGTCAGAGGACAAATGTTTGGCAGACTTTGTGTTGCAAGAGGGTTCGTTCATCATCGGCCGATCTGTCAGACACCGGCACTTGCGTTTGTACAGTCTTAAACAATCACTGACTTCTTTATCAACACTTGAATTTGCGTTTTGCAATTACGCTCACAGCTGTTGTGATGGTTATTGTTACAATGAAGTTCATAAAAACTCCAGATGGATCCTCCCCTTCGAGGCAGCGCCGTCTGGATATCGCAAGCGTGCGTGTGCCGAAGTGCAACTAATCAAAACTGTTTATGCAGTTGTTGTTTGCTGGACTGACAGCTTTGCAATGAGATCATTTATGCAGACAAATGGACTTCGTAAAGGTTATAAAGCCACGTACAGCAACGTCTACTGAGCAGAAGAGCTGGTTAATTCACCACCACCTGTGTGTGTGTGTGTGTGTGCGAGCGTGTGTGCGTGTGTGTGCGTGTGTGTGGGTGTGTTTCTGACTTAGCTATAATGCAAAACTGCATTAAAATGTCCTCAGATGTCTGAAAAACCTCTTGTCTTACTCTACATTGTGTAGAGAGAGGAGTGATGGGTTTGGAACACGACCAGGCTGGATTTGAACATGCAGCTTGTCCATAACTCCAACCTCTTTCCCTTGTAATTTAGCTATAATTTTGCAGTTACATGCTGTATTCCATCTAAAACATTTTTTTTTTCGTAATTAATATTATATTATATTATTTGAGATCATTTTTGTATTTTTTTTTATGTTTTTTGTCAGACTGCAAGTCTGAACTTTTACCATTTTAAATGAAGTGAAGGCAAAAATATGATTAAAACATATTCATAGATATTCATAATCCCTTTTACATTTATATAAAATTATCATTTATATTTTCATTGTTCATGTTGACTTGGTTATACTGAATTTCAAGTCATCTTTTTCACAATTATTCATGAATGTATTATATTATATTGTATTGTATTATATAAATGTATATTACATATATATATATATATATATATATATATATATGCATTTTTAAAGATATGCATTTTCCCTTTTGCAACTATAGAAATGTATTTATTTTTACATCGCTCATGCTGACTGCACCCTGAATAAATTATACATAGTAAATATACATCATATTTTTATATTTATATAGCACCTTGCAAAACCCAATGATGCTTCACAGTAAATAAATGCTCTCTACAGTATATTATCAATTAGAGATTTTTGCCACCAGAAATGATCAGATAATTCAGCATGAGTTAAATCTATTCACGTCTCAGTGCTTATTGCTGTGGTCTCGGGCGGCTTTCGAGGTGCGCAGACCCCCATTACAGCTTCCACTTCCTCTTAAGCAGCAATTAAGACTAATTTCACACCTTTAAAAGGTTTCCTCAGTGTCTCGGAGTGTGTGAGGTACTCAGCGCTGACTGTTATTTGGGCATTTTTAGAACAGTCTGTAGCAAATACTTAATAATCATGGATTTAAGCCCAGCACCACACTCCATGACGTCCTGCAATTACAGCACATAATGTGGCGGTTAACCTCTTCTGTGACCTCAGAGAAATGCATGTGCTTTAAAAAGATCTGCGGAGCGTGTGCCCATTTAGCAGCCATTAATGATCAATGGACCACTGACCCAGTAGAGAGCTTTATTTATGTGTTTTTATATTTAAATATATATGGAACACCAGAAACCAAATCTGTCCTGTTTTTATAAGATTTATTTCAAAAGGTCTCGGCAAAAAAATGTTTGGTAATGTATTATAAGCACTAAACTATGGAAGCTTGTTTCCGCCACTAAATAAATAAATAATAATAATAATTGCGACTTTTTATCTCACAATTCTGACTTCATATCTGGCAATTGTGAGAAAAAAAGTCAAAATTGCGAGATGTAAACTCGCAATTCGAGTTTACATCGAATTACATCGAATTTAGGGAAAACTAAGAATTCTGACTTTTTTTCTCGCAAATTTCAACTTTATATCACGCAATTCTGAATTTATAACACATAATTGCGAGTTTATATCTCGCAATTCTGACATATTTTCTCAGAATTGTGAGATATAAAGTCGCAATTGCGAGTTATAAAGTCCAGTTCTATGGGGGAAAAAAGACTGACTTCTTTCCCCTCAGAATAGTTTATATCTCACAATTCTGACTTTATAACACGCAATTTTATATCACGCAATTCTGACTTTATAACACGCAATTGCGACTTTATATCTCACAATTCTGACTTTATAACACGCAATTCTGACTTTATATCACGCAATTGCGACTTTATAACACGCAATTCTGACTTTATATCTCACAATTCTGACTTTATAAAACGCAATTGCGACTTTATATCACGCAATTCTGACTTTATATCTCGCAATTCTGAGAAATAAAGTCAGAATTGCGAGATGTAAACTCGCAATAGTGAGAAAAAAGCTCATATTAAAGTCATATAAAGTCATCGCAATTATGCAATTATTTATTTTTCATTCTGTGGCGGAAACAAGCTTCCATACTAAACAGTATGATCATCATTAGTGTGTATGTTTGTGTGTGTGTCCACAGGCAAGAGTGTAAGAAACTCCGTGAGGAACTGCGTGAAGAGCATGAGGAGAATAAAAGGTCCGCGATCTCCCAGCTGACACAGAATAAAGATCAGGAGATGTGCTCCGCCAGAGAGAGCTGGCAGAGGAAGGTGGAGGACCTTCTCGAGCAGGTCAGAGAAGCCAACACTGCACACATTACTGATGTTGAGGCCAGTAACACTTTTGTGCTACTCAAGAAATGTATTCATTTCAATTTGATTTAAATCAATTGAGCAGCTAATTTATATTAAAGGGATAGTTCACCCAAAAATGTAAATTCTGTCAGTAATTACTCTCCCTCATGTTGTTCAACCCCGTAAGACCTTCGTTCATCTTCAGAACACAAATTAAGATATTTTTGATGAAATCTGAGAGCTGGATCACTCCTCCATAGGCTTCTAAGGGATTGAAACTTGTTTCCCGAAAAGTTATTAAAGACATCGTTAAAATAGTCCAAGTGACTACAGTGGCTCAATCTTAAGTTTATCAAGCGACGAGAATACTTTTTGTGCGCAAAAACAAACAAAAATAACGACTGGGCGTCGAGTCAGTTAGCGTAGTGTGATAGCGTAGTGTGATAGCGTAGTGTGATAGCGTAGTGTGATAGCGTAGTGTGATAGCGTAGTGCTACGTCACACGTAGGCTCACTATTGGCCGACGCTGGTCATGTGTGTGATGCGTGTGACGTACAACACAGAAGCGCTGCGCTGTTACACTAGTGAACTCACTCGAGGCCCACAGAGAAGGAAATGAAGAGTTGAAATAAAGTCGTTATTTTTGTTTGTTTTTGCGCACAAAAAGTATTCTCGACGCTTGATAAACTTAAGATTGAGCCACTGTAGTCACTTGGACTATTTTAACGATGTCTTTAATAACTTTTCGGGAAACAAGTTTCAATCCCTAAGAAGCCTATGGAGGAGTGATCCAGCTCTCAGATTTAATCAAAAATATCTTAATTTGTGTTCTGAAGATGAACGAAGGTCTTACGGGGTTGAACAACATGAGGGAGAGTAATTACTGACAGAATTTACATTTTTGGGTTAACTATCCCTTTAAATCTGGTGTGGCACTATGTGTTTATTTGACCAATGGCAGATGAAGGGAGTGTACAGAAAATACCTCATATTGTTTTTTGCAGTTCTGTTGTTGAAGCCTGTGGCAGAGAAATTGCACAGTTCATCTTAATAGTGACAAAAGACTACATGTAAAGCCAGACAAACAAGTCAATATGGGGAATACATGTTTTAATAAACTGCAAACCCCAAAGACACTTTTTAAATGGATAAAAGCATCAGTGAAATACAACAGCAGTTGAATATACCCCTCATCCACACTTTAATATTAAGAGTTATTGCAGATGTATCCTTGGGTTACCCTCTGTGCAGTTTTCATATGCTGAACACTCATTTCTGCTGGCTCACTACTGCGTTTATACTGTACAGATACGAAGTACACAGAGTTCATTTTATTTTTGCATGCAAATCAGGCCCCAAACAATCCAAAATCATATGCAGCTGTTGAATAGAGATAACTGTTTTCAATAATGTATGATTTGATTTTTTTCTAAATAAAAGAATTGCCCTGAAACCAAAAATTGCCCAAGAAAGTCGTTTTATCGAACTCTTTTAGAACTGTTTTTCATTCTTGAAGCTGGCTTTTATTTTGAGAGGAGCTTTATGCATTATGCACAGAGCTGCTAAATGGACAAAAAATATGAGATGGGAGGAAATAAATATATTTCAATGCTTTTGCGTTCTCTCGCAAAAGTTTTGCATTTCACGCATTGCATTCCCTCACAAAACGTTTGTGCTTGCTTGCAAAGATCTCTGTGTTCTCTGTGGGGGAATGCAAAACATTTGCGAGAGAACGCAAAAGCATTGAGATATAATTTTTTCATCCCATCTAATATTTTTTTTCCATCACCATGTCCCTTTAGGGGCTCCGTATTTACATACACAGAGCCCTGATCAAAAATGATCAGTGCATTTATTTACCGTAACTCTCCTTTACTTTAAAAATCCAATGGAGTTAGAATGTCAAACATGTATTTATGGCTATTTTCATTGGGCTTTTAATGGAAAACAATATGCAAACTGGGATTTAGCCCTTGTCATAATCATTCCTACGACTAGTCTAGTACAGTGTCTACTACTGAGAATTATATTGCTTCTTCAACTGCTACTGCGTCTATGGATATTACACCATTTAATTGATCTCTTACATTCTTTATTTCGGGTTTGTGGTGGTTACACAATAATCAAGGACACATTATAACTTGCAAATTAGTCGATTTGCTATTAAACTGCAGGGTTATGTGATATACAGTGCTCGCCAATCAGATATTCTCTAGATGCCTATAATAATTAATAATATTCAGCTTTAATCACAAGATTATGATGAATCCTGCAGATATTCATTAGCTCCGTTCACTGATCCTCCTGGTGTCTGCACTTTGTTTTATAGCTAATTATTTTTCCATGGTGTATTTGTCCTCGTCTATGGAAAAAGAAAACGGGCTGAAAAATGGCACAGCGATGACAACATTTCAAACTCTCAGTTTCAGAATCCACTTAAAAGCGCAGGATCCTCAGGCAAGCACCGTTAACGTTTTTTTAGAGCATAGAGCACAAGACTTCCTCACCATTCAAGCTACGGAAGTTATTGATGCCATAAATCGTGAGGTGTATTGAGAAGAGGAGTGCCGTTACGTTTCTAAGCATTCAGTCTTACGGTTTTTGCATCGCTTGAAGGAGAGACCCCGAGGACATCTATAAACGAGAATATCAGAGAATATTGAGCCAGTAACAACCACTCACATCATATTAGCAATATGTAGCAAGTTTTGTATAGACAAGCACCGTTTCTTTTACAAATATAGTTTGATGTAGATTTGATTGTTTCATGGTAGCCCATGCCCATTATAATGAGATAACATGCCTTTTTTTTTTTTTTTGTCTATATTGTCTCATCTTTATATTTTATCTTTATTTTAATTAATTAATTTTAATATATCACTGCTGATCACTTTTGGGGTAATGTTACAATATTGTGTTTCTCAATACTTTTTCATGTAAATGAACACATCACCTGGCCCTCTTCTTTGGGAATGTTATACTAGGCTTGGCAACCATTTATTAAGTTATTTAGTTAGTTATTCCCAACTTAGGGTGAACACTCTTTTTGCAAGACTTTCACACACCCAAATGTTACAAAAATGTATCTTTTTATTTTTTATTTAATTTGTATGGCGGCCATACCTGTGAGCTCAACAACAGAGAAAACTCATTGCTACTTATAGAGTCAGCTCTCATATTCAGTTATTTTTTTTGCACTATCGATATTTACTACAGTCGGATATAATTCATTCAGATTTAGTTTTGCTTACCAGCTGTATTTTGACATTTTTAAAACACATCTCAGGTCAGCTGAAAATAAAACATTACTCGCAACACGTTACCCTTGAGACGACTACTTTTCTAAAGCCCCTTTTTTTATTTTCAGCTTCGTCTCCTTTCATCATGAACGTCATTGTTTTATATACTTGTACATGTGTGCAGAGTGTTTGGCTGGCAAGCGAGACCTCTTTCTTTCTCAGAGCTCTAAATGTGTCAGAGCAAGTCTTGCTGCAGTGGCAAGATCTGTAGCGCTTACTGAAGAAGCGATTACCAGCACTACAGAAATGTCCTCAGCCTCACCCATCAGTCTCTCTAGTGAGCTAGACGCATCAAAGTGAAGAACCAGACCTCCATGCACCGCTCATCTGTTCATATTATTGTTAGTGGACAATCAATCATATACAATTATATGTGTTAGTTATCTGGACAACATTTTGGCATACCTCATCCAAAATGAATGCTAGAGCTGTGAATGATGCCTCAAATTGTGCAGCTTATTGATGGTGTGGGGTGTTAATATTTTTCTATACTACCTATCTTGAGGTCGTGATGAAACAAATCTTTTCTTCAATATTGTGACTTACATCCTAGAGAAACAGATTTATCTTAAAAGAACAGAAAGTGTAGGTTCTGTTCATCGGATGTTGATTGGATGGAGGCAGATTTGAATGCGAGTTTGTGGTGGATTGTAAGAAAGAGGCGGGGTTTATACAGAGGCGGGGTTTATGCAGAGGCGGGGTTTATGCAGACTATATGATTGGAGAAGTCTGACGTGCATCACCATCTGACGCTTCACCGGAAGATCCTATTTAAAGAACTCAAAAACTGTTTAGACTCATTTTTCTTTTTCACTCCTTCATTTTCTTAAAAAAAAGAGGTTACTATACGGTGAGACAACTTGAAATGGAGGTTATAATGGAAGCCAGTTTTTGGAGTATTTGAAAAGCATAAATATGAAGCTTACATTTTTATAAAAGCATTTACATAAATTTTTTCTGTTGAAACGTGTTTTATTTGAGCTGTTTAAATCATAATTTTTACAGTAGTTTTATTTTTTATGGCAGTTTGTTATTATAATATATATATATTATGTATAATTTTTATTAATATTTTAAATTAGCTTTTTTTATTTTGAGTCTTCTTTTTAAATTGTTTTTTTTTTTTGTCATTTTATGTGATTTTTTCATTTTTATTTTTATTTTACCAATATTACTATTTATTTTTAATTTATTTTTATTTCATTTATTATTTTTGTTTATTTCCAATTAGTAATTTTAGTCATTTCAGTTACCATAGAGAAGTCTGTCGTTTCAATGGAATTATGTGGTCTGGAATAATATTATACAATGAAACGTACACACAGATGAATCATTTACAAAAAGATCAATAACATGCATTTAGAAAATAGATAATAGAATTTTTTGAAATCTTCATTTCTTTCTGACTTTTGGACCTCTTGGACCGAAAACTGAGAGGCAGAAGGATTATATCTTGACCTTGAACTTCTCAGAGCTCTTTTTTAATTTTCATCAATGTACAGTAGAAAGTTTCCATGTTGGGGCCCCTGGGGGCCATCAACAGGTCTCAGCACTAGAATATAATTGAGACATAGTGGGGGGCTTTTTGTCAGCAGAATTGTGCAAAGAAGTTTTGCACTTGCAAGCATCTTTCATTTCCTCAAATGTGAAAAATGAGTTTTCACATTACAACAACATTCATCTTTTTGTCAGTGTCAGCAGCACAACAGCTGTGATATGAGCCGTGATATCCCGGTCATATTGGACGACGACAAGCGCACTATCGGTTTATTGTTTCCACAAGAGTTGGCGGGAAAGACGCGGTAAAACTCTTTTTGTCATAAGCAGAGACTACACTGTAATAAAATAAACCGTAATTTTTACAGTAAAAAAACGTTGCCAGAACTTTACCGTCAAAAATACGGTAGAAACATTATTGGTTTTACAGACTTAACTTAAAATTTACAGTAATAAACCGTATTTCATTATCTGATACAGTGTTAATTTACGACCTATTGAAGTTTTAATATCTGTTTTGTACCATTGTAATACACTGACAACCAACAATCACAGCAGTGATGAGAGTCACATGATCAATCAAAGCTCATCACAAACACCACGTCAACAAGAGAGTTAATACTAATATATAGAAGCTGCACAGTGTCCTTCGCACAAACATTAAACACCATCATGGTAACACACGTGAAATTTAAAAAATGCAATAAACATTCATTTAACAACATTAAATGTAACATAAAACCCTAATGTACATAACTGATTAGAAAAAAAAACAAGAAAACTATGAAGAAACAGTTATTTCATCAAAAATACATCAAATGTGAAGTGTCACGCTGGGAATTGTGGGAATGTCAATTTACGTTTTTTCACTGTAAATTATACGAGTGGTCTTTTTCACTTTCAAAAACTAATGGTATTTTACAGTAAATTTACATTAAATGTACCATTAGATCTATCACAGTTATTTACCGTATATAGTAAGGAAACTTTCTGTTAACCAATTAACAGTTTTTCACTGTAGCATTTTTACGGTCTTTTACCGTTAAAATCACGATCATTTTTTACAGTCAACGAGTGGGCCGGAGTGATGAAACCTCCAGCTCTAGCATATCGATTGCTGCCGATGTCTGACTTCTCACTGAGTACTGATAAAGTCCTTGTAGAAATGGCTGCTAAACACAAGTTCACACTCACACACACAGCTCTATCCGCTGAGGGAAACTAGAGCCAATGTGTGTTTGCACACACAAGCCTGCTAACAGTGTGTGGAAATAGAAATAGCGTGACTAAAAATGAATGAAGATTTCTAATCGCTGCTATCTCTTCTTATAGTCTTTACATGTGTTGCAGTTTAGCCAATTAGCAGTGCTTGCGAAGTGAAGTGAAGCTTCACGATTACTATTGCTTATTATACTTAAAGGAATATTCCAGGTTCAATATGCGTTAAGCTTAATCAACAGAATTTGTGGCATTATTTTGATTACTACCAAAATGATTTAGACTCATCACTCATTTTAAGGTTACTGTATGGTGAAGAAACTTACAATTGAAGTGAATGGGGCCAATTTTTGGAGGATTCAAATTTTATACAAGCACTAATATTATTTTTTTGTTTCAATGTATATTATTTTATCTGTAACACTGTTTAAATTTTTTTTATGGTTTAGGGTCAGTTTTCATCAATGTCATTATAGTATTATTTATATTTTTTAATAATATTTTGAATTAGCTTTTGTTTTTATAATTTCCATTTTCTTTAATTTCCATACATTTTTTGTCATTTTCCTATTCTTTTTTTTTTATATGTGTCCCTAGATCACAAAACCAGTCACAATTAGTACAGGTATATTTACGCAATAATAGCCAACAATGCATTGTATGGGTCAAAATTATTAATTATTTTTCTTTTATGCCAAAAATCATTAGGATATTAAGTAAAGATCATGTTCCATGAAGATATTTAGTAATTTTCCTACCGTAAATATATAAAACATTTATATTTGTGAGTGAATGCTGCACAATCGCGAACATAAATGCACAATTTTCTCAATGTTTCGATTTTTTTGCACCCTCAGATTCCAGATTTTCAAATAGTCGTATCTCGGCCAAATATTACCCTATCCTAATAAACCATACATCAATGGAAAGCTTATTAATGTAATGTATGAATCTCAATTTAAAACAATTAACCCATGTGACTGATTTTGTGGTCCAGGGTCATAGCCTATAACATTTAACTGCAAAGTTGTTTTGTTTTTTTTCCTCTGTGTGCAGATTTCCTTGCTGAAACAGAGCCTGGAGATGCAGCTTTCCCAGTCCCAGCATTCCCTGCAGCAGCTGCAGGCCCAGTTCAGTCAGGAGCGAGAGCACCTGGGCCAGCAGCTGCAGGAGATGGAGCTGGAGCATCAGCGCAGGGAACAGCGGATGAGGGAGGCACACTGCTGTGCTGTTCAGGACATGCAGGAGACCCGCCAGCACGACCTCAAGGTAACATACTCTGCCTCCTGTCTCCTCCTCTGACCTGTGTGTGTGCGCTCTTATCTTTTCCTCTCACCTCTTGGCTCTCTGTTATTTGAGTTTTGATAGCTCCGTTCCCCTCTGTTCCACATACACTCTTATCTTAGCTTTAGCCCCACGGACGGACTGTCTGATCTATGCTATTTTTTACACATTTATTTTATTTATCACGTTTTGAAATGGCATTGTGCACAGGGGGCTAGATGTAACTTAATGTTACTTAAAGGGGTGGTAAAACACATTTTTTCAAAGGCTTGATTGTGTTTGTGGGGTGCACTGTAACATGTGTTCATGCTTCGTTTTTAAAAAATTGCATTATTTTTCATATATTTTACCTTTATTCTACACTGCTCTGCCCCTCCTTGTAAAAACGGTCTGATGGTTTCCTGGTTCTATGAAGCCAGTCCCTCAAAACTAGTAATGGACTCAGATTGGTTAGCTGGCCCAGTGTGTTGTGATTCGCTAACCGTCTAGTGCACGTTGTCCGGAAACGTCACGCCCCTTACCTTAACCGGTAGTTTGTGCTTTGGTGTATTATAAACAATGGTGTCAATAAAACCATACCAACTTGAGCCCGAATCAGACCCAGAGAATGTTAGTGAAGATGATACAGCAGAACCTGTTCAAGAACGGCTGTTAAACGACGTTTCAGAAAGGTTTGTTTTGTGTTGTTGTTGTTGTCTCATTACTTTTTAGATACGCTGTTATTTAATTGTACGAATTATTATAGTTGATGTTTAATTTATATCAGTAACAAGTGTTTGTCTATTCACAAAAGTGTATTCAAGAACATTTTTTATTTAAAAAATATATTATTTTATTAGGTGTAGGTCTACATGTAGAAACTGTGCAAAAATGCCAACTGAAGTGGAAAACATCTGTGGATCTATAGTGATCGTTACTGGCTGTATGGCAACGTTACTTTTGTATTTTTAGGTCGATTGTAGCCTGTAATCTGTCGCCAGAACTATTAACCCAAAACGAACACTAAACATCGGCTGCCAAATCAAACACAGAACCATGTTTAGCATGCCTGTAGATAAACAAGCATGAAGATAACCATAAAAGCTCTCATCAAAGAATAATTGACACTAATTCCAAGTTCACTGTTGAGATTAAAAAAAAGTTTGTAATGTTAGGTGTTTGTCGGATAACGTTAAGTATGAATGAGCAGTTAACAAACCAGCAGAGCCAAACAGTGTTGTCATTTGTTTACTTCCTTGCTACAACGTACTGTACGTAAAATTAACAATATTACAAGAAAACATATCGACGAAAAATAAATCATACTTACAGGTTGTGGCCCGTAAACAACAGCTTCTGTTTTTAAAGTTGGAACTGCTCCATCTTTCAGAACAAGCTGATGTGCGAATCCTGCATTGAGCTCGTGAAGATTGTGGAAGCTTTCCTCCATAACATGTGCAGCACAGAGAGCGAGATTTGGGTCATAATTATGAGGGACCGAGTTAAAAATAAATTTTAACCATTGATCCGTAACTCCCTCGTCCCTAGGAAGGCTGAACTGGCCTCGCCCCCCTTATTTAGTATTCTCGGAGGAGGGGCTTATGTAAATATTGGGGTTAGTGACGTCAGCAACCCTGGAGGAATGTCGTGTAGCCAAAACCGTCTGTTTGCTGTAGCCCTTAGAAATTGATTTCTTTAAAAGCAAATATCTTCCTTTGCTTTGAACTTTGAGCGCTGTAACTTTGCAGATGTTGTTTATGCTCAAACAGCAACATTACACACTAGCTAAAGTTAGAAAAGTGAAATCCTTTAATATAAATATTTCTCACTGACCAAGAAACTGTGTTTTACACTTCTTTAAAGTTGGCAAGTTGCAATAGTCTTTTCTACCCTATTGTGACATGTGTATATCTGAGTTTAACAGCTTTTTGAAAAAATCTTGGACAGGACTTGATTTTGTCCATGGGGAATTGATTGGATAGTTGTGGTTTGCTATTGGTCGATCCCATGTGAGTGACAGGTTGTCCCGCCCTCGTGCCAGTAAACATGTCATCAGTAGACGAGAAGAGATGCCGCTGCAAGAGGGAGGGGAAGTTATTTTAATTAAGGATTACGAGGGCGCATTCATATATATATATATATATATATATATATATATATACGGATAAATCATTTATAAGTACTGCAATATTCCATAAAAAATAAGAATTGTCAATTTAGATAGATAGATAGATAGATAGATAGGATTCTTTTTATTAAAAATAAAATAATAGTGATTAAGACAGAATGATTATTTAGCTTAAATTAAATTTTCTTACTCACCAAGAAACTGTATTGTACATTTTTGATATTATTTATAATAATTACAAATATATTTATATGATTATATATTGAGTACTGAATGCATTACAAGTAACATGAGTTACGATATCAGATTACTTTTTTCACTTTGTTACTTTGTTTTGCCATTCATTGTCAGACAGCTCTCCTGTCCTCATGTTGAGAGAACTCGTGAGTAAGTGCAGAGGCGTTGTGTGAACATGATGCTTATTGTAGTTCTACACTTAATGTGAACTCACAAAAAACGATTCAGTATTCCTCAAAATGAATCAAAACAGTGAAATGCAAACTCAGAATATTACGCAAACCTGCAATTAAATATATTAAATTACACAAATATACTTTATGTATTTAATCTCACTTTATTAGCCAATGTCTTTGCTGCTGACCTTTGATGATTCAATTTAACTATTCTAATTAGCAAAAATTACTTCAGATAAACATAGAATTTGTTTATTTATTTATTTATTTATTTATTAGTAAGAGTGTTGAACTTTCTTCCCCGCCTCCTATTCTTCATCAATCCAGAATGGCAAGCTTTTCCTTGCCATTCTGTAAGAAAAAGTAACATAACACTACTTTCCATAAAAAGTAACCAAGTGATGCAATTAGTTATTTTTTTAAGGAGTAATGCAATATTGTAATGCATTACTTTAAAAAGTAACTTTTCCCAACACTGTTTTGTATTTTTTTCATTATGACAAAAGGATTAACTTTTACACCTGGGGTATAAAAATCTGTTTCTGTTGGTCCGATCACAAGTTGTCTATAGTAGACTGTTTGTATGCCTTTGAATTTCATTGTTTGTGTTTCTTACATCAGCAAGCATTAGACATTATTGTTACAGTTTGACTTAAACCATGTATCATATTGCAGTTTCTTTGTGAAATCACTTGCCGCCGATGAGTAACTTGTTTTATTTGCCCTTCCAAAGTCATGTTTATGTGTATCTGGTGCTTAGTGAGTATCAGTTTTCAGTCTTTGTGGATTGTGGATGAGACTTTAAGCAGACAGTCTGACTACATGAGACCACATCGACTCCAACCTTCAGTTGCTGTTGAAGCTCTTATACAGAGGCAACCAAGCAATTTCTGACTCTAATCCTTTCAGCCCATTTGTCCACTGGTGAAATGGTCCTTTAGCCCCGTTTGCCCTCATGCAAGAGCCTCTTTCTGTCCCCCAATAGATCTGATGTGGTAAGGCAGATCTGCCACAGATCCACAGCACATCTCTCAGGTCCTTCCTTTCCCAGATCCTGCAATAACCTGCTCACTCTCAGTTCTCCTGTCTGTGGGTTAGTAATGGCTGAGCGCTTGCTGTCACAGGCTGTAATGTCTGCTTTATCCAGTGCCGAGCCCTTGATGACTCCAGGGGAGAGAAACACTCCGTCTGACTGGAAATGATTGCCTTGAGCTGGGCTGAAGTGGCTCCACACCACAGGCCTGAAGATGAAGGCTGCGAGCGGGGGACAGCGGGGAAATACTGCTTGAATAACTGGTGATAAGTCGAGATTGACTCGCCAAATGCATCGTCAGTCAGAATGACAGGCTTCACTTCACAGTTTAAAGAACTAGTGGAAACAGTTGGGCGGCACAGGCTGGCTTGTTGTGATGCTATGAAATGGGAGAGGCTTATCTCATGAATATTAATTATTAGGGGTGTAACGGTTCAAAAAAATTCACGGTTCGATACGATACAGTGGTGTCACGGTTCGGTTCGATACAGCAAAAAGAGAGAAATTTCCTTTTTATTAAAAGAAAAATTATTTTTTAGTTTTCCTACATCTTGAAACTTTCAGTTTTATAAATGGGGGTAATCTTTGAAGGATGAACAAATAATGTTTTGGTCATCACATTAAAAATAACATTTAAATATGATAATATTAGAGTTTTGAAGTGCTGGAAAAAGATGTGTGATGTACTTGAAAGTATTTTACTATTCCTGCCAAACTTCCATGGTTACAGTGAGTGTTATACAGTAAATCCATGGTGAATGTTGCTGATCTGTGGACTTAAAGCCTATAACTAGTTCATTCATGGAACAATGTTTCTCCTGGTTTCCACGTCAGCGCTGTTTGATCCGTTAATAGCGGAGAAATGTTAATGCCTCTCACTAGATCTCGCAGAGATGTTATTACTTCAGTGGAGAACTCAGACTCTGTGTTTACTGGAGATCTCAGCGCTGTGTATAACAGTGTCACTGGATCAGGATCGGCTCGCGCTGCACTGATGTTGATGGTCCGAACTGATAAAAGATCCGTGAAGCACAAAATAATGAGTAGCGCAGTTTCGTTCCGCTTTCATTACGCTTGCCATTTGATGTTGCGTAACGTTGTGATGGTGGATTTTGATCAGCAGGAAATATGGTCCAACGAATCGTTCGGTTCGTTCGAATGCGTACTGAATCGAAAGGCTCGTACCGAACGGTTCAATACGAATACATGTATCGTTTCACCCCTATTAATTATAGATGCATATATTATTATCATGACCTGTTAATGTTTTGATTATAATTGGTCATGGATTACGATTTTTAATATCAACAGAACAATATACCGGGATAACCTGGCTTCTCTTGAGACTCCCATGCTTTGCAGGAGTTACTGATATGCTGTATGTGATTGGTTACAAGGTAGTTTGTGACGTCAGGAACACCAGCGATTTCAAACCGTGTTTTTGAGAGTCTTTGGTTCACTGCAGTTTTAAGGAGAAAATACTCAGCAATGGTGATGACTTATGAATTTGCACATGGTTTTGTCTTAAAGCATATTAAAAACACCACATAGAAATATAAACAACATTAAAAACTTGATTTTTACACCACAGAGGGGCTTTAACTTAATTGTATCACTATGAAAAGTGTAAAAAGTAATGCTAAAATGAAATCAATTTGTTTGATTTAATTAGAGCTGCAAGCTAACTGATTAAAAATCACTAACTTGACACATAATGAGCGATGCATGAATTATCAGATCAAATTAATGGCTGTTTTTCATATTTGGTTTTCATAATAATAATTTAAGTGTCCCTTTTATCAGCGAATAATGTATCTGCCTATTTATATTGATATCTATTTTTTTGTCTATATATATTAATTGTCAAAAAAGCATGCATGTTAGCAGTGGTTATAGACAGAAATGTTTGGTTTATGGTTGCATCGTGGACATAGTGCATAATGATATCAGACACAGGAATAGTTCATATGTTGATGAGTTTCCCAGAAGCACAGGCAAATATAAAAGATTCAAGAGCAATTGTAATTGTTGTAGAGTCTGTGAGTTTTACCCAGTTGCCATGCCATTAAAATAAGCAATCTCTTCCTTGTTTCATTCGTGTAATGAGTGGAGATCCAACAGAATGGTTATGAAATCTCATTTAATAACTTTCAGCTCCAGAGCACCATGTTCGAGGTAGACGTGCAGACTCCAGGAGCCGATTTATTGACTTGTGTTTAATTATCATCGGCGGTTCAGTGTGATAATCTCACACCAACCGCATCACCATCTCTCTCTCTCTCTCCTCACCAGCATCTCAATATTGAGCAGGGCTCTTTTGAAGTCAGTCTGAGAAACGCTTCTCTGCTGCTAATAGGCTCGACAGCACTGCGGAGGAGAAAGACAGCGTCAGTCTTAACGCTCGCCGTTCCGTCCTCAGAGACTAAAATGAGTGTGCGATTCCTCCATCTGATATCTCGCTCCAACAGGCAAAAAGATCCACCTCAGCTCCCTCCTGTAGCGTTTTGCTGATATCAAGCACTGCTTTTTACCCAGCCGGAAAGAACAGGCGAAAATCCCGCAGCTGTCACAGTAGGTATAAGGCCTTTGTGTGCCAATCCTCGACGGCACACCGGCCGAGAGCATATGGACCTGATGACTCACTGTGAAGATACCTGGGAATTTCAGAGCTGCCCTTTCCAGCCTTCCTTTTTCTTTTTTCAGATGTTAAAACAGCTTCAAACATGGCTTATCCAAACATATTTATAATATATTACTATTCGCAAGTCTTTTGTCTTTAAAGGGATAGTTCACCCAAAAATATTAATTACTCACCCTCATGTTGTTCAACCCCGTAAGACCTTCTTTCATCTTTGGAACACAAATTAAGATATTTTTGATTAAATCTGAGAGCTGGATCACTCCTCCATAGGCTTCTAAGGGATTGAAACTTGTTTCCCGAAAAGTTATTAAAGACATTGTTAAAATAGTCCAAGTGACTACAGTGGCTCAATCTTAAGTTTATCAAACGACGAGAATACTTTTTGTGCGCAAAAACAAACAAAAATAACGACTTTATTTCAACTATTCATTTCCTTCTCTGTGGGCGTCGAGTCAGTTAGCGTAGTGTGATAGCGTAGTGTGATAGCGTAGTGTGATAGCGTAGTGTGATAGCGTAGTGCTACGTCACACGCAGACTCACTATTGGCCGACGCTGGTCATGTGTGTGATGCGTGTGACGTACAACACAGAAGCGCTGCGCTGTTACACTAGTGAACTCACTCGACGCCCACAGAGAAGGAAATGAAGAGTTGAAATAAAGTTGTTATTTTTGTTTGTTTTTGCGCACAAAAAGTATTCTCGTCGCTTGATAAACTTAAGATTGAGCTACTGTAGTCACTTGGACTATTTTAACAATGTCTTTAATAACTTTTCGGGGAACAAGTTTCAATCCCTTAGAAGCCTATGGAGGAGTGATCCAGCTCTCAGATTTAATCCAAAATATCTTAATTTGTGTTCCGAAGATGAACGAAGGTCTTACGGGGTTGAACAACATGAGGGAGAGTAATTACTGACAGAATTTACATTTTTGGGTGAACTATCCCTGTTAGGACCCTATAAGGACCTGTTATGCCCCTTTACAAAGCCTTGAATTTGTATTTGGGGTCTACTAGAATAGGTTTCCATGCTTCAATGTAAAAAAAAAAAACATTTTACATGGTTGCAACACCTCTCTTCCCAGTCTGTCAGTAACATACAATGCTTTTCCAATACAATGATGTGACTCGCTGCTTAACTTCCATAGTATGATGCATCATGGTAGAAACTAGCCAGCTAGTCACGACTGTTTCCCGAAACCGGTCAAACTTTTGTTGTTTTTTTGTGATTCTTTATTTATTAAACATTTTGTGTGTATAACTATTTACAACAAAGCCCAAGATCCACCCATAATCATAAGACCAAATAGAAATAATAAAATAAATACATATGACAGGAAATTAAAATATAATTAGACAAAACTATACATAGAAGGAACTCAGAGTCTTTTTGATAAAGTCTCAATAAGGTCCAGCCAAAATTGTATTGTATTTCTGTTAGCTGTGGTACACTCCAAAAGAGCAATGTCCAGCAAATAGGACATCCAGACAGACTTAACTGGGGTAGTTGGTTCCAACCACAGTTTTAGGATAACCTTTTTAGCAGCAGTAAGAGCAGCGGACCGAATCCTCCTGTGATTGACAGACAGTGACAGTGAGGAATCATCCAGCAAAACATTTACATTTCATATAGCAAACAGGGTGTGGCATATGCCTTATAAATTAACTTATAATGTACCATTTGGTGAGCTGGATTTTTTGAGGTAGCAAAACAATTCCCCCAGACAGTGTCCCAGTCAATCACGGTCAAACCTTTGTTGTTTGAACACCATTAGTTTAACAGTATAGGACTGCCGTTAATGATGTTGCAGGTGTTGGAGCAATAATAACTTCTGTCAATGAATCAATTCGAGATTGCAATTTATGTATTTAACTTTATTATAGTTAATTTACATAACAGAAATCTGTTAATATTTTTATTCACTTTAACATGCAGTATTTTGCATACGTATACATGCGGTTCATTAAGTCAGCAGCTTTTTCCACAACGTATTTATTCTGACATGCTGCTGTAACGAAGGACGAGGACTACTTCACTGTTTTTGTTTCCCTGTCGATTTGCTTTATGTAATGATTGATTCATTGCAGGTTCGCTTATACGTCATAATATGAAAGCTTTTGAGAACAAGTTTCAAAGTACAAGTTTAAAAAAAAAAAAAAAAACGATACTATTATTGTCTCTGCGTAAACTACAAAATCGCGAATTTGTGAAAACAGTGACGTCATGCACGTGTATTATGTGTTCAGTCTATAGGCAACTACTGCATAATACAGTGCATTTAGTCATTTGTGCGGATCCATGCAGGGGCGCGGGAAGTGTTTTCACAGGATTGTAAATGCAACCCAAATTTTTGTTCATTACACTTACTAATTTGTAGCATTTAGTCATTTATTTGTAATAAACACTTTAAGTGGGCTATTTAAAAAGTGTTATTTATATGTTAAATTACGTTTTTTAAGACATACACGCAGAGTGTGACGTCATATTGTGTGTGCGTAGAAAGAATTTGTCCGCAGCCGCTCAAAAAAAAAATAAAAAAATCGTCCGCAGCCACTCTACTCCTGACAACCCCCCCCCCCCCATCCCCCCCCAAAAAAGTATTCTTACACCCCAACCTAAAACATCTCCCCGCGCTCCTGGATCCGTGTGAACGGGGATCGTTTTGAGAACATTGTCGTCAGTACGCAAAAAAACGCAAAGGAAATCCTTTTCCATTTTTAGTACACCGTTGTCGTGCAACATACCCTAAAATGTATATATATTTAAATAGTATGAAAGATATCGAATGTACTGAATGTTACCTTGCTTATTGTGCTCAAGAGTATGATCTATTTAAGTCCACATGTCATTTTGGAACTATGGTTTCAGGAAGTCTTTCAACTATGTCGGTAACAACATAACTTGCAACTGTAATTGGCTAATGATGCTTTTGGGAAACGCACCCCTGTTTATTTACTATCTCTATGAAGCCCCTCCCTCTGAAAAATGCTCTGATTGGTCAGCTTGATCAGTGTGTTGTGATTGGTGAACCGCTTTGAATTAGTTAGTTAGTTAGTTAGTTAGTTATACTTTATTGTCCCATTCCTGGGAAATTTGTCTTGGACAGCATGACACGGCCAGTACACAACTTCGATCATACACAACACAATACATGCACCAACGTGCGACAATAATTAAAACACATTACACTGAATTATTTAAAAACTGGCAGCACACAAATCTCTATTTAAATGTTTTTACCTCTTACCTCTTATCACAACCACATTTTCTGGGGTGGAAAACACTGTGTCTCTTGGTGGACATGGTGACGGCAAACTACAAACGCAACTCAATCAGGCCTCACCCCCTTTTTTTTAGTATACCTTGAGCGGGAACTATTTAAATGAGGAATATAGGAATATAAGTTCTCGGAAGAAAACTCAAGACTACAATCAAGGTATTTGAGGGAATTCAGAACAGTGTGCACTGATATAGAGAATAACTCTTTGGAGTGGACTTTGTGCTTTGTAACTTTGCATCATAAACAGCAACATTAAAAGCAGAATAGGTCCTCTTTAACTTATTTTGAAGCAGCTGCACTGATGCAAGACTTACTGTAGTCACACATACAGTCGTCTACTATAACAATCACTGAAAATTAGGCGTGTGGCCTATTGAGTCCCCGGTTTTGTGGCCCCTGAGCTTTCAGTAGTCCTGACCTAAAGCATCATAAAAATTGCTTTCAGTGAAATGAAAACTAATAGCCAATCTCCAGAACTTTTATGAGGGTGTAAACTACATTAAGTGCATACCAAAGCTAAATAAATCTAGTTTCAGAAGACGCCAGAGAGTCGTTTTATATCTTGCCTCTCCTGGCCATAAGGCCAGTGAGACATTTCAAAGATCTTATATTGGGTTATAGCCAGCTTTCACTCATATTGATCACACAGTTTTCCCCTAGTTTATACCTTTCAATACGATCTAAGGGTTTCTCCAACCATTTTTTGTTTTTCATCCTTTAGGTATTTGAGAGAAAAATATATATATACTATAGCATATAGTGAAATTCTAGAGAACTTACTAGATGACTTCCTCGACAATAATATTTATTTATATGTTAATTTATTTGGTTGTTATTAATAGTAATATCAATAATAATTTGCAATGCCACGTTCCCTTTGACGTGGCCATGACCTGTTTAATCTTTGAAGGTCTAAATGCAGGAAGATTTGGCTTGCACTTCTGTACCCCAAGCTGGATGTCTTTTCCCATGTAACGCGTCAGTAATGGTCCCATTCCAGCTAAACACCATCTGGCTCCGCCTCCTACAGTAGCCAAACTCTATTGGCTGAGCTGGAAAGAGATTGACAGATCCGAGCAGACCACTCTCAAAGTTTACATGGTACCTGAGTGGCTCAATGTTTTTACGTTTGGGGGAGATAAACCCATGAATGGCATACTAATCGTAATATAATACTAATAGTTGAGAGAATGTATTTTCACATAAAAAAAAATCTTACATACTTCACCTTTAAACTTATTTCAGTTAGTTGCCAAGGTAATGTTTCAAATTTTTGTTTGGTTTTTCAACAAATGTTTATATTTTATTTTATTTTATTTCAATTAACAATTTTTTTTTAAAGGAACATGCCGACTTTTTGGGACTTATTCACCGTATCCCCCTGAGTTAGATAAGTCCATACATACCCTTTTCATCTCCGTGCGTGTCGTAACTCTGTCTGACGCACCCACCGCTAGCCTAGCTTAGCACAAAGACTGGAAGTAAATGGCTCCAGCTAGCATACTGCTCCCAATAAGTGACAAAATAACACCAACATTTTCCTATTTATATGTTGTGATTTGTATAGTCACAGTGTGTACAAATAACAAGGTCATATGAGACACAGGCATCTTTTTTTTAACCGTATACATAATAATAATAATAATAATAATTCATTACATTTATATAGCGCTTTTTTACTGGGTACTCAAAGCGCTTCCACATATGGAAGGGGGAATCTCCTCAACCACCACCAATGTGCAGCATCCAACCGTATACATACTGGGAACTATATTCTCAGAAGGCGAAGCACTGCTACTTCGGTGGAGTGATTTGCTCGCAGCACCTGAGAAGCCCCGAGATGAGGAGCAGAGAGTTCGTGCTAATCACTCCGCCCCAGTAGTGCTTCGCCTTCTGAGAATATAGTTCCCAGTATGTATACGGTTAAAAGATGGCTGTGTCTCATATGACCTTGTTATTTGTACACACTGTGACTATACAAATCACAACATATAAATAGGAAAATGTTGGCGTTATTTTGTCACTTATTGGGAGCAGTATGCTAGCTGGAGCCATTTACTTCCAGTCTTTGTGCTAAGCTAGGCTAGCGGTGGGTGCGTCAGACAGAGTTATGGCACGCACGGAGATGAAAAGGGTATGTATGGACTTATCTAACTCTGGGGGATACGGTGAATAAGCTAAAGTCCCAAAAAGTTGGCGTGTACCTTTAAAGCTTTTAGTTTTAGTTAAGGATATAAACACTGCTGTGATGCACTAGCTCAAGTGGCCTCAATTGGCTTTTTTGCTTTAATATAGTTATCACTATAAAAGGTTTGCATTTAGTGGGTTGTTTTCTGTATTTCACTGTTTGAGTGGGATTCTCTCATTTATCTGGGAACATTGTAAGTGTGTTGAATCCCAAAATAACTCATAATTCATGCACAAGATTTATTGGCAGGGAAAGAAGCGAAGTGTCATTTTTACCACTCCAGATTCATTTCCACGTTTGGAATGTGGCATCACTCTCGTAGCACTCAAGAAGGTGAAAATGGCACTATGACATTCGAGTGGGAAGAGATGTGTGAAAAACATCACAACTCTGCATGTTTATGTGTGACTGCCGTAGTCATTCAGATGAAAATCATCCTTCTGTAGCTGTTTTTTCTCATAAGTGTGTTGTTCTGCTCAGACTGCCATGTTCATGACAGTTGTCTGAATGACAGAAATCACCTGACCTTTTCAGATTTACAGAGCCATCGGGATGCATCGAGTCGGCTTACACTAGAGAAAACTGACACTAGCAGTTTGATGCATGATGTTTT
Organism: Gila orcuttii; assembly: GCA_026230005.1. Taxonomy (NCBI): domain Eukaryota; kingdom Metazoa; phylum Chordata; class Actinopteri; order Cypriniformes; family Leuciscidae; genus Gila; species Gila orcuttii. Next base: position 45,777,581 of record JAPDVR010000012.1, read on the forward strand.
TAGCTAGTAAAAAATGTGTCAGTGACACACTTGACACAATATGCCGCTTGACTGATTCATTAGTTAATGAGTATAAGCAAAATTGTTTCTTAATATTTTTGGGTAATATTAGCTGAAATTACCTTTCTGACTGCTGCCTAGCATGAAGTTAGCTGATGTTAGCACATGAAGCTAAGCTAACGTTGAGATACTAGCACATACAGATATTTGGGTCAAATCAATGCCTTAAATTACTGCCGAAGTAAGCAGCTCACTTTGTTTATCGGAACAGAGCTTGGAGAAAATACCTTGAACCTGTGGCATAGCATTTAGTGCACATGCTTTGGAAAATCCCACCTTATTGTATTCCTCCTCTGTTTATTAACTTGTTTAGGCAATTTTCTTTGTCATCCATTTAAAAAATGAGGGTAGAAATAAATTATATATATATTGAATGATTATAAATATACAATATTGCGAGAAAAATATATTGATTAAATATTTTCTCTGAAAACTTGTCAAAATATGTAACACAGTTTTTCTTCTCAAGTAAATATATATTGTTTTATGGATGACACAAATGGAAACCAAACAAAATATTGATTAATTTTTTTTATTTTTTTAAGTGTACCATTATTTGTTTGCAATCCTCTCAAGGCTGTATTGATTTAAAAAAGCCATCTTTGACAAAGCTGTTAAAGACCATGTGGTATGTTTTTACATGTCTCTGTTCGGCTCCATTAATCTTTCCCATCAGTTGTTTTATTGTGATCTCAGCATTAAAGCAACACTAAGTAAGATTTTTGACCTTAAAATAATGTTTCCAAAATCGTTTCAGTGGTTCATCAAGTCGTGACATGGTGAAATGCACTTATGCCACAGCTTTGCGGTCCTTTATCTGATATATCCACGCTATGTAAGATTGCCAGATCGCGTCGCGTTTCTGTAGTTCTAAGGAGACATAAGAAAACTACTAATTTGACTTGCTTTACGGCAAGCGTTACAATTGCTACAATTGCTCGTTTGTGATGTCGCAATACATCATACTTTCATAAAATCATTCATCATACTCTACCTTGTCTGTGGCCATTGTTGATTTCAAAGCCAGTGCTGGATAAACAGCGAGCGTGCGCGTGCGACAGTAGGCTAAATTATTTACGACAGCGGTAATGGACAATTCCGCTTCCAACCTGTAGGGCGACCGCAGAGGAAAAGTTCCTTGGTGTTGCTTTAAAACTGCTCAGTTTCCAGAACAGTCCTGCCAACTGGTTTGGTGCAGTCAGTGTTTACTGAAGCTGATGGTCTAATTTGCGTCCCCTGTCATTCCCTAACCCACTTCCTCTTCCATCCGCACACACTCTGCTGGAAATCACTGACTCCATAGTGTGTTTCAGTGGAGGCAGGTGTCCTGCATTACCCGTCATTATACCAGTGCATCTCCAGCACTCAAACAGCATCATCCTCTTAATCTAATTCAGGGTGCTTTAATTCGCATTGCTCTGGCTAGACACGAGACGGCAGCCATCCAAAATCCTTAATAAGTTTGCAGAGGTGCATAAGTGCCTTCTGATAGAGTAATAATTCCAGTGATTCGCAGTTGTTTGAAAAATACGTTAGATTTACGCTCGTGTTTCTGGCTGAGTGCTCCTTTTCTTGTGATGCATATTTTTGCAGGTGCACTTGTTCACCTTGTTAAAAAAGACCATCTTAAGCCCTATTTGGACGGTAATTGTTTCTCATGGGGACATATTTTCAACATTTACAGGGGCTGGTCTGTGATTTTATTGTCGTCTGAATCTAGAACGTCGTGTTTTTCTTCCACCACCCACTTAAAAAACCCTGGCCGAATTACCTACTGTTTTTTTTTTTTTTTTGACAAACACCAAGGTCGTGTGGTAAAGTCTGAATACGCATCTCTGAGTTTACAAGAAAAGATCAATTCAAAATTCACTGTTCAAATCCTTTTTGGACACTGCGGAGCACCGCACGATAACTGTTTCGCTTTGCTGTGATTTGCATGCATTTTAAAAATACTCTTTTATTATTGAAATTCTGGAAAGTATTTACAAGAACAATATTTCATCATGCAACATTTGGAATGGGCCGTTATTGTGAAAGCAACATGCAATACAATTCTAAAATATGTATTATATACAGTTATAAATGAGAAATATAAACCAAGCATCTTTGTTTACCTCTTGTAAATTAGAGGCTTATTTCTCTTTATTTCTGCAAATTTCTTCATTTTTAAAATGACATGCATCATTTTGAGATTAAATGCAAGACCAACCATTTCAACTATAGCGTGTCTATAATCCTATTTTTAAACAGATTTAAATAATAAATAGGATATTATTTTCCTATTATTAAATTAATTCATATGAATTATTCTAAGCATATGACATTTGATTTACAGCAGACAATCATGCGTTCTTAAAATCCCCAAACTCACTTCTACATCGTGAATAAATCACCCTGAATGAGTTTTATCACTTACTTGCCATGCAGTTTTACAGACCTCCACGTGTGAAACGGTTACCATCCGAATAGGGCTTCAGATTAGTATGAATTTCTTGCTGGTTTATACTGGTTAGTTCTGGCCTAGCCATCCATTTCACCAGCAAAACCTGGATGAATCTGGTAAATCAATATTGCGTATGTTCTTTCTGATGATGTTTGTTGAGTAAGTTGGTCTTACTGTTTAATCTTAATAAGTTCTTATTGGTTAAACCAGTCAGTTTGTGGTTTCAGTTTGAGCAAATATTCAACCAGATTGAGATAGATTAGTATTTAGTGGAGTATTTTTTTTATTGTCACATTAGTATTATAAGTATAGTTAGCTAACATTTAACATGCTTTTAAATTGTAACATCTAACAGCTTTTTTTGTTCTTACTGGTTTGTTGTTTATCCAAGTGATGTTTTTTGTTGTTGTTGTTGTTGTGGTTTTCTTGCTTTAACTGGAACTTCTGAGCATCTAGTCCTTTAGCCAAAGGTTTATGCTTTCCAAATATATTCAAATTATTTTTATGCCAATTTTACTGAAGGCAGAAGTTTGTACAGTTTGTCCAGAGGCTCTGAAGGACAAGGTAATAATTTATTTTTTATATGTCTCCTTGTATGTAGTTCCTACATTTTTTTTTCTTTCTTTTGTGTGTACCAGCAAAAAATGGCACAAAAAAATCTATATGATTTCTCATTTTCTTTGTACATTTTCCCTGCATACT
>JAPDVR010000012.1:45783285-45788285 GCA_026230005.1 Gila orcuttii
CAGAAGACTTTTTGGCTGCAGAATCAAGAGACAATTAGAAATCAAAATGGTTTCCTTATTCACCCTGTACCATGTATGTTCATAATTAAGCATTGTTGGTAATGTTAATAATTGTTGGTAATGTTAATAATTGTTGGTAATGTTAATAATTGTTTGATTTAAAGTACATTTGTATTTGCTTTGTACACTAAGCAGTGTTGGAACTATAAATGTCCAATATAAAATCTGAGTCCTGAAGAGATCTACAGCTCTAATTATAGCTCAATCTCATTCAAATACGATATAATTGGAAGAAACTGGAAAGCAGCGTAATGAGACAGTGCAGAAAGGAAATTGCAGGTTGGGGAATGAGTGTCACTTCCATTTCCACCTGTGCTTTAGGGAAAGTTGGAGATGAATGATGTTTAATTCAGCTCCAGACAGCAGTTCATCTCCCTGGATTAGTCTTGTTTTTGACACATTCCCTGTGTCTCTCTCTCTCTTTCTCTTGTTCTCCTCTCAGCATCACTGCGTTCAGAGCTGAACCATCTCCACGCATCAGCCATTGAACACATGCGTCAGACCCATCAACAGGAAACAGCGGTTGCCAAACAGGAACTGGAGAAAGCGTTGGAGCAGAGCAGAGTACAGGTAAGCCTCCACCACAGCAGGGTTATTATATTTCATATCCGTTTACGTTGATATTTTTTTGCACGCGGTTTATTATTGCGGTGTCATCAATTTTAGATTTACATGCCCATAAATGTCACATACTAAAAGCTTTATTTGGTTGTTTTACATGTTGGTCAAATGGCCCCATCCTCTCTACTTCTTTTAAACTAAAAAGAAGAAAGTCTACTTTTTATGTACTTCTCAGAAATATATTTAAAATTGCACTTACTCTAAGTATACTTGACTTACACTGACTGCAAAGTATATTTGGCATATACTTGATCGAGATCAATGTATAATTGAGTATTCTAAGTATACTTGGCTTGTAGTTGTGTTTAATGCCTATTAAAAACTTTTTTCACATAGTTTTACATGCTGTCTTATAAACTTATATTGTTTGAAAATAGTGATTTATAAAGAAAACCGATATTTCCCTTATTCTGAGTATCTGAGTATTCTGTGTAGGCTCGTCCACTGTTAATGTAATTTGCTTGAAATCTACTTTACTCTTTCCCCGCCGTAGACAGAATTTTCTGGCAATCCATGATTTCACTGTTATACGGTGAGGGGTCGCTATTACGCATCTTCTGAAATAGTACAAGAAGCATTGCTTACGCAAATGTAAAATAATGCGATCAATCAAACATGAAACAGAATATAAATCAAAACTGCATAACGTTACTGAATGACCCAGGAAGGGTTAACGACTGTGAAGCTTTGGGGTGTTTATGAACTCCATCTACTCCATCTATGTGTTGATCATCGTTCTGAACCCGATTCAGAAGTAGTCTTTGACAAAAAATGTGATTTTCTCAGCTTTTTGTTTAAAATGTTGCTTTTTTTTATTAAACTCACCACCTTCAAGCTTTCAAAAAAAAAAAAGGTTGCAGGAAGCTAGAATAATTGTTTTTAAAATGGAAAGAATTACAGTACAGTTAAAGGCAAATTTCAAGTAAAAACAAATAATAATAGTATACTTGTAGTTAACTATTTATATATTATTATTGCACTTTAAGTATGATGTTATGTTCACTTAATGAAAACTTGCAAGTATACTTGCTGTATAAAACTACTTAATAGTTTACTAAGAGTACACTTCAAAGTTTCATAAACAAAGTTTTTCATAAAAAAAATGTGCTAAAAGTATTTGACTAGGGAACTCTCAGTATATGTATGGTTCACTTGTATTATAGTTGCAGTACAAATGAAAAACTTATTTGTATACTCAGTTTACTACTGTTACAATGAAAGTATACTAAAAAGTGGGCCAATTTTGTCCCAAGTAGTATTGAAACATTACACTTACAAGTATACTTCTAGTACATTGGTATTAGTATACTTACTACATAAAGTATACTTAAAAATATACTTGAACTTTACTAAAGTATACTCTCCTGTTAAAAAATGGGCGCATTTGTGATTAATTATTCATTTATTTTTCAAAATGAATGATTTCTTTCTTTTTTTTAAAAAAAATCGTACTTTTGAACGGTAGTTCAATACGTAAGTCTTTTCTATAATCGTATTTTGTTTTTTGCATTATAGACCTTATGTAGCCCCGCCCCTTTTGTCTTCCGGTCTTTATTTTCACAGCAATCTCGCGGATTTATGAATGAACGGCTCGTTTTAAAATCTTCCAGGTCAGTTGACATTTGTTAAGACATCTACTCTAAACATTACAATCCTCATGACAACTTTTGTTAACTTTACAATAAGTAAATCCACTTCACCAGCTAATTACTCCTCTACAGCGATGCCATAGAAATATACAGACAACCGCAAAAACAGAAGTTCAAAGACAATATTCCAAAGATGGCGGAGCGCTTGTTTCTCTGGCGCATAAGGTCTATAGTACACATTTTTATTTTCTGCATTTTTAAAGTAAGTATTATTATTATTATTTTTAAGTATTGCTAGTTTTCAGTCATTTCGATGTAGACTGTGTCCTAGCTTCTCTGTCAGGGTATTCCCATCATTCTCCTACTGTGTCCTACAGTCCTATTGTTTCCTAATGGAGACAGTGACTAACAGTAAGTTCAGCAAGTGAATGCCTTTCCAAGAAAGGACAAATCAATAGCGTTCTGCCAACAGTTGGCTGCTATGAAAGAAAAAGGCCTTAATAAATCCTCTTGTCATCTGGCCTCATGTATAAGAGGACAGTTAAACAAAAGAAACGCTGACAGAATTGTTGGTCAAGCAACTGAAAGGTTGTGCAGCTTGAGTCTTAAATTCAGGCCTCATGGGAAAACATGTCCATGAAACGCACATACACACAGAATCAAACTGCAATGTGCTTTTGCATCTCTGTGACGACCCATGATTAGAGTAAATGCCAAAGACAACAAAAAATAGTTTTACCAAAAAAAGTACTATTTCATTCTTTCAATATAATAATTTCATGTTTAATTCAATGTGCCCCCAGAAAGTTGCTATGTTTCCATCCACATTTTGGGATATTGCATTAAAAAAAAAACGCTTGATGGAAACGCCAAGATGCTAAAAAATATGCAACAAAAACCTCTTGACTTTGCCTCAACCGAGGATTTGATTGGATAACTGGACTAACCAGCGGACCAATCACATCGCACAGCATCTCAGATGTTGGTTTGGTCGTTATGAAATGCCTAGACCAAAGTCTGTCATCAAAATTATTTAGTATAATGACCTCCCAGAAGCATCTCATATGATTGCATTCCCAAACACCAGGCATCCGAACGTAAGATATATAACAGCATTTATTACGTTTCGTCTGCTTTATGATGGAAGAAAAAATATCCTCAGTGGCAGCCCCGATTGCACCAACTTCCATTCTTATGACATATATTTTGTGCCAATTTCCCAGGAAGTGACGATTTTGTTGGAACACATTGGATGGATACGGTGCTTTATTTGCAAATGTTTTATGCAATATTCCAATTTTGCACATTAAATTCGGAACTTTGAATGGAAACATAAGTAATGTTCCCGACCCAGGCATTAATTTAGTAGCACCATATCAATACTAATTAAACAGACTGCCCCTATTATTCTTTTTCGAATATTTTCGAATATAACACTGAAATTGTAGCTGAGGCCTGGAAGAGTTTGGTTTGTGCTGTCGACATGAGCCATTTCTGCGCTGTGAAAACAAGTCCACTTTGCTTGCACTTCCAAAGGATGAAGACTCGGCTCGAATTGATACAGTAAAACCGATGCCATTGTTACGGTTCGTATCACTGTGTATCAAGGAAGCCTTCAGAGCTGAAATTCAGATATGGTAATGGCCGTTTCGTTTCCGGCACGCGCTGTAAGCGGTTGACCAATCACAACAGACTGGGCCATCTGACCAATCAGAGAAGAGTAGGCTCATGGAAAGGAGGGGTTTAGAGAGACTGAGGCCCCATCCACACTACTGCGTTTTAGTTTAGAAACGGAGAATTCAAACGAATACGATTTCCGTCCACACCAGCGTTTTAGCTGCGTATTAGAATTGATCTCCGTCCACATTAAAACGGCTGAAAACACGGATCACGTGACCATTCTCCTACACTGGGTGTGCACGTGCCGGTGTAAACAGGAAACAGATTGACTATTCCCAGAGAATGTCTAATAAGGGGAGAACTGTCTCTCTCAGTAAACTTCCGGCTCCTGAACTGGTTGCAGTTCCACTCTGGTTCCACATGAGGGCGCTCACAGGACGAGTGCAGAATGAATGGAGGTCATTGGAGCTATACCCTAAAAATCCACTTTTCTCAGGATATAATTTTTTGTCTAGTAATTGGAATGTTGTATTCGAAAAGGAGATGCAAAGAAATTACTCATTGCTGGGTGTAAGATTTTTTAGAGTCACTTATTTGCTTTAAAAAGTCTTTTAAAATGTCAATGCCGTCATACACATCGTACGACCAGAGATACTGCTTTACGGCAATCCTTCAGTCACTTTGGTGCTTTCGCGATCTGCACTTTCTTTTCTCTCGAGGCATCGACAACACCGCTGACACAGGTAAATACACGTGCTAGAAGAGTTTTTGTTTTGTTATTTTAAAAGACCACGCCGAAAATACACACACACATTCTGGTCCCGCTTCGGATGCCACGATGCCATCAAGCGGTATCTCTGGACGTAATCAGTCCTTCACTGACCAATCAGCGTTCATTAGCAGAATGCTAGCGTGTAATGGGCAACAACAACTCAATCTGTAAGAAATCAAAAGGACATAAGTACTCGTTCATTCAACTTTCGACCTTTAACCCATGTTGGACTTACAAAACCTTCAATCAAATCTGAGATTTCTCAACGGCAATCAGGTGAAAGAGACAAATTTAGTCGTCTGGTTCTTCCCAGCTTAACCCAAAACCGACGCTCCATG